>CM076572.1:223295767-223895767 GCA_034641835.2 Pinus albicaulis
AACTCACTGAGATGGGGAGAGATTTGGATGATGTTAGAATTAGGCCTAATGTGGTTTAAATGCAGGAAAATTAGGGGAATAATGCCATTTTTGAGGAAGATTGCACAATAAGGGCTCATAGTAGACAACAATGAGTCATTGTAGGAGGGTTGACCACCTCCTTAACTCCTAAAGGTAGCCAATATCTCCTCAATATTCTCCTCCAACAACTCGAAATCAGAGGTGGCCAAGCAAGTGAAAGATCAAAGGGAGCCAAGCTCCACTTCTCTCGAGTTCCAAGTGAACAAATACATACTTTTTAGGGAGATGTTAAAGTAGATACCCTTGAGCATAAATAGGCCAGAGAAAGAGTTCACTTGCATTCAATTTTTGGATGTAGCTAGAGCACTCTTGGCTCTTGTATTAAACATTTCTGACTTTCATATGTTATGTACAAGACTAGTTATGAAATGAAATTAGCATCTGGTTTCTTCTCCACCAAGTTTGTTTTAGGGAGCTGAGCTTGTGGGATAGGGCCCAATTCATCGGCCCTGGTATCTCTTATGTACTTGTGTTTTCTCTTATGTTGCAGTAGTTAATATCTTTCCCTTTATGTTGAGTGGCATATAAAACCTCAAAACTATGTGCTAAGCCTCCATCTCTCACCTCTTCCATTGGAGTTTGAGGAGGAAGGTCTTCCACCACAGAAAAAAATGTCTTTTAGTTTATGATTGCTTGGAAAATTCATATAGTTTTCTTTGCTTATCATGAACATTTTGTAGATGCAGAGGTATATTTCTATTTCAGTTGCATAGGTAGGTTTATTTAAATTCAACTCATCTTTTCCACCCTTTTTATGATAAGTTTATCAATTATGAATGCATGAATAGGTAATTTTATTACAGGTTTGAATAGAGTAGCAGATGAGGACCCCTTCAACACCATCAACTTCAGTATCCACCCTTCATCAACCACCTTTCATCCAAGTCACCTACATGCCTATTTTTGGTAATCACCATCACATCACAGAGAGCCACCTTGAAGGTGCAAGACGAGCTTTGTGAAGAGTTCTGAGCTTGACCAAGGGGTTGGCCAACCTTCATCTACCTAGATCCACTTTTACCCCACCTCTCTTAACCTTCTCCTTATCATTTATAGCCTCAAAATCCACACAACCTATTTCCTATAACTTTTCAGGACTTCCTGTAGTACTACAAGAAATCCTATAAAAACTTCCTATAGCAATGCCAAAAACACTCTCCTTTAGCCCAAAATCACTCTTTCACCTCATCTAAGCCTAACTAAGCCACCAATATACCTTCAACTCTAAACCTCTGGTCCAGGGACCCTTTTATGCCACCTCAACACCTCCTTATGCTACAAAATAGAATCATTTAAAAGAGTGATTAGCTCATTGCTAGATGCATCATTAAACACAATAGTTAAGCATGAGATATATAATACTAAATTAGTCATTTGATTCAGTATGTGTTCTCTAGATTAGTTTACTTTTCTGCAAATCAATTCAGAAATCTAGCTTCTAAATGCCACTTAGTGTAATTTCTTTTCTTGCATTAGCATAAGTGTGAATTTCTCTTTTTTGCAATTAGCTAGATGAATCAGTGTGACATAGAGTAGTTTCTTTCCTTTTTGATAGAGTAATGGTCATGATTTATTTCCAGTCTTAGATTACATTTAAAAGTGTGACAAACTTCCTTTCCTAGAAGTAACCCTAGCAGTAACATCTAATTGTAGAGATTGAATGAAGATGATATGATTAGAACTCATCTGCTGTGCATATAGGACTGTCACCTCCAAGTTTGTATGTGTAATATTCCTTTCTGGAATTTTCACGAAAATGGTCCTCTAGGACGCTGTATAAGGAATCCAATGTGAAAATAATCTGAACCGGGACTTGGATCCCTTTGGTCACTCTTCATACATTACTCTTCCAGAAGATCAGCCCAAAGAAATAACCTTAGGAAGCTTATTCAGATCCTCCAAACCTGTATGTCCCAAACAATGCTCAAAAGGAAGAGCTACAACAATACATGAACTCTAACAAGTAACGACTATGAAATATCCGTACATGAGGTGCAAGAAGAATGCATAGCCCTTTTGAAGCCCTGAAAATCGGGTATACAACAAGGGGAATACCCACCCGGTCCGGACCTTGGTTAGCAGCTCCTTTTCCATTTGGTGTAGTGGGTTCGACTGGGGATAATGGGACCAATTTCCCAATATGTGTGTGTGCGTTTGAGAATTGATATTTCCTTTCTAAAAAGTTCCTAAGTGAAATGCTTTTATTCTATTTCTAATCTAATAACATGCAAATTATATTTTAATTAAACATAAATATCTAATTCTAAACTAACCCGGGATGTAATCTTTCTATTATGTGATCTAAAAGGATTTCAAATAACAATTGGTAATAAAGATCATTCAAATGTTTTAAAAAAAAAATTCAATAAAGATAAACCACTTCGTATAAAAAGTTAGACAAAACAGTAGTGAAAAACATATCACATAATAAGCTATTCATACATTAAGCATAAATAAATAGCTATCACCGTAAAAAAGTGCCAAATGATAACTCAAGCATTCAAGCATTGATATATAAATAAATGAACATAAATATCACTTTAACATAGAAGCAGAAATAGTTAAGAGATAAAAGTACCATTTATAACTAGTTCTACTCATGAGCTTCAAGCAATAATGACTTATCTCTTCTTAATCCAACATCCAATAAGAGTACAGAAGTGAAACATCAGTAGCTGATATTAAACGCAGATATCAATAAATCCTATTCCATTCATTCATCAAAACCTCCTCTAAGGGTGCAAAAGTGCATGTTCCGAGGACAAGTTTTTGACAAATTTCGGGACCTTTCTCTAAATGCATGAGAAGGGTTTAAATACTACTAACTAAATCTAAAAATAATTAATTACAAAAATGTAGGATACGGTTTAAATGACCGTCCTCTTTTTAGGAAAAAATAAAGCAAAAATAATACTAAATCTAAAATTAAAACTTAACAACTAACTAATTGTGAATATGTTCTTTGGAGTTGCAAGCGTTCATCATTGATATGAGAAGAATAGGCTGGCCGATTTCAGACTTTAACTGTCCTGTGAAAATGGAATCGGCGAGAGCTGGCGCCATCTTCTCGGCAGAATTAATGATGCACTTGAGAGTCATACACTGGCTGTGTGGTTTTACCAGACATGTCCAGTAAGAATCCCAATTTAACTTTGTTAATCCTTTAATCAATTCTGCTTTTTCTTGGGCTTTCTGTTTCCAGCCTGTCTACAGTTGCTGTGCTTTTGGTAGGTACCCTGGAGTAGTTTCAGAGATCAGATTTGCCTTGTGTAAATTTTAATTTATACAATCAATAATATTGATGGCTATTGTGGCTGCTTCTTCTGCCGCTTACTCTGCCTCCCTGATCTGTGCATCCCAATTATTAAAAAGTATTTCTTTGTGATTTTCATTGATTATAGGTGCATCTGCTCTTTTCCCCTCCTCTGTATTTTGCCAAGCCAAATATTCAGTAACTCTTTTATCAGTTAAATCATAATCATGTCGTAAGTCTACGACATGATTAGTGATTTTATCACTTTCTTCACAATAAGAGTTCCATTCTGATATTCTTTGGAATAACATTTCTTGTTGTTGCAGTAGTTGGTCATTTAAGGAAATAGACTCTGTGATAAACTCTGTGAGCTTGGGATCATCTTTGTGCATCTCTTACATAACCTGTAGTTGTTTCTCTTTTTCGGCCAAACTATTCTGATATTTAATCTGCATTTGTTGAAAATCTAACTGTAATTTTTCAAATTGTTTCTGAGCTTCACTGTTAGCATTGGCTTGTTGCAGCTGTTGTTGCAAGACCTGTACCTGTTCTTCTTTCTCATTCAATAATTGTTGTACCTCAGATGCTTTGTCAATGGATGTAGAGGCATAAGCTCCTGTGATCTGAGATAATTTAGTGATATTTTTAGTTGGATCAGTAGTAGGATCTTGCCATAGAACATCTAGGTGTTCTGCATCATGAGAGGACACATTTTATAACTTCTTTTTCTTCCTTTGTCTTCTTACCACTGCCTTGTGTTGTGGACTATAGAACACATCAAGAGGAGGAATTTCATCTATCTTGAGCATGAGTTTAGAGGATGGGGTTATGGGAATATGTTCTATTTCTGAGACATTGGTAGTTACTCTTGTGACTATATTTATTGTTCTCTGTACATTTCTCACAGGTGTATGTGTGTTTTGTGCTTCAATATTAATCAAATCATTGAATGTTTCCCATTCCTAATCTAATTGAGTTCTGACTGATGATTGCTGTACAACGAGAAGGGGAATATTTAACTGTGGAGAGGTTGAAATTTGTTGCTGTGAGAGCTCTCTAGATTGGGCAGTATCCCTTACTGACCCTTCTCTTTTTGAGTGTTCAAAGGTTTCTTTTCCGGACTTTGACTTAGACCTGTTTGTATCTGAACTTCTACTGAGACTGATACTAGGAGTTGGTTCCCTTACGGGTTCCAAGCGTAATTTATCTAAAGGGATAGTAGTTAACCTCCTTTCTCTGTACATTTTGAATTCTTGAAACTCTGTCGGAAGAAACCGTATTTGAGCTGAATGTAGAATATCTTTAAATGTGCCTTTTTCTTGGAACATGTCATCAAAAATATCATCTTCTTTAGAAAATACTCTTACTTTGACTGCAGTAGTGAAATTTTTAACAATATCATAGGGGTCGAATGATCTTCTTGGAAAATTGAACAAATGTAAACATGTAATGTTTTTTACTTCTTTAAATGCATGACCAAAATCAAATAATGAAAAGGCCCCACAGGCCACAGGAAATTGTGGCCAGATGGCCTTCTTTTTATCCTTCAAATCTTTAGTCAAACCTCCTTCTCCGCTGGTTTGATAAGAAATTTCTCGGGCGATGAGTTTATCAAGAACATATAATGGTAAAACGTGAGGGGAAGAAAAATTTCCAAAAACTAACATATGTAAAAAATTCTTCTCCAAACCATCTCGCAACAGGCAGGATGTCTACCTCTGTTTCAGGAGAAAACCTTGGAGCATCTTTATCATACAATATTCTGTGCAGGGGCAACATGATGCCATGGAAAATCTTGTAAAAATAGGGAATGAAATCTGAATACCACAATTATTTGTGATAAACATGAATGGGTAGGGGATCTTGAGTTGTCCATTTCCAACCCATTAACGAAAACTTAGAAACATAACAGATTGAATCCATCACATAATCAGATAAATAAAAAGGAGGATAAATCCTCTGAGAGACAGTCTGTTTAGACCGGTAATTCAAAATAGCCGTGGCTAAGTTGTCAGATAATATTTTAGCTCAATCCACGATAGTAGCATTAACAACAACATTCAATAACGGAATCCATTCAGGTGAAAACTTATTAATGTCTGGCTTTCCAAAAAGCCGACAGAGCATAGCAGCAACAAATAAATATGGAGAAGTGAGAGAACTAGTACTATACATATCGTGTTTATCTTTCTTCAGTGGTTCGTCTCTCCTGGACCAGTCCTTAGTGAATTCTGCCAGGTTTTCATTTTCTTTGGCAAACTTCTCCATGAACTGTTTGTTATAAGTTTCCCGTGGCTCCAGAAAATGATACATAAGCTTCAAATCTTGTGGAGTAAATGAGCCAATGAGATCTTGACCCTGAGTCTTAAACTGTCTGTTCGTAATATCAGTGCTATCCAGCACCCATTTAATCATGTCTGTGTATGGAAGAATTCTAGGTCTCACTGCTACTCAGTGCAAGAATGAACAAGCTAGCTCTGTAAGAGATGCTTCAGAAGACCCATGTGAGCCTGCAGTAGCCGTAACCTCCATTACTCTGGGGTTCTCTTCTTCAAATAGATTATACATGCCCTCCCAAGTAGTGATACCAGCGTCTTTGTTGCAGGCGGTGTCTTTGTACAAGGACGTCATTTCTTTATCTTCAAAACTTAGAGCTTTTTCTTTCTTTCCCATAATACTCTGAATACTGCTTTGTATAGTTCTCTGTTCTTTGCTCCTGCAGTTTACGAATTAAGTGAGAATAATGATATGAAAAAGGTGACGGGAAAGTTTTAAATTCTGAAGACGTATAAAATATACTACCTTACGTGAAATAACCCTTTGATCAGAACGAAACCATTTCTAATTAATGAATGGCAACCAATTCATTAATTTAACATTAAAGCGCATAACGGGGTCTCGATTTATGAAAATATTTCTTCGTGTAATGAGCCTTTAAAGATCTGTGATAAGGCGATCTGCGATTTGCTTCACAATATCGCAAAAACACAATATCGCAAATCGCAATCTCGTGGAATCAACATAGCGCAATATTGTAACATCGCGAAATCGCTATATTGCAATATCGCAAGATCGCAAGACATAACATATGACAAACATCCGTTAACATATTTTCTGCAACATGCGATTTGCGATATATGTTATCGCACATTGGTGATTTGAATTTTTCATCGTAAGATATAACATTTTAAGCATGTGATGCGATGAATATTCCTTTAGCGCGTAGTTTTGCATCGCGATCTCGCAATTTTTAGAATTCCGCTTATAAAGAGGCGTTCATTACCTTTTTGCGATGCGATATTCCTCAAAGAATGATTCTATTCTAAGTTATCATAAAACTTAAGTTTTTTAGATTTTTCAAGGAATTTTCTCCTAAGTTTATGATAGTAAGTTTTATTGGAAAAAAGGAAAACAAGCACTAATTGATTTTTTTATATTTTTTGACTAAGGGTCCCCACTTATTTAGTATTATCACTAATACTAAATAAGAAGGGGGGTTGTTGCTGGCCACAACAATTGGCAATTCACTCGGAAGAACCAGTTATCTCTGCTTTTCTTTTGAATTTTCGAAACTTTCAAAATAGAAAATTTTCCAGAAAATCAAACTTTATTATAGAAAGACAAAGTATATTATGCTTCTATCTATCAATGATATTTCGTTTCTTCTATATTCAACTTTGACTATTTAATTCTTCAAGCTAGTCCTTGTATCTATATCAGTCATTACTTAGTTTATAAAGATAAAAACAAACGCTTCTCTGTAAATCAATTTTAAATATGCTCATTTGTCGTAGGTAGAGCCTCTGTTGCCAGCAGGCATTTATAGCCTCGACAGGGTTACCTATTATCCAACAATGATCCTATGTCCCACCTAGAGAAATATGCAATTTTCAAAGAGAAATCCATATTCACACTTATTGCATTTCATTTTTCTTTTTAATCCTTAGAGAACAATGTCTTGGTTTGGTAGCCAATTTATGACAGTGCCATTCACTTGATTTATAACTTTGCTGAACAAGCTGACTCGTGATGAGACTCCTTGTCTTTTGATTGCAACAATATTGAGTCATTGCCCTGTTGTGGTATGCAGTATTGGCAAAGTCAGCAAACTATAATATCTATGATCATGATAAGTCGGCTCATGATGAGACCTCTTACTCTTTAAGTTAAAGTGCATTATTGGATTATTCCCTGAACATTGTAATTTTCTAGGTGGGGAGGAAGTCATTGTTTCCTTAAGATAAATCTGGACGACAATAATAGAGTTTTTTGGAAAGGACTTTTCTACAGAGAATCTTCATTTTGTTATTGATACCTTTCATTAGACTGATATAAAACAATTTCTCACTAAAAGTTGCTTTTTATCAAAATTTTCAAAGTTGAAACTAGTATCATTTCTAGGCCTAAAGATTTTAACTGTATCTTTGAATAATAATGATCAATTTTCTAGAAGAATTCTATTTATACAAGTGAAAAAACAAAAATAAAAAAGAGAATATGTGTCTTTTTCGTGAATTTCCAAATGTAACCATTTACAACTGGTTTTATTATAACAGTAAAGAAAACTAATATACAAAATAGAAGAGTGATCTTCTATGGAAAATATTTTTTGAGGATCTGTCCATTAATAGGTAAAGACTCTCGTTTTCCTGTTAAATCCTGTAACATAAAAGTAGATGGACCTATGATCTCTGTAATTTGGAAAGGACCAAGCCACATTCGTTGAAATTTTGTATGTTTCCCTTTTTCCTCATGAGCTTTGTCCCATTTTGAAACTAGATCTACAACCTGAAAGTCCTTTATGGATGTCATGTTTGAATCAAAAGAAGCTTTAACTAACGCTTGGTGATGAGCATGAGTTATTTTGACCTTTTCTCGTTGTTCTTCTAGCTTAATTATTTCCATCTGCCTTAGTTGTAAGGAAGAAGTTGGTGCTTCATCAATATATTGAACTAAGGCTAAAGAAGGAATTGCTAGATGAGTTGGAAGAACCGCTTCTTTCCCATAAACTAAATTAAAGGGAGAAGTGCCAATGCAGGCCTTCTGCGTTATTCGATCTGCCCATAAATCATATATTAAAGACTTATGCCAATTTTTATGATTTTGATCAATGGTTTGCTTAATGATTTTGATTAAGTTTTTATTTGTAGATTCAGCTAACCCATTTCCTTGTGGATAATAATTGGCAGAGTATTTAAGTTTGAAACCTCTTTTAAGTGAAAATTCAGTCATAGCATTACCAGAAAAATATGATGCATTATCAAACATTAAAGCAGAAGGTAAACCAAACCTGGTGATTATGAACTGATCTATGAACTTGATGATATGCTCGGCATTAGCAGTCTTGAGAGGAATTGATTCTACCCATTTAGTAAAATAATCAGTTGCTGTAATGATATACCTATGTTGCTTAAAAGAGTGAGGAACGATCTCACCTATTATATCCAATCCCCATTGATCAAAAGGTTGTTCAATGTTAACTGGTTGTAATAGCAATGATGGTTTCTTTTGTCTTCAAGCAGCGGTTTGACAAACTTGACATTTCCTTACGTAGCTATGTGAGTCCTTGAATAGTGTGGGCCAGTAATAGCCTGCACGAAGGATTTTATGTGCAGTAGTATCTCCAGCATAATGTCCACCTGCTGGCCCATCGTGAAGTTCCTGCAAGATTTTTTCAGCTTCATATTTCTCAAGACATCTAAGGAGAACATAATCATAATTCATTCTAAAAAGAACATCATTCACAAGCTGATATTGTTTAGCCTTCAACCTTAGAGCTCTTTTCTTGGTGTAATCGAGATTTGGAGGAGCATATCCATTCTTTAGATAAAAAATGATATCAGTATATAATGATTCAACATCGTTTAGGCTTACCTCATACGTTTGTATCTCTGCAGATGGTTTCTTGGAAATAAGTGATGCCCCAGCTAGTATTTTGCAAAAGCCTTGACCTCTTACAATACTTGCTGGTTTGATTTCTACATCATATTCTTGTAAGGCAGTAATCCAATTGGCTCTTTTCTCACCCACATCTTTCTGAACTAAAAGATTTCTTACCGCTGGAAACGGTACTATGATTTTTGTATGGGTTTTAAGTAGAAAGGGTATGAAATATTTAATTTCTTTGAAAACAGCATAAGCTTGTTTCTCCACATCTGAATAATTTAATTCAGCCCCCTGTAAATTTGAACTAAAGAAAGCAATTGGGGCTTCTGCCTTGTCTTGATTTTCTTGAGTGAGTATCGCAGCATATGATTTATCAGAGGCAAATGCATACAAAATAAAAGGATCGGAAAAATTTGGAGTTGCTAAAGATGGAGCATTAACAATTGCTTGTTTGATCAGATTGAATGCCTCATATTCGTTTTGGCCCCATTTGAAGTTTGAATTATTTTTAATCATTGCTTGTAAAGGAGATACAATTCTTGAAAAATCTAGCACGAATCTCTTTACAAAATTAATTTGGCCAAGGAAAGATTGCATGGCTTTCTTGTTGTGAGGTAAGGCTATTTCAAAAATTTCCTTGATTCTATCAGGATCAATATGAATTCCAGATTTTGACACTATGAATCCAAGAATTTTTCCTTCACTTAATGCAAAAAATGATTTTTTTGGGTTAAGTGAAATTCCATACCTTTAACAATGTTGAAAGATCTATTTTAAATCTCTAAGATGATTGCTTCGTTTCTTGGAATATACAGTTATATCATCCAAGTAGATTACCACTTATTTGTTCACTAATCCCTTGAAAGCGATGTCCATAGCTCTCTGAAATGTGGCACCAACGTTGATCAGACCAAAAGGCATATTTTTATATGCATAAGTGCCCCATTTGGTCCTGAATGTGGTTTTCAATTGGTCATCAGGATGAACCAACACTTGGTTGTAGCCAAAGAAACCATCTAAGAAAGACATTAATTTTGATCCTGCAACTGCCTGCAATATTTGATCCATAGGAGGCAAAGGAAAATTATGTTTTTGGAAGGCTTTGTTAAGATTTCGAAAGTCAATGCAAATTCTAATGTCTCCGTTCTTCTTTCTAACGGGAACCATATTGGAAACCCATTTAGAATGTTGAACGGGAAAAATAATCTTGGCTTTCAATAACTTATTGAGTTCCGATTTGATCTGATTTTCTAGGTTGGGATGGATCTTTCTCAGCTTTTGTTGAACAGGTTTTTCATCATTTATCATTGGGATATTATGTTGGATGATAGAAGTGTCATAAGTTTTGAGTTCATAATAGTTCCAAGCAAAGACACTTTTGTATTGTTTCAAAAGACGAACATACGCTAATTTTTCTTCAGGAGCTAGACCAAGCCCTAGATTGATATTCTGTGGTTTGGTATCAGTTCCTAGATTTACTAATTCATAATTCAAAGTTGAACTTTGCAGTTTTGAATTGGTAGATCTTTTGAATCAATCTTTCAAATCATAAAGGTATTCTAACTTGACTACTGACTTTGGCATAACATTATTAGTGCTATCTTGTTGCAATTGTCTGTCATGTTGGTCTTCATCAATTATCTGATTGGTGTAAGATCCTTCAGATGTGAGGAAGCTTACAATATCAGGATCATCGTTGAAAATCCTCCAATTGGTAATGTTATCAGGAATCGAGGGTCTAAAGATTAATTCGATTGAAAATCGATCAGGGCTATAGTCTTCTGCAGGAATGAGCTTGGAGGCAACGTTAGCTAGGAGGTCTGCACTAGCATTCTGGATTCTGGGAATTGATGAAATATTAAATGCTATAAAGTGTTCAGTCAGATCTTGAACTAAAGATTGATAATGCTTTAAATGACCTGATAAAAAATGTATAGTATTGCGTACATGTTTGATTACAATTTCAGAATCTTCGAAAACTTGTAAATATTTGATGTCTAATCCGATTTCTTTGTATAATCCTTGGACTAAAGCCTCGTATTCTGCGGTATTATTGGTGCAATCGAACTCGAGTCTGCAAGTTAGCATAATTTTGTTTCCCTCTGGACTAACCAACACACATCCTGCTCCTGCTCCTTCATTAGACTTAGAACCATCAAAAAATAACTTCCAAAATAAAGATTTATTTACAGGAGTATCTACAAAATTAATGCATTTAGAACTATCTGTTTGAGAAAAATTTTCTACTTGAGATAAAACAGAATGTTCTAAGTAAGGTGAAGTATGAGCATTGAAATTTCCTAAGAAAGAATCAACTGAATAATTGCTAATGATATTATTGCTGCATGCAACCGGTTCATTTTCTCCTTCCAATTCTGTTACTATATACTTTTGATGTTTTTCACGCTCAACCTTTATCTGATTTGGTTTACCATTGTAAGGAAGCCACATGTGCGACCAATCAGTTGCAAAGTATCCGTGAAGTTTTTCTGACCAATCTCTGCTCAGAATTAAGCCATAAAATTCTGGATAATCTGCAACTAAAATATCGATAACTTGACATACCTTTGGATTAGATGACAGTCTTATGGTAACCTGATTTAATTCGCCAATCACTTCAACTTGCGATCGATCTAGCTAGAATATGCGCACAACAGATTTTTGAGGTTGAATATTCAATTTTTCACATATTGATTTTGGTAGAATATTATATGAAGCTCCAGAATCCACTAAACAATTATGCAAATTTTTATTGAAAACTTCATAAGTAAGAAGAAATGGAGGAGTATGAGATCTCGACCTTCCTCCAATTAAAGCGATATTTTCTAGATCAAATTTACTGATTGCATTAGTTGGAGGTCTTCCCATCTCATTGGAAGCTTGAGAAATTACAGGATCGGGAAAAGGTTTTTCTGGTACAACATGTAATTCTTTCAAAAGTACCTTTTGCTGGTGTTTTAACTTACTCAATTCATAAAAAGTGATGTTAGCCCTAGTCTTCTTCATGTCTTCTATGATATTATACTCCATTTCATCCGAAACGATTAGTGTTTTTGATGGAGTTGATGAATCTGTTTGGACTGGGCTAGTTTGAGTTGCTTTGGATGTCTTTTTCTTGGCTGCAAATTTATCTTTAGTCATTGAGCTTGCGCTCTTTGGCTTAGGAGTAGGTTGAGGAGGATCAAGTTGATTTCTACTTCGAGTGCTAACCGGGGATGCTTCTTGATCTTCCTCATCTGGGAGGATGAAATCCCACATACCTTTTACTTCTACAACTTCTTCTTCATCAGTAGTTTCTTCAGTAGCAATCTCCTCTTCTTCTTCTTCTGATTCAACATTAGTAATAGCATTTGGCGGCTTTGAATCAGTTGAAGGGTTTCTTCTAAAAGGCTTGAAATACTTTTTAGAAGATGTTTCTACCACTTGTTTCTTAATGTCAACCATTTTGTTGGACATGGTTTTCAAAACTTTCTGCAATCCTTCTAAATCGAATGGATCTTTTGGTTGTTTTTTCTTGGGATCTTCCTTAAAAGTAACCTTCTTGGATTTTCATTCCTCTATCACATTTTTCTTTTCTAAAGCAATGATACGTTTCTCTACTGCTATTGATTCCTTCATATTGTCTGCTACAGTTGTTTTTTTAGCCCTATCAACGAAGACTGCTATGTTTGATGGTAAAGCAGAGATGTACCATTCACTTCGCACTTCTTCACTAGGCTTGGAAGCAGTAGGAATTTTATTTAACAATTTATTGAAATGTGAATTAAAATCCTTGATGGGCTCTTTTGACTCAACTCTAAGATTAGACAAGTCATTGATTAATGTCGTTGTAGACCTTTCATCACCAAATTTAGTCAAAAATTGATCTTGAAATATATCCCAACTAGTGATAGATCCAGATGGTAATGATAAATACCATGATTCGGCTGCTCCTTGAAGAGTATAGGGAAAAAGTCGGACAACAACCTCTTCATTAATAACTCCATTGAGATTTATGGACAACATAAAGTTATTTATATGCTCTTCTGCTAGCATGCCTGCTTCAGGGTTAAACTTAGGCAGCCATTTTTCAGGATGGGCTGGTAATTGACTCAAGGGTGCAGGCATTAGGACTAACCCTAGGTTATTCCATGGAATTTGGGCCATCACTAAACTACTAACAGAGGAAAGTGTAGAAGACAATCCTTGTGATTGGTAAGATGAGGATATTATGATTCCAGATGTTTGAGAAGGAGATGCGGAAGTTTGAGTGAAATGATGGACAGTAACCTGAAGTGGAGGGGTGGATGGTTGAATTCGCGGTGAAGAGGTTGAGATGGATGATGATGATGAAAGAGTCTCACTATCAGACCCTTTAGGTGATTTCCTTTCTCTCTTCCTTGTAGGTAGAGGTAACTCAGTTGGCTGAATGCCAAGCTTTTCGCTCTGTAATCTGGTAAGAGGATGAGAGGATTATATTGTGAAGTCACACTGCCTTGAGATTTATCAGATCTTTGAGGTGATATTGAAAATCGTTGAAGTTTATGAATTAAAGATTCAACTTCAAGAGGTTCAATAGCATATTCTTCTGAAAAGTCAGGGTTTGTGGCAGTGGCTGTTGTTCTTTCGACTTCTGGCTCTAGATTTAAAAATTCTATATGCGATGGAGAAGTCGGGGGAGATGGTGAGGGCGATTTACTCTCAAAATGGTATTTAGATTTTGACTTACTTGCCATTCATAGTTCGAGGCCCTCCTTCTAGCGCCAAATATGTTGAAGCCCTGAAAATCGGGTATACAACAAGGGGGATACCCACCCGGTCTAGACCTTGGTTAGCAGCTCCTTTTCGGTTTGGTGTAGTGGGTCCGACTGGGGATAATGGGACCAGTTTCCCAATATGTGTGTGTGTGTGTTTGAGAATTGATATTTCCTTTCTAAAAAGTTCCTAAGTGAAATGCTTTTATTCTATTTCTAATCTAATAACATGCAAATTATATTCTAATTAAACATAAATATCTAATTCTAAACTAACCCGGGATGTAATCTTTCTATTATGTGATCTAAAAGGATTTCAAATAACAATTGGTAATAAATATCATTCAACTATTTTAAGAAAAAAATTCAATAAAGATAAACCACTTCGTATAAAAAGTTAGATGAAACAGTAGTGAAAAACATATCACATAATAAGCTATTCATACATTAAGCATAAATAAATAGCTATCACCGTACAAAAGTGCCAAATTATAACTCAAGCATTCAAGCATTGATATATAAATAAATGAACATAAATATCACTTTAACACAGAAGCAGAAATAGTTAAGAGATAAAAGTACCATTTATAACTAGTTCTACTCATGAGCTTCAAGCAATAATGACTTATCTCTTCTTAATCCAACATCCACTAAGAGTACAGAAGTGCAACATTAGTAGAAGATATTAAACGCAGATATCAATAAATCATGTTCCATTCATTCATCAAAACCTCCTCTGAGGGTGAAAAAGTGCATGTTCTGAGGACAAGTTTTTGACAAATTTCGGGACCTTTCTCTAAATGCATGAGAAGGGTTTAAATACTACTAACTAAATCTAAAAATAATTAATTACAAAAATGTAGGATACGGTTTAAATGACCGTCCTCTTTTTAGGCAAAAATAAAGCAAAACTAATACTAAATTTAAAATTAAAACTTAACAACTAACTAATTGTGAATCTGTTCTTTGGAATTGCAAGCGTTCAGCATTGATCTGAGAAGAATAGGCTGGCCGACTTCAGACTTTAACTCTCCTGTGAAAACGGAATCAGTGAGAGCTGGTGCCATCTTCTCAGCAGAATTAATGATGCACTTGAGAGTCAAACACTAGCTGTGTGGTTTTACCCGACATGCCCAGTAAGAATCCCAATTTAACTTTGTTAATCCTTTAATCAATTCTGCCTTTTCTTGGGCTTTCTGTTTCCAGCCTGTCTACAGTTGTTGTGCTTTTGGTAGGTACCCTGGAGTAGTTTCAGATATCAGATTTGTCTTGTGTAAATTTTCATTTATACAATCAATAATATTGCTAGCTGCTGTGGCTGCTTCTTCTGCCGCTTGCTCTGCCTTCCTAATCTGTGCATCCCAATTATTAAAAAGTATTTCTTTGTGATTTTCATTGATTATAGGTGCATCTGCTCTTTTTTCCTCCTCTGTATTTTGCCAAGCCAAATATTCAGTAACTCTTTTATCAGTTAAATCATAATCATATCGTAAGTCTACGACATGATTAGTGATTTTATCACTTTCTTCACAATAAGAGTTCCATTCTGATATTATTTGGCATAGCATTTCTTGTTGTTGCAGTAGTTGGTCATTTAAGGAAATAGACTCTATGATAAACTCTGTGAGCTTGGGATCATCTTTGTGCATCTCTTGCATAACCTGTAGTTGTTTCTCTTTTTCGGCCAAACTGTTCTGATATTTAATCTGCATTTGTTGAAAATATAACTGTAATTTTTCAAGTTGTTTCTGAGCTTCACTGTTAGCATTGGCTTGTTGTAGCTGTTGTTGCAAGACCTGTACCTATTCTTCTTTCTCATTCAATAATTGTCGTACCTCAGATGCTTTTTCAATGGTTGTAGAGGCATAAGCTCCTGTGATCTGAGATAATTTAGTGATATTTTCAGTTGGATCAGTAGTAGGATCTTGCCATAGAACATCTAGGTGTTTTGCATCATGAGAGGGCACATTTTCTAATTTACTTTTCTTCTTTTGTCTTCTTACCACTACCTTGTGTTGTGGACTATAGAACACATCAAGAGGAGGAATTTCGTCTATCTTGAGCATGATTTCAGAGGATGGGGTTATGGGAATATGTTCTGTTTCTAAGACATCGGTAGTTACTCCTGTAAATATATTTATTGTTCTCTGTACATTGCTCACAGGTGTTTGTGTGTTTTGTGCTTCAATATTAATCAAATCATTGAATGTTTCCCATTCCTAATCTAATTGAGTTCTGACTGATGATTTTTGTACAACGAGAAGGGGAAGATTTAACTGTGGAGAGGTTGAAATCTGTTGCTGTGAGAGATCTTTATATTGGGCAGTATCCCTTACTGACCCTTCGCTTTTTGAGTGTTCAGAGGTTTCTCTTCTGGACTTTGACTTAGACCTGTTTGTATCTGAACTTCTACTGAGATTGATACTAGGAGTTGGTTGCCTTACGGGTTCCAAGCGTAATTTATCCAAAGGGATAGTAGTTAACCTCCTTTCTCTGTACATTTTGAATTCTTGAAACTCTGCCGGAGGAAACCGTATTTGAGCCGAATGTAGAATATCTTTAAATTTTCCTTTTTCTTGGAACATGTCATCAAAAATATCATCTTCTTTAGAAAATACTCTTACTTTGACTGCAGTAGTGAAATTTTTAACAATATCATAGGGGTCGAATGATCTTCTTGGAAGCTTGAACAAATGTAAACATGTAATGTTGTTTACTTCTTTAAATGCATGACCAACATCAAATAATGAAAAGGCCCCACAGGCCATAGGAAATTGTGGCCAGATGGCCTTCTTTTTATCCTTCAAATCTTTAGTCAAACATCCTTCTCTGCAGGTTTGATAAGCAATTTCTCGGGCGATGAGTTTATCAAGAACATACAATGGTAAAACGTGAGGGGAAGAAAGATTTCCAAAAACCCTAACATATGTAAATAATTCTTCTCCAAACCATCTCGCAACAGGCAGGATGTTTGCCTCTGCTTCAGGAGAAAACCTTGGAGCATCTTTATCATACAATATTATGTGCAAGGGAAACATGATGCCATGGAAAATCTTGTAAAAATAGGGAATGAACTCTGAATCCCACAATTATTTGTGATAAACATGAATGGGTAGGGGATCTTGAGCTGTCCATTTCCAACCCATTAACGAAAACTTAGAAACATAACAGATTGAATCCATCACATAAGCAGATAAATAAAAAGGAGGATAAATCCTTTGAGAGACAGTCCGTTTAGACCGGTAATTCAAAATAGCCATGGCTAGGTTGTCAAATAATATTTTAGCCCAATCCACGATAGTAGCATTAACAACAACATTCAATAACATAAGCCATTCAGGTGAAAAATTATTAATGTCTGACTTTCCAAAAAGCCGACAGAGCATAGCAGCAGCAAAGAAATATGGAGAAGTGAGAGAACCAGTACTATACATACCGTGTTTATCTTTCTTCAGTGGTTCGTCTCTCCTAGACCAGTCCTTGGTGAATTCTTCCAGGTTTTCATTTTCTTTGGAAAACTTCTCCATGAACTGTTTGTTATAAGTTGCTCGTGGCTCCGGAAAATGATACATAAGCTTGAAATCTTGTGGAGTAAATGAGCCAATGAGCTCTTGACCCTGAGTCTTAAACTATTTGTTCGTAATATTAGTGCTATCCAGCACCCATTTAATCATGTCTATGTATGGAATAATTCTAGGTCTCGCCGCTACTCGGTGCAAGAATGAACAAGCTAGCTCTGTAAGAGATGCTTCAGAAGACCCATGTGAGCCTGCAGTAGCCGTAACCTCCATTACTCTGGGGTTCTCTTCTTCAAATAGATTATACATGCCCTCCCAAGTAGTGATACCAGCGTCTTTGTTGCAGGCGGTGTCTGTGTACAAGGACATCATTTCTTTATCTTCAGAACTTAGAGCTTTGTCTTTCTTTCCCATAATACTCTGAATACTTCTTTGTATAGTTCTCTGTTCTTTGCTCCTGCAGTTTACGAATTAAGTGAGAATAATGATATGAAAAAGCTGATGGGAGAGTTTTAAATGCTGAAGACGTATAAAATATACTACCTTACGTGAAACAACCCTTTGATCAGAACGAAACCATTTCTCATTAATGAATGACAACCAATTCATTAATTTAACATTAAAGCGCATAACGGGGTCTCGATTTATGAAAAGATTTCTTTGTGTAATGAGCCTTTAAAGATATGTGATAAGGCGATCTGCGATTTTCTTCGCAATATCACAAAATCGAAATATCGCAAATCGCAATCTCGTGGAATCAACATAGTGCAATATTGTAACATTACGAAATCGCTATATCTCAATATCTCAAGATCGCAAGACATAACATATGACAAACATCCGTTAACATCAATGCGATTTGTGATATATGTTATCGCACATCGGTGATTTGAAGTTTTCATTGTAAGATATAACATTTTAAGCATGCGATGCAATGAATATTCCTTTAGCGCGTAGTTTTGCATCGCGATCTCACAATTTTTAGAATTTCACTTATAAAAAGGCGTTCATTACCTTTTTGCGATGCGATATTCCTCAAAGAATGATTCTATTCTAAGCTATCATAAAATTTAAGTTTTTTATATTTTTCAAGGAATTTTATCCTAAGTTTATGATAGTAAGTTTTATTGGAAAAAAGGAAAACAAGCACTAATTGATTTTTTTAGATTTTTTGACTAAGGGTCCCCACTTATTTAGTATTATCACTAATACTAAATAAGAAGGGGGGTTGTTGCTAGCCACAAAAAGCCCTTATATTATGTGCAGCAGCAAATAGATATATAATAACTTGAGGTAAACCCTCTCAAGTTAGGACAAAACATCCCCAAGACAATTGTACATACAAAAGAGAAAGTACACAGCTACACAACCCAGCAACAAGCTATGACTGCGTAGTCTATGGTGAGAAATGACTTCAAACTGATATAAGTGTGAACACTATCATGCCTTGAAAACATCATCAATGCATCCCTCTGAGTATGAGCTTCATTTTCCCTTGAGGCATCTCCTTGCAAAACTCATGAAAAACAGCTCTTTTTGCATTGGCGCGGGTAGACAGTTCAGTGCTCGCGCCAATCAGGGAAATCCTGTAAAGAGGTCGCGCCACTTGGCGCTCTGTCATAGAGCAGCAATCGCGCCACCCATTTTAGGGACTATTTTTAAATATGGATGGCGGAAGTTGAGTTCAAACAAACTCACAAACCACTGCCTATCTTGAGTTGGGAGGTTTGGCTGCGGGAGTTCTATGGAAGGGAATTGGTTTTGCCACCTCCCATGGAACCTTCCTTGTTGATAGGGCCAATCCCATAATAATAGGGATCTCAACTCCCTCCTTCCCCATCTATATAAGCTTGCTCAAATCCATGGCAAGCTAGTCTTGAAGTGCTGAAGCTTTGCATCTCCCTATTCCCAAGTGCCTTTGTGCTGTAAAGAATCCTTTCTTTCCCTTAAGGCCCACTCAAGCGAGGAGACCATTGTTACGAGACTCTGGAGAGGTTTCCCTTTCCTTGGCGAGCTTTGCGAGACGTGGACAACCGGAGACCCGTTCGAAGGAAGCTGCGACGTCAGAACTTGGTTGTAACTTCTATTCGTTTATTACTTAATAGATGACTATGATTATGGTTCCACTCCGTTTTCCATCCTGTTAATGCGAGTAATATCTTTTCTGACCGATGTTTAGTTACGTATGCTGGTTCCTATGCTTGTATCTGTTCGTTTCTTCTATGTGCAGGTGTTCATCAGCGGAGATCGTGGAAGGATTGTGATCTGCCAGGGCTGAAGGACGGGGACACTTCTTCTTCAGATCATAGCGTTGGAATCCAGGTAGGCTTCTATCCCAAGTCTTTCATTCGTAATTAGGAGCTTGCGTCATAACATTGTTTGTTTGTTGCTAGACCCCTGCTGGGCTAGTAGGGATCGCCTCTGTCCGCAGAGGGGATTTACCTCCTCAACAAATTGGCGACTCCGCTGGGGATCGTCCGGTTTTCCTTGTCTCGTTTATGTCGGTTCGCCTTGATCGTTTTCCTTGCTTGATGAACCTTCTAGGTTGGATTCTTTCATTGTTTTAGCTTCTTGGTTTGCTTAGCTTGTATTGGTCTGCTTCTGGAATAGCTTATTTTTATTTTTTATTGAGGAACTCGACTGGCGCGGTTTTTAACCCGACAGTCGCGCCACTTGGCGCTTGTTGCCTTTGTTTGTCTCGCGCCAATTGGCCTCTGGCGCCAGTTTCAAGCCCACAGTCGCGCCACCCCTGTGACTTTTTTGAGTTTCTTCATTTTTTAGCTTTCTGGACTTGACCAGTGCTTCTCTTCTTGATTTCCCGACTGTTTGAGTGTGTTGGAGTCTTGTTTGGCTGGAATTCACCTCTGTCCTTTGGTTGTTTGCTTCTTTCTAACGATTTCACGTTTTGAGCCCTAGGGCATCTAGTGGCTTAGTGTATCGAGCCCTCCTTGGGAGTTTAGGTGTCTTGATTGTCCTGTCAACTTGTTGATTGGTTCTCCGCACTCTCTTAACAGTCTTTGATTGTTTTTCTGCGTCTTTTGAGTGATTGTTTGTTCCTTCATTCGGAATTCGTTTGCCCTTGCTTTGGACCTAGATCACACGGTCCATCGGAAGCTTTTGAGTCTTTCTTCGATTTGAGAGACTTTGGGTTGATTTAGAGATCTGATTGATTGCATTGTTGAGTGAATTTTGTTTGTTTCGCTCTCTTGGATATCATTTCTCAAATTGTTCCTTTTGTTTTCAGTGCACATGAGCCATTAAACATTGAAAATCAAAAAAAAAAATCTCTCTTGCTTTTGTTAATTAGTGCAAATTGTGATCTTTTTCCATATCGCTAGTGATTAGTGTTTGAATGAAAAGTGTGCAATTGCATTAGTTGCATTAGAAACATTGTTGTTTGTATTCCGTTCATTTCGTTTGTATAAAAGCTCTCAACTCTTATTTAACTAGTTTTCATCGAACGAAATGTTGCACTGTGGCATATAGCTTGCATTTAGGAGTCTTTCGAGACACTACATACGATAGGGCCTGGAAATTGAAACTTAATTGAAGATCAACTATAAAATTTATTCAATTAACCTAAGGCAGCATTGGAACTTAACGAAACACATTTAGAAGGTCTAGGCTAGAGACGTGTTCCGGCGTCGTTAAACCTAGCAGCTGTCATTCGCCTGTTGGCTTTAGACGGCGCTAGTACGGACTTGCGCTCCCCGTACCGTCGCGTATATAAAGGGAGACCCCTATAGGTTTTCAATCCTTTATCCACAGGAAGCCGAGTCTGCCGCCCTATACCCGTGATACACCGAACACAGCATTCGGGGAGACTACCTGCACGTATGGAAAGTCCTTGGTCGATTTCTGTTTCATTTTTGAAACCAAGGTGTATATTGCAGTTCACGGATATTTGGTACACCCTTTGTGCCTAGTTTTTCCTGAGCAGTCATTTGGTCTTTTCTGACTCCCTAAACTTGAAAATACCGTCAAGCGCTTGTCCTTTCATGCTTGTATCAACTCTGAAAGAGATAGAGTCATATTTTTATCGTTTCTCGACTCTTAAAACATGAAACGGTAGAATTCGTTTATTTTCCAATGTGGTAAAATCAATCTCCCACGATTACACACCCGTTTAGACGTTGCTTGTGACTGTTTGATCGTGTGTCTTAACTCGTTTTCAGCCCGTGTGTGTGTTTGTTCTCTTCTTCTAGTCTTTTGCCACGGTGGCGGAACCTTCGGTTTCGTCTACTGGTAGTCCTTACACGGACGATTCTTCAGAGGCTTCTCAGCCTTCTGTTGAACCACAGTAGCCTGTTGTTTCCGAGTTCCCTGACGGGGGACCGGTCCTCGCCGAACAACCCTTTGGAGAACCAGTTGAGTTCAACTGGCCCTTTTCGGACCCTGTGTCTGAATTGAGATTAGGAGCTGATTTCCTTTCTCTTACATCGGGTTCACCGTTTATTGCTGCTGTTTTTCCTCCTAGTCCTCGTCGTCTTCTGCGTGATTTAACGGCAGGATCAACCATGAGTGATTCTGGTGAGGAAATTCCCGGGTCTGATGACTATCAGCGCATCCCTCGTAGATTGTTTGAGGGAGACGATTCTGAGCTGGCTACCACATCGTCAGCTGGTCCTTCTTTGCCGCAGGGATACAGATCTCTGGGTCAGATCATCTCAGCTGCTGCCTCTATGGGAGTATCATCTCCTGCTTCGAGGCCAGCTGCCACTACACCCGGGGTGTCTCCTTCGACGCCCGTCACTTCTGTTCCCGTGCGGCCCACTGTTTGTGTAGCTGCCTCTTCTGTTGTTGTCTCAGCTACCAGGGCTGGGTCAACTCCTGAAGATATCTATCTAGCTACCGCTATACCGGATAATATTTCTCCGGAGGAGTATCGGTTGTTTTTGCAACAGCCGAACGCCGGGGCTGGACAAATCCCCCAAGATCCTTACCGATCTTTCTTTTCGCACTATGCACAGGACGGCACTCCCGTGTATGGTTTCCCGGGTCAGCTTGATGAGCATGGGGACATTTTGCGCCTTCCTACTCCTGAGGCTTATCTGTATGCTCAAGGTTTACCGTACAACCAAGCTCAGAACCTGCAGGGACGGCCTTTCCAAGGCCAACCTGCAGGCCAACCTGGCTATCTGTACGACCCACAGGGACAGCCCAATCAAGGCTACTCTGCGGGCCAGCAAGGGCCATTCTATAATCCGCAAGGACCATATTATAACCCTGCTGGTCAACCTGCTCAGCCTCAGCCGGGGTATCAACAGGGACCGACCTATGGACCTGGGGGGCAAATCCAGCCTTCCTTACCGTCTGGCCAACGGTATCCACCCCATTGTCTCCTAACGTTGCTATCAACTGAGACCACCTATATGGTTCTGCTTCGAGTCAAACCGGTTTTCATTGCTTTAGTCTGTTCCACCACCGGAGCCAGCGGGTCATCGGTACAACTTTGGTGTCATATCGGCCAAGCGGCTTATTCGGTGCAACTGCAGGCTCACCCCTGCTTGAGTCGACACCAACGCCCGACCCGGCGCCCTTTGTTTATCCGGGCCAACACAATTCATTGTTTGCCCCTCACTCGGGTCAACATGTTCATTCAGGGCGGCCCTCTCATTCCGTTCACTCTGCTCAACAGCCTGTTTATTCGATGTCGCAGCCAAATCAACAGCTGCGCCCTACGTACCAGGCTCCGTAGGGTTCCACTTATCAGCAGCCTACTCATCCTCAGGGTGGTTATTATCCTCATGGTCAGTCTCAACCAAACTATAACCACTCTGGAGGCTCTCAGTATCAACCTCCTCCACCCGGTTCTAACTATGCTCAGCAGCCAAATCCAAATGCTGCTTATACGGGGCAAACGCCTAATCAGGGCCCGAACCCTGGTTATCAGGCCCCACACAATGGTTACCAGCAACCAAATCAGTCTGGCTATACGAATTATGCCCCTCACGGTCAGAATCCTACGGGACAGAACCCATGGGGGCGGGGATATTCACAACCATCGTGGAGCATGGGTACCGGACCTTATTCTGGGACTGGCATGGGAATTAACCCTCCATTGCCATTCCTGGCTACCTTGGAACTGTAGGACGTTTCAAAGTTGACCAATGACTCGATTTCTCCATAATCCATATTGGCCGAGTTCCAACAAGATACAGTGGCGTCCCAAGTTTGAGGCGAAAGTGGCGAAGATCCCCAGGCGCATGTGATGACGTATCACCTCTGGTGCTCGTCTAACTCTTGGACTGACGATTCGGTTCGTTTGCGTCTTTTCCGGCGTACGTTAACAGGAGCTGCTGCTAAGTGGTACATAGAGCTATCCCGTGGTATTTTTCAGGATTTCAACTCGTTAGCTATGGCTTTCCTCATGCATTTCCAGTTACCAGTCCGGTATGAGACTGGGACGCACCTCCTGTCTTCCCTGAAGCAGGACTCAGCCACTCACATCTCGGATCACATCCATGAGTGGCGGCGCCGTCGTCGACTGATCAAGTTCCACATACCTGATCAGATTTTGACTCACTGGTTCACCACCTCCTTTGTCAATAAAATCGCTCAGGATATCGCGATGGGAGCGTGTGTGACGGAGGAACAAGCTATCGCGCGTTCCCAGTACCTGGATCTTGTCTATTCACAATCTGGCACACTTTATGACATCTTGCCTGATGCTCCACGGCCCGGAGCCACAAAGGCCCCGCCTACCCCTACGGTGGATGGTGTCATTGGTTCCGTTTCTCAAAATTCGAAGAAGTCTTCGAATGGGAAGCAGAAGGCTAATTCTTCCAACAATACCTCTGCTAATCCCGCCTCATCCGATTCTGGTAAAACCGCGGAGGTAAATGCCATTCAGGCCAATCCTACGGACAAATCCTCCAAGGGGAAGAAGAAGGGCAAAGGCAAATCAAAATCTGATGCCCCGAAACCGGAATCTAAATCTCGAACTGAGGATGGCTCCCAACGTAAGCCGAAATTCCCTTGCCTCATCTGTGAAGGTGACCATTATACTAAGGACTGTCCCCGACGGTCCGAAATTAGTCAACTTCTTAAAGGCTCAAAAGGGACTCCGGCTGTTTTAAAAGAGCCATTTCCATCTCAGCAGACCCAGATGGTCGAACAAGGTTCATCATCTGCACCGTTTGGGTCTCAGGTTTTCATGATGAAAACTAATGCACCTATCACTATTGCTACTAGATCGAAGGATTACAATAGTCAGCAGCAGGCACCCGGGAAGGCAGTTGTGGATGGACCGCCTCCCCCACCTGTTTCTAGTCCGTTGGAAATCGAGAAGCCGACTCTCGAACCCGTTGTGAAGCCACCTCCCAAGGGTGTTCTTCGAAGATCCTCTTATAATCCAAATGCTCGTGCCGCTCAACATTATAGCATCGTTGAGGATCTGGCACAGGCGCCATGTGCCATGTCTGCACTTGAGTTTCTTCAAAGTTGTCCTTCACAACGGAAGGCTTTACTGTCTGCCATCGGTGGTATCGATCCCGCCGACTCGAGCCTTCTCACCTTTGATCTGGAGAATTTTACTCCCCGACTTCCACATCAAATTGCTTTGGTCATTCAAGTCGGGATTAATGGTCTGAACGTTCACAGAGCCGTCGTAGATGAGGGTGCATCTACTTGCGTTATGTCCTCCGCTTGTTGGAAGGCCATCGGCTCTCCAACCTTGTCGTCATCTCCCAATGCCCTTGAGGCATTTGATGGTCGGGAATCTAAACCCCTGGGAGTTCTCGAGAGTCTTGCGATCACATTACAGGGAAAAACTGTCAACGTGGAAGTAGAAGTGGTTGACGCTAAACTCAACTACAATATACTTCTTGGCCGCAGTTGGACCCATGCCATGCTCTGCGTGCCGTCTACCGTCTTTCGATTCATTAAGTTCCCTCACGAGGGCAAGATTGTCACGGTAGATCAGTTGTCATTTTTTACCTCTAGCTCTGAGAACAACGTGCCGTATGTGGATCAAATTCCGAATCCCCCAGACAGCATAGGACCTGGTCTTTTCAAAGACCCAGTCCTCATGGGTATTTTCCCTGCGCCGCCACCGAATACCGCTCAAGTCAACATGTTGTCTAGGACTGATGACCCCTGGCTGATTCCTACACCTGAGCAGGTATATGAGTTTGGAGAGTCCATGCCTTTAACGCCAGTAGAGATCAGCTACTGTGATATTGTTGCTGCATCGGACCCTCCACCTCCTCAGCATGCTCCGATGAGCATGGCTCTTGACGTCTACTCACAATCCCCCTGGCTTGGTCAGGCTGATTCGCCTGATCCTCTTAGAGAGACTTTTCCCTCGGATGAGGCTATCATTGAAACTATGTCTCTGGAGGAGCTACCCTAGGGCGATGGGCATCATCGTTCCTCGTTTATGCCTAGCTTGGGGGCAATGACTGACTGTCTCGAGCGCTATGCTACTCAGGTTCCTTCCCCTCCTCTTCAAACACCGATCTTGACGCACGAGGTCTTTTCGGAGGGTAATCTGAGTAACATTACTCAAACTGTTCCTATCAACATCTCTGTTAAACCAGGGATTGTTGAGAACATTCATGTGGGTGTGACTTGTTCTCCAGAGGAGATTCAAGTCTATACGGAACTTTTCAAAGAATTCAGAGATGTTTTTGCATGGTCCTACGAGGAAATGCCGGGAATTGATCCTAGTATTGTCGTGCACGAGATTCCAACCTATCCAGGTGCGAAACCCGTGCGCCAACGCTTGCGTCCCATGCATCCTCGAAAAGCCGCCGCTATCAAGGCAGAGGTTGAAAAACTTCTGAACGCGGGGTTTATTTATCCTATCCCCCTTACAGAATGGGTGTCCAATATCGTCCCTGTCGATAAAAAGCAGGGTACCATTCGAGTCTGTGTAGATTATCGCGATATCAATCGCGCCTGTCCTAAGGATAATTATCCCACTCCGTTTATCGACCAAATTATCGACGATTGCGCCGGGAGTGAGATCTATTCCTTAATGGACGGTTTCTCAGGTTACAACCAGATCAATATTGCACCTGAGGATCAACATAAGACCACATTCATCTGTCCGTGGGGCACTTTCGCATACAAAAAACTCTCGTTCGGCTTAAAAAACGCTGGCGCCACGTTCCAGCGCGCGATGTCCTATGCTTTTCATGATATTCGCCATATCGTCCAGCCTTATCTGGACGACTTGCCAGCCCATTCGGGTAAGCGAGAGGACCATCCTGAGCATCTTCGCCAGATATTTCTTCGTTGCAGACGCTACAATATTAGGCTCAATCCTCATAAGTGCGTCTTCTGCGTCGATTCTGGCCGTCTTTTAGGCTTTATATTCTCGAAAGACGGAATTCGCCTCGACCCTCTGAAGGTTGAGGCCATTATAAATCTCCCGTCACCCTCCTCCCTTTATCAGTTGCAGAGTCTGCAAGGGAAAGCGAATTTTCTTAGGCGCTTCATCCCGAACTACGCCGAGGTGGCCAAAGGATTCACTCGTTTATTAAAGCAGAATGTTCCCTTTCATTGGGACGAAATCGCTCAAGAATCCTTTGAGAAGCTGAAGACATTGCTAGTCAATGCTCCATTGCTTCGTCCTCAGGACTACCACCGCGACTTTACTTTGTATCTAGCCGCCGCATTAAGCACCATCGCCATGGTCTTGGTGCAGGATGACGAGAACGGTGACGAACATGTTGTTTATTACCTATCTCGGAACCTTCTCGACCCGGAAACGCGTTATGCACATGTTGAGAAGTTGGCCTTAGCAGCCGTACACGCCGTACAACGCTTTTGCCATTACATCCTTTTGCGCACGATAACAGTGGTTTCAGACTGCAACCCTATGACGTATATTCTTTCTAGACAATTGCTGGGGGGCAAGTACTCCAAATGGATCGTCATCCTGCAGGAGTTTGACTTGGAGTTCACCACTGCCAAGTCAACTAAATCACTGGTCTTCGCGGATCTGATATGTTCTCTCCCTACGGACTCTGTTCCCTCGCACTCAGAAGATCATATACCGGACGAAACGCTGTTTCTTATCGATACTCGTGATCCTTGGTACGGTGACATTATAGTGTATCTTCAGACCGCGACATTTCGGTCTGAGTTGGATAAAACTGCCCGCCGTCGGATTCGGCACCAGTCCCAACCCTACCGCATAGTAGGAGATACCTTATATCGTATTGGAGTAGATTCGGTGCTCCGACGATGCCTTACCTTGGAAGAGGCTGAGAAAGTCTTGAATGACTGCCACAGTGGCGCCTGTGGCGGACACATGTCCGGATATGCCACTACCCAGAAGATTCTGAGGGCAGGTTATTTCTGGCCTTCTATATTCAAGGATTGTATCACTGCAGTCCGAAAATGTCATCCATGCCAGATTTTTCAGCGCAAGATGCGCGCGCCGCCGTTGCCTTTGCATCCCGTTATTACCGTTGGCCCTTTCGCAAAATGGGGCGTGGATTTTATGACGTGTAACCCTCACTCGGCCGGGGGGCATGCGTATATCATTGTCGTCGTCGACTACTTCACTAAGTGGGCCGAGGCGATGCCTACACTAGCTGCTGACGGAAGAACGGCTGCTTCATTTTTATTCAACCATGTTATTGCACGATTTGGGGTTCCTCAAGCTATTGTCACTGATCACGGTACTCATTTCCGCGATTACATGATGGCGGAGCTGACAGCTGCGTTGGGCCTGCGTCACGACAGCTCAACGCCATACTACCCTCAAGCGAACGGTCAGGTTGAAGCAGTGAACAAGGGTTTGGTCACTATGCTTCAGCGAACAGTTGGGATTCATAAATCCAGTTGGCATCTCCAACTGTTCTCAGCTCTCTGGGCGTACCGAACATCTGCTAAAAGTGCAACCGGATTCACACCATTCCAACTGGTGTACGGTCTGGAAGCTACTCTACCGGTTGAATGTGAAATTCCTTCGCTCAAATTAGCTGTGGAGCTCTTACCGGATAATACTCCTGAGGAAGAACGTCTTATGTATCTCGAACGGTTGGATGAAACCCGTCGTCTAGCTGCTTTGATCATCGAAGCACAAAAGAAGAGGGTCAAGACTCATTTTGATCAATCTGTTTCTCCCCGTTCTTTCATCGAAGGAGACCTAGTCCTCTTGTACGATCAGGCACATGACAAGCTTGGTGCCGGGAAGCTCCATCCCATGTGGCACGGGCCTTATATAGTAAAACGTGTTTTAAAAAATGGGGCCTACGAGCTTATAGATTACGAAGGAGTTCCATTGGCGCAGCCCAGAAATGGGCTGTACCTTAAGAAGTACTACGCCTGAAATGATTTCTTGGTGTGGTGTGTGTACATAGGTGTGTGATTGTCATGTGTGTGCATGGTGTGGTGTGCTTTGTAAACATCTTTCTGCTGATCGGGTCTTCCTGGTTGTGCAGATGTCTATTCATCCATTTGTTGGTTTCGCGGATGGTGCCTCCCGCAGTACCAGGAATCTGTCTTCCGCAGCCTAGGTAATCTACGATCCTGCTGGTGAGTTGATTGACCTGCAAGGTGTGTGTTTAGGACGTACCACGAACAATATCGCGGAATATAGCGCCGTGTTGGAATTATTAACCGAGGCAGTAAACCTTGGTATCCGTGAATTTCTCGTGTACCTAGATTCACAGCTTGTAGTGTTGCAGCTGAACGGGCACTATTCGGTAAGAAACCCATCCATTTTACGATTGTATTTGCGTATTCGATTACTGGAAAGGAATTTTGAATACATTACATATCATCATATACCCAGACATTTGAATACATTAACATATGCAGTAGCAAATTTGGTGTTAGACAGGCATTTGCGCAATTTATAAATCATCATCACATGTAAAGAAGACTCATCCAGAAATAGATATGTATATATATAGATATCGAAATGTTTACATAAAGTGTGTCGCATAAAACTCAAAAATATACATAATTGTCTTAATACATCCTGAGACACTGTGTCTCTCAAAAAATAGGTGTAGCTAAATCCTAGAGACTAATCCGCATGGTGCTCATGATAGCACGTCACTGCACGCACTAGTCGCCTCAGGATTCGGTGGAGCTGGTTTGGAACTCCCACCGTATGGCGCTGGTACTCCATCGGTATGTCTGACAGCCGGGCATAGTCTGGGATCCCATGGGCAATCCCCTCGAGGTTCTGGACCAGTGCCTCTCCTCCGGTGCCTTCCCCCTGGATCTCAGGGGCGAGTGGTGTCCTCCGGGAGATAGGAGACATCCCGGCTGGTCTCTCAGGTCCTACATCTGCATGCATATATAATTGTGTTAAGACAAGTGTGTATTAACAAAAAAACATATAAACATGAAATCAAAAATTTAAGGTCTTACCCAGCTCCTCGTCCCAGTCATCCCCTTCTGGTAGTGGGAGATCTGGGTCTCCTGTAAAGTCAGTTCCCGAATAGGGCCAATCTTCCACAACGATCAGTTGGCGCCGTAGCCACCTAAAGAACTCTGGCTTCCAAGACATCTGTTGGCCACCTCCAGATCTGGGCATCAGTGCTGCCCAGCGAGCCATTCTCGGCTCTCGTGGTATCGGACTCGCCACATGGGCCTCTTGGCCCTGGAAGGTTGGTATGCGTTCCAGAATGAACGATACCAAGATGGAACCATACCCCAACTGCTTCAGTTTCCCCTGTTTGCACTTTGTGAGCTGCCTTTTCATATTGATGGTCACAGTTGTTGCCCAATCATACAGTCGGGGACCCATGCATTCGGAGGCTAACAGGAGTTGAGTCTTCGTGGCCTCGTGCGGAGCCTGCGACCCAGCAGCCCGTGTAATGGTGTGGAGAACTACTCTCAGTGCTAGATCAGGGATGGTGGAGATGTATACTTTCTTACTTCCTGATCCTGTTTGTGCCCCTCGGCACACCCGCGCCATTACCTCTTCCATCTTTTCCCCTGATGGTCTGCTCCCAGTCAGTACAGGGATTGGACCTCTACGGGACAATCCAGTAATGAAATAAATGTCAGTGACCTCCAATTCCAGCACCTGGTCTCGTATTCTGAATACTTGGTCATTTTCATCCCAGAGGTTGATTAGATATTGGAGAAGCTCGGGCTGAGCTCGTAAACATGGCGTGAGGAATAACTTTTTCAATCCGCAGTCTCTCAGAGCGTTCATGCAAGCCTGGCTTTGCATGGCCTCTTCATCCTCATCTCCGTGTTCTCGTTCCTTCCATTCAATTGCCATTTTGAGTGTTTATCTGCATTCACATGGTCAAAAGCCCCTGATTAGATCTTTGGTGAGCTTCAAATTTCAAGGAATTTGGTGTAAATATCGGAATTTTAGGCGAAAATTTGGGTTCCGCCGCTGGCGCGGGCCTTTTGGTAAAAAGAGCTCAGTGGCGCGGGTCGGGTGCAGATACCGCCTTTGGGCAGACTCATTTAAAGTGCCCTTCTGGTGATTTATGAAGGGAAATTATTAAAATGTATGGAAATGAAGAGAAAGGACGCCTCTTACACCTTTGACAGACGGGAGCCATTTGAATGGTTACTTTGGATTGGTGTAATACATGCGTCAGGAAGATTACCTAAATGGACCAAGCTAGCTCACTGAGGTAAATAGTAAAAAAAGTAATTTCATTTTTTTACCAATTAGACATATTTATAACTTTTTTGCGTTAAATGAGCTTTAAAAGTTATTTTTGTCAGACCGTGGCTAGATGTGATACTTAGCAAAGGAAAGGTGCTCCTTCATCACATAGCCATTGTTGAACCTCAAAATTACCCTCTCTTTGACATCCTTCCTGACCTTTTTCCCTTACTTTCTCATAAGATCACATACCCCAATCCATTAGGGGAATTTTGAGGTCTAAAATGGGCCTCCTAAGAAAAATGCGCAACAAAAGTAAACTTTATAAGAACCAATAGGATTCAAGATGATGATGTCAACCATGTCGGATGATTCACCAAATTTGGAGTAAAAAAGTAAAAATAATAAAAATAATAAAATAATAAAACTACTTTTTAAACTTGTATTTTCAACTTATCTCTCTAACTATTTACTCAAATTTCGAGTGGGAGTACTCGTTGGATGCAAAATTTAATTCCTCATCTAAGGAGTACCCATGTTGCATGCTTTCGATGGACCCTCCTACATGGAAAAAGAGAAATAAATGCAAAAACGTGTTTACAATCACATTTTTCATGTATTTATTATTTTTCATGTAGCAGTGTCCATATAAGGTATGCAACATGGGTACTCCTTGTATGGGAGATCAAATTTTTCATTCAATGAGTGTTTCCACACGAAATTTGAGTAAAACCATAGGGAGATAAGTTCAAAATATGAGTTGAAAAATTAGTTTTTTACTTTTTCCCCTCTAAAATTTGATGATGTAATAAAATCTTATTTTATTATTTCCACAATTATTTTATAATTTCCTTAGGAGGCCCATTTTAGACCTCAAAATTCCCCTAATGAATGATAAATTCCATGTTTTTTCTTAAGGAATGCATTTAAATGACTTCCCTATTATATTCTCACATTCTTACTATTTGAATCGATTTTTGCAATTTAGCTATAGAACGTAGCCTATTCTACAGCCAATTGTGGATTTCGTAGCTGCTCTCATGGTCCGACAGGTTCCAGGTGTCAAATGGATAATTGAGCCACATGAGCATTTCCAAAATCATCTCCACATGGATTTTTTCCTATTCACTCCGTCAATATTGATAGAAAAGGAGGCCCAAGATCATGGTCAAAGGCATGGTCAAAGTACGTTAGCCAAGAACAACAGTACTCTTGATTTTCTCTATCATAGAAAATCAAGAGTTAAATAGTCCAATTGCAATTCTATAAGTCAAATCAGCCACGTGTAGCAAGATTATCTCATAGACAGTTATGTTTATTTTCTTTAAATACCGGTTGTACAGAACCGAGAACAAGCAGAAATTAAGTTTTAAGTTAAGTTTTAAGCTTTGTTGATAAACTGTGTATTAAGATTTCATTCTATCATAATACAAATATCATGTATCCAATTATTTCTTAAGTCAATCTTTAACCAGCCAAGATTTCAGCCGAATCAGTTGCAGAGGGCCCCTGCACTGGAGGAGGTTTTTCATTTATTGTTTTTATTTTATTTTTCCTTACTCTGTTTTTGTTAATTCTGTTTTCTGAGTAGATTAATTTTTCATTCCAGTTTTGATCAACATCATAACGTTAAATCATAACTGTGTAAGCCTTGTTCTTCTAAAAACATTTCATGAAAATAGATCTTCCTATTTTCAAATTGAATCAAGTTTGAAGTAATAAGAATTCACAGTTATCTAGTTTTCCTTACTGTTATGTCATTTACCTTCTTAGAATAAGAAATATCAATTAATTGTATCAGTGGATGTTCCTACAGATCATTTCAAGAAGATTATTCTAAACTAAATGATTTAATGTCTAATTCATACAGTTATTGATTTTTTCCTCTGCACATTTTACTTGCTTTCTAGGAATTTAGAAACTGAGGTATAATTGATTTCTCACACAACATCTCAAGAGGGTAATACTTCACATTGAATGATGGAGTAAATCAAACATACATTAGTTGTTTACAACTAGCTTTACATGTTTTCAAATTTACTTTTAGATTCTTATTTAATTGTATCATTGATGTTCCTAAAGGTCATTCCAAGAAATTGATTCTATAATGTTTATATATTGAATGATTGAATGTCTAATTCATACAATTACTGAGGTTTTCCTTTGCATATTTTACTTTATTTTTCATTAAGGATAATTGGTTACTTAACATCATATCAAGAAGGTGATACTTCATATTGAATGTTGGAGTAACTAAGCATACATTAGTTTTTTTCCTTTGCACACCTTACTTGCTTTCCTAGAACATTAGAAGTTAAGGTATATATAGTTGCTTACACAACATCTCAAGAAGGTAATATTTCATATTAAATGTTGAAGTAACTAAACATACATTAGATATTTTACTGCTTTCCCTTAGAATAGCACTTCAATTTCAATCTGACTCATTTACAGGAATTAGATCCATGGAATATGACTAATGCTAAGATATAATTCATCAAGTTAGATACTTTGTTTTTCAGACTAGATTTTTACTAGTCAACTAGTCAACAGTCTTTGATTTATTTTTATGTAAATTAGATTAACTTAGGAACACTTCTTTTTCCTCCTTCTTAAAATTAATTACATTCATTTAATTTCTTTAGTTCTAGATTAAACATTCTTATACATAAAAAGAAAAAACCCCCAAAAACAACATAAAATACAAACAACGAAGTAAGAAGAAGATTAAATAAGCACATACAGTGCATCACACTTCATCAGTTCACAAACCTCGGTTGATAATTTATGTAAGAAATTTAAGACATTAAATTGAATAAACATTTTGGTGTCATTGCCGAGGAAGTGTAACTAGGTAGCCTCATTTCTTACATCTAAAAAAATGATATGCGTAGAGAAAGAGACTCTAGGGAAATTTCATAGCTAGAGGCATGAGTTTAATCCCTACAACACCACCCACTCCACCAAGAATAAGAAGTGATACACCTCCATCTCAAACTCATATTCCATACTTCACTAGCCATAGACTTCCTGAAGTTCTAAGGTCAGAAATCCAATTAGGAGGATCTCCTACTTCATCCAATGAGACAGTCTTAGAGGAAGAAGATCCTACATCTCCAACAGAAGGAGTAATCTTTTTCACCTATGAAGGGGAACATATTCTAGCTGAAGAGTTAGAAATTCCTAGTGGAGAGGGAGAAGAAGATCCTTTATTCAACATACCATTGATAGAAGAACCAGAGGAAGAGTAGTTAACCTTGCAGGTTGAATCTTATATCATTTCCGAAGAATATAGAATGGCAGGAAGAGGAGAAGAAGGATAAGGAGAAGGAGAAATTCTAAATGGAGAAAATGTAATATTTGGGGGAGGTAGAGGTAGAGGAGGATATAGAGGAAGAGGTAGAGGAAATGTAGAAGGAGGCAAAAGTAATAGGGTAATTGATAGTTCTTTTGGATTCCCTATAGTTGATGAAGAAACAAATGCCACAATGAAAAATATCTCACCTTCTGTCCTTCCAAATTTTCATGGACTAAAAAGTGAAGATCTTGAAACCTTTTTGTTTGAATTTTAAGTCTTGTGTAGAACTTATGATTATTTACAAAAATCTCAAAAACTCAAATTGTTTCCTTCAACATTGAAAGGAACAACTCTAAAATGGTTCATGATTTTAATAACTCAGTCTATCAGAACATGGAATGACATGAAAAGAGAATTTTAAGAAAGGTATTTGGATTATTGCATACCCATCAACCACAAGGATGAATTATTTAAAATGATGCAAAAAGAGAATGAGAATTTGGAGGATTTAATTGAAAGATTCAATTATAACATAAAAAGAGAAAAAATGGATAATTTAGATCAAGATAATTTAAAATCTCTTTTATTAAAAGCCATTAGAGATGAATGTATAGAAATTCTCAACATGATGGGGAAATGAGATATCTCTCAACTTCCATTTTCTAACATTGGTGAATTATGTATCCATCTCTCAAGGGGAAAATCAAAAACTAGGAAAAATCCAAGAGATCCTTCTCTTGCTACAGTAAATAGATCTCCAATTGGAACAATGAGTAGGGTAGAAATTGGAAACATGCTTGATGAATTTAAAATAGATATCTTAGGGAGTCTTAGTGAATAGATAGACACCCTTAAATTACAAAACAAGCAAAAATATGAGACTAATGCTTTAGCTATTTTCTGTCCCAAATGCAAAAAGAAGCATGCTTTAAGAGAATGTCCTCTTGATGAAAACGTCATAGAGACCTGCATGATTTGTTCATAAAGTCATGAGACTAAGAGTTTCCCTTCAATTCCAAGTCTTAAGGTTTTTTTCAAGAGGAAACAACTTCAAATCCAACAGAATCTCTTTGCTTTATCTCTAGAAGACCATGGCAAGGGCCACAAGCTCAAAGCTTTAACAATCAAATGTATACTCATCCCCCACCAAATTGGAATTCTTGGCAGCAACCTTGGCCTCAATCCCAATCTCAATCTCAATCTTGGGCTCAAGGAATGAAAAATCCCTATAGAAGATTCTCTCAATACTACCAATATCCTCCATCATATCCAAACTATCATCCCTAACAAATTCCTCAAGAAAATCAACAACCCCAACTTCAAAACCAAAATCCACAACTTTCACTACCATTTCCACAGAGACCAAAGCAGCTACCTGCCCAACCATTATGAAACCCCAACAATAAAAATCCTCAAAATACCTACATGATAGAAGGACGGAAATTTCCAACCTACATGATCACTCCTATAGATCTTAATGCTGTCCAACTTAGATCTGGTAGGATATTAGAAAAGAAAAAGCCTTCTGTAGTTATTCAAGAACAATAAAGTTTTGAGGAAAATTCTCTACAACGAAATAAAATTTTTGAGGAAGGAACATCTCTTCAAAACCAAAATTCTGAAAATGAAAAACAAAAATAACCAATAAACTCAACTCCTATCATAGAGCAACCATCAGTACCTACTTCTACACCTCCTTTTCTGAAAAGATTACAAGTTGAAAGAGGGGTAGAAAAGCATATTATGTTGCCCAATTATGATTTTCTAGATGCATTGAAAAATGTCTGTATCAAAATCCCTTTTTTATAGGCCATTAAAGATATTCTAATTCTAGCCAAAACAATAAAGGAGTTGAGCATGAAGAAACCCAGAAGGAAAACAAAATAAATGAAAAGAATTCAACTTGTAGAAAAAATTGCAGACATAATGATGGGAAAATTTTCCATACAAAAATATTTAGATCTAGGAAGTCCAGTTGTAAAAACACATATCAATGGAGTTGAAATTCCAAATACATTGATTGATTTAGGGGATAAATAAATATCATGAGAAAACAAACCATGGAACAACTCAACCTTCCTAATCTTCTATATACACCTACATTACTGCAATTAGAAAATAGATATGTAATCAAGCCAGATGGTGTGTTAGAAGATATTTCAGTATCCTTAGACTCTTGGGAGTATCCTGTTGATTTTATGATCTTAACTCCTAATAACAATCTAGGAGGATATCCACTTATATTAGGAAGACCTTGGTTGGCTACAACCGATGCTTTCATTAGTTGTAGATTTGGTGACATGTATATCTTTGATGGTAAATCAACAAAGAAATTCACTCTATATCCTCCAGCAAGGACAATCACAGATTTAGATGACAAAGAATGAGTTGATGATGAAAATGATATACAACCTCTCTTCACTATTTCAAGCATTAGTGAAGATAGTCAAATCTTGAATTCTATGTAAAATTTTGAATCATCTCCAGAATATGAACATGCTCAATACCGGGAAAAATATAATATTGAATATTTTTCATCTAGGTAGATGTCTCTTTATTCTATAGAATAATTTGGTAGCTCTACAGTTGAAATATTTCCAGGGAAAACTTTAAACATAAACAATAACTTGGAGAGATTACAACAGGAAAATTTAATCAAAACATTACAACAACATTCTTCTGCATATGCATGGGAATACACTGATATGAAAGGAATTAGTCCTAAGACTTGTATACATCACATCTACATTGAGGAAAATTTTAAACCTATCAGACAACCTCAAAGAAGGATGAATCCAAATCTTAGAGAAATTTTGAAAGAAGAGTTGAAAAAATTGTTGAATGTAAACTTCATTTACCCAATTTCAGACAGTCAGTGGGCTTCCCCTTTAGTGATTGTGCCCAAAAAGAATGGTAAATGGAGGGTATGCATTGATTATCGATAATTGAATAAAGCTACCCTTAAATATCATTTTCCTTTACCTTTTATAGATTAAGTATTGGATACATTAGCAAGTAAGAAGTATTTCTCATTTCTGGATGGTTTTAGTGGCTATAATCAAATTCAGGTAGCACCTGAAGATCAAGATAAGACCACATTTACTTGTCCATGGGGAACTTATGCCTACCGAGTACTTCCTTTTGGATTATTCAATGCACCTACAACATTCCAAAGGGCAGTACTAGGAATTTTTTCTGATCTAATACATGATTGTGTAGAGGTGTACATGGATGACTTTACAGTTTAAGGGAATACATTTGAAGAAGCTTTAGAAAGTTTGGAAAAGGTTCTTAAAATATGTAAGGAAGAAAACCTTTCACTAAGCCATGAAAAATGTTTTATGATGTTTACAGAAGGGATTTTTTTAGGACATCACATCTCAGGAGATGGAATTAAAGTTGAAAAATGTAAAGTTGAAGTCATATCCAAACTATCAATTCCATGTTGTCAAAAGGATGCTAGAATTTTTCTAGGATTCATAGGATATTATAGAAGATTTATAGAAAATTTCACTAAAATAGCATAACCACTCTTCAAGTTACTCACCAAATATTGTGAATTCAGTTGGAATCCTAATTTCTAGTTGGCATTTGAAACTTTAAAAGCAAAAATTTCTGAAGCACCCATCTTAAGAGGTTCAAATTGGAAACTACCTTTTCACATTTCAACAGATGCTTCAGATACAGCTCTGGGAGTTGTATTAAGACAAAAATATTTGATCCCCTATGCCATATATTACACAAGAAAGAATTTGAATCCCAATGAGTTAAATTACACTATAACTGAGAAGGAATTTTTAGTTGTTGTTCATGCTATCAATAAATTCAGACATTATATAACAGGCTATGAAACCTTTGTTCATATAGATCACTCTGCAATTAGATATTTAATGAAAAAATCTATTACTAATGGCAGAGTTACAAGATGGTTATTACTCTTGCAAGAATTCAACATCACCATTCTAGAAAGACTTGGAAAACAAAAAACGGTTGTTGATTTATTGTCTAGAATTCAAAATATCAAAGATGACACTCTAGTTGAAGATAAATTTCCTAATGAATACCTTTTTGCAATAAATATTCAAACTCTTTGGTTTGCAGATATTGGTAACTACCTAGTCACAGGAAAATTACCTTCACATGTGTTTCCTAGAGAGAAAAGAAAAATAATTCAATTAAGTGCAAGTTACTCATGGATTACTAATGAATTGTATAAAACAGGTCCAAATCTCATTATTAGAAGATGTGTTTAAGAAGATAAAATGCCTAAAATTATTAAGGCGTGTCATGATGAACCTTGTGGTGGACACTTTGCTGACAAGAGGACATCCTATAAAATTAGTCATTTAGGATATTATTGGCCATCCATATTCAAAGATGCCAAAGAATATGTTGAAAGGTGTGACAACTGCCAAAGGGTTGGGAAACCTGCTCCTTTAAATGAAATTCCATTACAACCTTAGGTACTCATTGAACCTTTTGAAAAATGGGCCTTGGATTTTGTTGGGCCAATCAATCCACCATCTAAACAAAAGAGGTATATTTTGGTATGTATTTATTATGTCACCAAGTGGGTAGATGCTAAAGCATTACTTTTTACTAATGAATGTTCTGTAGTTAATTTTATTTTTGAGGATATATTCACTCATTTTGGTGTTCCAAGAGAAATTTTGATAGATCAGGAAGCCCATTTTACATCCAAGTTGGTGAAAAGGCTCGCGGAAGATTACAAGATCAAGCACAGAAAGTCTACTCATCATCCACAAGAAAATGGTCAAGTAGAGTCCACCAATAAAGTGATTGAATGAATTTTCACTAAGATTGTGCATCTACACATAAGAGATTGGGGAAAAAGGCTTCCTGAGGCCTTATGGGCCTACAAAAATACATGGAGGAATACAATAGGACATACTCCCTATGAACTTGTTTATGGGAATCAAGTCCTGTTCCCTGTAGAGTTTCAGATCTGAATCTTCAAGATGGAAGTCCAATTGGGACTTGATTTATCAGAAGCACAGAAACATAGATTGGAGCACATCAATGAGCTTGATTAAATCAGGAAAGATGCAGTTCAAAGAACTAGTATAGTCCAACAACAAAGGGCTAAATGGCATGATAAGTATATCAAGGAGAAGAAGTTTCAAGTAAGGGATTGGGCACTTTTGTTCGATTCAAAATTCAAATATTTTCAAGGAAAGTTTCAGACTCATTGGCTTGGGCCTTATGAAATGAAAAATTCTTTGATAATGGAGCAGTGAAGATAAGGACAATAGAAAGAAAAGGTACCTCTTCTTGTGAATGGTCATTGATTGAAAGTATATCATAAACAAATTTCAAGAGAAGAGTTTATCAAGATTTTCCAAGATAATACTGATATGAAGTTAGTGAAGAAGAATTATGCTTCTTCACTAACTTAGCTTTTATTTTCCTATAAAAACTATATATATATATATATATATATATATATATATATATATATATATATATATATATATATATATATATATATATATATATAAAGTGTATAAGTATGAAAACCAATCAATGATTGGCATATTTATACAGAAAATACAGGGTGAAATTCAGAGATTTCTGACATCCTATATTTTCCATTTCTTTTCTGTAATAAGTAGTAACACCAAAATACATTCATATTCCATCTTTGTAGCTCATAATCTGCAAATTAATTCCATTTTACAGTTTCATTCTACAGTCATATTCACTTTCATTCCATTGTTACAGTCATATTCCACTTCCATTCCATTTCACAATCATATTCCACTTACATTCCATTCCAAAAACCATACTTCATTTCTTTTACAGATCACATTCTACAACTGATTACATTCTACAGCTGATTACATTCCACAGCTGGTCACATTCTGCATCTGACTAAATTATGCAGCTGACTACATTTCATAGCTGATCACATTTTGCAGTTGATTTCATTCTGCAGCTAATTCTATTCTGCAACCACATTTCATTCAGTAGTTCTGACACAATTGTACAGCCTACAAACAAATTATTATTACAAGAAATTGAAGGATTATGTTTTGAATACCAACATGCTAAAGGGTACCTGAAGGATCATCACCAAAGAAACAACAAACGAAAAGGTTAGTTCTAAAAGGTAAAGTGAAAAAAATTATTTTAATAGCAAGGTTAAAACATTAGCATGTATAATATGGATATTCATATGCTTCCTTGACAGATCATCATTTGATTTGATTGCAATCTCCATCATACCATAGATTAGCCACATCCTCCACATTATGTCTCATAACGTTCCATAATTGAATCCTTCATTGATGATTAACGGTCATGACCGGTTGACGTGACATACCCATCTACGTTTCTTCAAAACCCTTGCCACCTATTTATTCATACAAACCCTCGATACCTTTCATCAATTCCGTAACCCAATTCATTTCACAAACTAAGAAGGGTAATCTGAAGGTTGAAAACTCCGCAGGCATGGAACTGATAGTTAGATCAGAACCAGTGGGGACAAATTATATGGAAGGATACCCTCAAATCAAGGAAATGTTTCAGAAAGCCGGATGGCTCAAATTCATAGAGAAATTTGATGGTTTCCACAAGGAAATTAAAAAATATTTTGCTCGGTCTTTTGATGGCATAGAATTGGAAATTGGAGACATCAAGTTCACAATTACTGAATCAGCCATGGCCAAAGCCACAAAACTTCCAAGGCTTGGTGAAAGGTGGTTCAAAAACAAGGACTTCCACAATGAATCGTGGAAAGTTATACTAAAAAACCCAGGTATGGATATCTCTATTTTTAGAAAAGGTATCCCCAGCCTCAGCTCCTAAAAGTAAATGGAGGAACATGCTCTTGATTTTACAGAAATTTATCACCTATGAAGGAAGTTTTGGTTTCATGTATATATACCATATCCGTTTACTGATGAATTTATTAGAAAATAGTGAAATAAATCTCCCCTTCTTTCTGCTAAATAGCTTAAAAAGGATGTCCACAAACATGCATAAAAGAATACCGTTCATAGATAAGACCATGAATCACCATGGGTTGGTAAAGATACTGGTTGAGTTTCATTTAAAAAGCATAGGAGATACCTGGGAGAGCTTTCTTATTAGAAACCATTTTCAAGAAGCACTGGAACAACCCAAAGAAGATAATGTCAGAAAGAGCAAAAGGAAGAAGACTGATATAAACATTGAAGACAGACCTGCATCTTTATTGTAGAAGAATGATGAAAAGATCATCTCTGAATACTTGGTAGAAATTATAAACAAAATAAAAACAAGACAGGAGGAAAGATAAGAAAGAGGATCAGAGATCAAATGAAGAAAATGTAAATCCTCCACAACTGAGAAGGAGCTCCAGACTCGAAGGTTCAATGAAGAGAACGCTATCAAAAGAAACAAAGTTTGTAAATTTGGATGAGGAAACTCCAATACCATCTCCTGTCGATATTTCTCCTCCACATAGTCCTCAAAATTATCCTATTCATAATTTTGAAGGTAGCCCCAATATAAATTCTCCAGGCATAGACTCAGTACAACAAGAAATATATGATTATGTAGAATCACTAGAGAAGAGAAGTGCATCAATGAATCTAGAATCTTCTATCAATCCACAAGAACCTCTATTTGATGCTCTCAAACATGATATTTATGAACTAGAGATATTGAATAGACATATCACACAGGAGAATGAGACCTTGAAGCAACAGAACAAGTTGGAAAAGTTAATTCATGACAATACCATTATGCATTTAGGACTTTGGTACAAGAAGAATAGGAAATTAAAAAGAAAGAACGAGTTACTAGACAAGGCAGTCATTAATCTCAAGTACAAGCTTCTTATGAGAAGGCCCAGGATGGAAATCACTTCAAATAAAAGCAAAATAAGGAAATTGGATGTGTTAATAGAAGTGTCTGAACAGATGCAGTAGGAGAGGAGAATTCACATTTTTGGAAAATTGCATGAGGACATGTTGAACCTCAGAACCCTCTCTTTAACATCCTTTCTCACCTTTTTCCCTTACTTTCTCATAAGATCACATACCCCAATAAATGATAAATGCCATGTTTTGTCTTAAGGAATTAATTTAAATGACTTCCGTGTTATATTCTCATGTTCTTGCTATTTGAATAGATTTTTGTAATTTAGCTACAGAACACAGCCTATTCTGCAACTAATCGTGGATTCCATAGCTACTCTCATGGTCTGACAAGTTCTATGTGTCAAATGGAGAATTGAGACACATGGGCATTTCTAGAATCATCTCCACATGGATTTTTTCCTATTCACTCGATCAAGATCGATAGAAAAGGAGGCCTAAGATCATGGTCAAAGGCGTGGTCAAAGTACATTATCCGAGAACAACAGGACTCTTGATTTTCTCTATCGTAGAAAATCGAGAGTTAAGCAGTCCAATTGAAATTCTATGAGTCAAATTATCCACCTATAGCAAGATTATCTCATAGACAGTTATGTTTATTTTCTTTAAATACCGGTTGTACAGAACCGAGAACAAGTAGAAATTAAGTTTTAAGTTAAGTTTTAATATTTTTCTGATACGTTGTGTATTAAGACTTCATTCTATCATAATAAAAAGATCGTGTTGCTAATGATTGATTAAGTGCATCTTTAACCAGCTAGGATTTCAGCTGAATCAGTTGTAGAGGGCCCCTACATTCGAGGAGGTTTTTCATTTATTGTTTTTAGTTTAATTTTCCTTACTCTGTTTTTGTTAATTTTGTTTTTTGAGTAGATTAATGTTTCATTCCAGTATTTATCAACATCATAATGTTAAATCATAACTGTGTAAGCCTTGTTCTTCTAAAAACATTTCATGAAGATAGATCTTCCTATTTTCAAATTGAATCAATTTTGAAGTAATAAGAATTCACAGTTATCTAGTTTTCTTTACTGTTATGTCATTTACCTTCTTAGAATAAGAAATATCAATTAATTGTATCAATGGATGTTCCTACAGATCATTTCAAGAAGATGATTCTAAACGAAATGATTGAATGTCTAATTCATATAGTTATTGAGTTTTTCCTTTGCACATTTTACTTGCTTTCTAGGAATTTAAAAACTGAGGTATAATTGATTTCTCACACAACATCTCAAGAAGGTAATACTTCACATTGAATGATGGAGTAAATCAAACATACATTAGTTGTTTACAGTTAGATTTACATGTTTTCACATTTACTTTTAGATCCTCATTTAATTGTATCATTGACATTCGTAAAGGTCATTCCAAGAAATTGATTCTATCATGTTTCTATACTGAATGACTAAATGTCTAATTCATACAATTACTAAGGTTTTCCTTTGCGTATTTTACTTTCCTTTTCATTAAGTATAATTGGTTACTTAACATCATCTCAAGAAGGTGATACTTCATATTGAATGTTGAAGTAACTAAGCATACATTATTTGTTTTCCTTTGCACACCTTGCTTTCCTAGAACATTAGAAGTTAAGGTATATATAGTTGCTTACACAACATCTCAAGAAGGTAATACTTCATATTAAATGTTGAAGTAACCAAACATACATTAGCTATTTTAATTTTCTACTTTCCCTTAGAATAGCACTTCAATTTCAATCTCAGTTATAGGAATTAGATCCATGGAATAGAACTAATGCTAAGATAGAATTCATCAAGTTAGATACTTTGTTTTTCAGACTAGATTTTAACTAGCCAACAATCTTTGATTTATTTTTATGTAAATTAGATTAACTTAGGAACACTTCCTTTTCTTCCTTCTTAAAATTAATTAGATTCATTTAATTTCTTTCACAGTTCTAAATTAAACATTCTTAGACATCAAAAGACAAAACCCCCAAAAAATACATAAAATACAAATAACGAAGTAAGAAGAATGTTAACTAAGCACATACAGTGCATCACACTTCATCAGTTTACAAAATTCGATTGATAATTTATGTAATAAATTTAAGACATTAAATTGACAAAAAAACCATGGAAAAAGTGAAGAAGATCGAGATTCGAGTAAAGAACCTCTACGAATTAGATGTAGAAGATTTTGTTGCCTGAGCACGAAAGCATAGAAGGTGGAGAACCAAGACATCAATGAGTTATGGCATAGAATATTGGGCCATCTATACCATGGATCTTTGAATATCATGCAGAAAATTTCTACATGCCTCCCAAGGGTGTAGTAAAGCAGCATGATACATGAAAAGGGTGTACATTGTGGAAGTACACCAAAGCCACCTTTCATGATAAGGATAGTTGAGCGAAAGTGATCCTCAGATGTTTGTGTATCATTCTCAACAGCCTCCACAGCCAAGCACTGGTATTATGTGATTTTTGTAGATGATTTTTCATGAAAATGTTGGATTTTATCCATGTAAAAGAAAGATAGGGTGTTCTAAAAATTTTGTGAGTTCAAAGCACTTGTTGAGAGAGATACAAGAAATAAGGTGAAGGCTCTCAAGGTGAAAATGGTAGATAATATGTGTTGAATTAATTAAATAACTTATGTGCATCATAAGGCATTAGATAAGAGTTGATAGCACCCCATAACCCACAACAAAATGGGGTTGTAGAAAGGAAGAACATAAGCTTTGTTGGAGTTTCATGGGTGATGTTACATGATCAGGGACTACCATTACACTTGTGGGTAGAAAGAATCATGCAACATAGTTGTGCATGTGTGTAACAGAAATCCTCATCAGACCCTCGGGATGAGTATACCAAAATAAGCCTTTTCTGGTAAGAAGCCATATGCGGCTCAGTTTAGAATTTTTGGTTCATCAGTTTACTGTCATGTTACCAAATATGCATGGAAAAATTTAGAACCAACAGCTGAGTTGGGAATATTTTTTGGGTACACTGATACACCTCACAACTATCGGGTGTGCCTTCCATCTCACAGGATGACAGTGGTTCGTAGAGATATGAAATTCGATGAAGGAAATGCCATGATAATTTCCCTTGAGAGGGAGCTTTAGATGCATGCAGTTGAGGAGCTCTTAGCTCCAAAAAAAGAACCTCAATATGTGGAGCAGTCGTAAGAAGAGGAGCAGAGAGTGGAAGAATCCACTCAAGAAGATACATCTAGAGACAGAAGGAAGCACACCCGAGAGGTTGATAGGTTGTTGCATGATGCTATAAAGAATTTGAGAGAACCCACATCACAACACATGCAGAGAAGATCCCCGGATAGATGCACTGGCTACATGGCTCTTATGAGCTAGAGTGTAAAGACTGACCCATTCTCATCTGAGGAAGCAGTGCAACAACCAATATTTTTTACTGCCATAATTGAGGAGAATGGCTCCATTATCAGAAATAGTGCATGGAAAATTTTCCCAAGGCCGGAGGAAAATTCAATGGTAGGATCCAAGTGGAACTACAAGGTGAAGCATGCTGCAAATGGGAGTGTGGAGAAACACAATGCTATATTTATGGCCAAGGGGCTATCTCAGGTAGAGGGAGAAGAGTACAAGGAGACATTTTCTCTAGTAGCAAGGTAATCTTCTATCAAATCTATCCTTGCACTTTCATTGCAGATGGGATGGAAAATACATAAAATGGATATAAAGACAGATTTCCTCAATGGAGTGATTGAGGAAAAGGTGTACATAGAGAAGCTGGAAGGATTTGAGACCTTTGATGAGAGTCTCATATGTGTAGACTCAAGCAAGCGTTGTATGGAATGAAACAAGCACCTCGTGCTTGGTACACCAGGATCGATAGTTATTTCACCAAGTTGGGCTTCACCAAAATTGAAGCAGATGTGAACCTTTATTATTTTGTGGTAGAAGGTAAATTATTGATTATAGTATTATATGTCGATGATTTTATTTTGAAAAGTGATGAGAAGTTGATAAATTCTTTCAGGAGAATTTTAGATGAAGTACATGGGGCTCTTACATTATTTCTTTGGTTTGGAAATTTGCCAAAGAGATGGGGAACTTTTTGATTCTCAGGGTAGGTATGACAACGAGATACTGAAGAATTTTCACATGGAGAGGAGCAAACCCATAGAGACTCCTATAGCAGGGAATCAAAGGAAGGAACGTGCTACTCCAAGTGAAGTGGTTGAAGCTACCATTTGTAGGCAGATTGTAGGTTAACTCATTTACTTGGTGAAAACATGACCAAACATGTGTTATGCGGTTAACCAACTTAGTCAAGCTATGTTTAATCCAACCAAGATTTATTGGAAGAAAAACAAACATGTGTTGAGATACCTCAGAGGCACCACTCATTTTGGTATTTAGTATTGATGGACAAAGGGAGTGAAGCTTCAAGGCTTCACAGATGCAGATTTATAAGGGATTCCATCCATCAGGAAGAGCCCATCAGGTTCTTCAGTATTAGGTCAGCAGTAGTTTCTTGGTACAATAGGAAGCAGATATCAGTTAAGCATAAACAGAGTACATGGTTTCTAGTCAAGCAGCTTATAAGGATATATGGATGAGGAAGATCCTTGTTGGGTTGTTTGGTCAACAAATGGATCTAATGATGATTCATTATGATAACCAGAGTTGTATCAAACTCTCAGTTAATCCAATTTTTCATGATAGGTCCAAGAATATCGACATTTGGTATCACCATCTCAGAAATTATGTGCAAAGGAAAATTTTGCTATTAGAGTACATTCTTATAGAGGAGTAGTATGCATACATCTTGAAAAAGGAATTTTCAAGAAGAAAATTTGTGTTCCTTAGCGGTGGAAACGATGTATTAGACAATCTCTTTCTTGTTGAGAGGGATTGTTGAAAATGGCACCAACAAATGATTCTAATTTAATTTTCCCTTAAATTATATTAGAATAAAATTGTAATTCCACATCACATGACAGCTTGTACAAGTTAACTAAGTTAGGATGACTTAGTTGGTTTAGTGAATTCAAGTTGAGGGTCAAACTAGAGGTATGTAGAGTGTCTCCTACATTATAGGATCCCTGGTTGAGTTTGTTTTGAGTTGTAATTAATTATCTCAAATTATCTGAGTTAAATTCAGTTAAACTAGTTCTAACAGATTAAGGAACTAGTAGGAGGTTAAATAGTGAGGTGTCACTTGATGTGTTCAACCAGTTAGTTTATAATTCACTCATAAATAACTCATGCATGTCAGTTCCGAGAAAGACCTAGTTGAGATTAGGGTTCAAGGGTAGTGTGCTATCAGTTGTATAATTATATGAATTGTACGGGTGGTGCATGCAGTCAAATGAAGGCCCCTAATGGATTTCGCAGTATGGATTGGGAATTTTCATTACTAATAGGACCTAATTACCCAAGGAAACTTTGCAAGGAAATAGGGATCTTGGAGGGTAGAAAATTGGTTAAGTATTGAACCAGGCTTGTCTTTGGAATCATTTAGACAGATACAAATAGTGCAAAGTTTTCTTAGCTTAGATAAAATAATTGTAATCTTCTCATATTCTTTGGCTTATGAAATATACAGATAGCATGGTTTTTTAGTTGAGGCTTTCCCAGATAAATATTTGTGTTGTATGATTGAAATTCTTTCTCTTTCATGTTTTGTGATTTCAAGAACTAAATTGGTTTCCAAAATTGGTAAAGTAGATTCAAGTATATTGTTTTAGCATATTACAATTATCAATTGAGTCTACGTGGAATTTCTACACCTACATCCCAATAAAGCACTAGGACTAGGCAGTTTCACCATTTCCTTCTACCGTGCATTTTGGGACCTTATCAAGAAATATTTGCTCAAGAAGATACAATGGGTTCAATTCAAGCACAAAATTGGAGGTAATACAAATTCTACCTTTCTTTCTCTTATACCCAAAGAGACTTGGCCTACTTCCTTTAATTGTTTCAGGACAATTTATTTATGCAATTCTTCTTACAAAATTATATCCAAGACCCTTAAAAAACTCCTTAAAAGAATCCTTCCTCATATAATTTAAGAAAATAAAGGGGGGTTGTTCCTAAATGGAAAATTGTAAATAACATCCTCCTAGTCCAAGAATTCATTCATTCGAGCATTTACTGAGGAGATCAAGGATTAATATTACATTTAGATATGTCCAATGCCTTTGATAGAGTTATAAAATCGTTCATTTTTGTTTTTCTAGACAAACACGGTTTTGATCATAGCTTCATTTACCTCAATAAATCCTACATTCACAATCCCTGGATTTCTCCCCTAATCAATGTGTTGTAACATCTACAACACCCTCCAAAAAACCCCCACTTTAAAATTTTTTGGAGCCCCTTGAGCACAAAGAAAAGTTAAGTAGAAAATCAGGAAAAATAAGTCGCTGAGTCACAAATCCTAAATTTGTAAAAAACTGCGACCCCGCGACCTTGCGACCCCGCGACCCTGAGGTCGCAAGGTTACAAGGTCGCGAGGTCGCATTCCCCTCAAATCACCTCAACATGTGACCTTGCGACCTCATTAAATTCCCACACGTGCGAACCTTTTATATATTGGAGGTCGCTAGGTCGCATTTCGCATATGCAGTGGATAGAAAAAATGGCTCTGACAGGTCGACTGGAGCGCGATTTTCCCAGGTAAGTTGTCATTTTTCCTCCTATTGTTTCCTTTTTTATTTTTCTTTCCAAATCTCTGCATCCATCAGCCTTTAAATTGTCATTTTCCTCAGCCATTGTTTTCATTTCTTGCTTAGGGTTTCCTTCTGATTCCAGTTTTCATCACACTTGCCCAACTCATCACAATTTTTTATCCAGCTTCTCATGGCTTGTCCCCTACTCCAAAAGCTATCCCTTGACTCTGTCTGGACCCATTTAGCCTTGTATTTTTCTAGTTAAAGGGAAAAAAACTCCACGCCGCGCATGCCCAAAACCCTCGCCAAGCCCTAGCGCGACTTGCAACCCCGCGACCTAGTCGCCAGGTCGCAAGGTTGAATTCTCTCTGTTTTCGCGCAACTCGCGACCCAGCGACCCAGCGACTCAGTCGCAAGGTTGCAAAGTCGCACCTTTTCCATTTTCCAAAATTTGCGACCCCGCGACCCAGCGACCCAGTCGCAAGGTCGCATCTTCATATTTTTTCACAATCCACGACCCCGCAACCCTGCGACCCAGTCGCAAGGTCGCACCTTGGCCATTTTCTTACAACCTGCGACCCCACAACCCAGTAGGCCATTTATTTATTTTTTCCTGTGTCCCAGTTGAAGTAATTGATAAACTGTAATTGGTCCTATATCATCATGGCGTCTTTCTTATCTCGGGAATATTTCATGAATATGACAGGTGAATTTGAAGCAGACTTGGAGTGTATACCTGTCCTCTCGGATTCCAGCGACATGGGACCTCCAGTGTCCCAGAAGAAATACAAGCACATGGTAGTGGAAGATGTAGAGATGGACATGCCAATGTCCCCACCCCCGATATACAGAGATACTCTTTGCACATTTGCCAAAGGCAACAACATGCGTTGGTACCAAGTGTATGCAGAGTTCACCAAAATGGAATTCCCAGAAGACATCCCAGATTGGGAGATATACTTACAGGTTAAAAGGTCCAAGCTAGATCTCGCAGGTGCTCACCTGGCCATATTCCCATGCCCAGAGGTGATAGATTGGATTTTACAGAAAAAAGATCCCAAGAATTTCATGATTAGAGACAGCAAAGGCAAGGCTTTCGCAATGCTCAAAGGCTCAGATGCCCATGTTTATTACTCTTTTCCTAAGCGAGAAGAAGAATTCACAGAAGATTGGGCCATTACTCATGCAGTTCCTGTAGTTGACACTATAAGGCAATGGTGGGAGGAGCCTGAGAAGTTCAAGGTCAAGAAAGACCAGGAATATCCAATGGCGAGCCTGAGAAAAGTATATAAATTAGTAGCCGCCATGCTTTGCAGATTATACGGGTGCCCCGATGCCACCACCTTCAATAGCACATGGGAAACTCTCATGGAATATGTCACAGTGCACGGCACCCATTTCAACTGGGCTAACATATTGATGACCTCCATGCATACAAATTTATCCTCAGCATTGGTACCGGATGAAGGAATGCCTTCTGAATTCTATATGGCTTCTTATTTATTGGATGCCGTCTGTTCGAGGTTGCATTTTGAAGGATGGGTACATAACTGGGATCCCACACAGACTCGTGAAATTAATCTACAAACCAAGGTTTTTTGGGAATCCAGGTATAAACAAGACATAGTGCTAATCTCCCAAGTGTTCATCCCCGCTCTATACAGAAAATTATTCGGCCAAGATGCCCCTTGCATGTCTTGGCAAGCCAGGGAGACACTAAGCCAAGTGGCGCATTGGTTTCCTTTCGCCGAATATACATTCATCCGAGTCTTTGGCTCATTCAGGGCACCACATGCTATGCCTCGTTTCATTACAGACAGAGTGCTCATGCAAGAGGTCTGCTTCCAAATGTCCTCGGGTTTCTCCAGGGTCCTGTCCAAAGGTAAGAAGAAGCCATGGCCCGCGCTACCCTTCACTATCACCGCATACACAGTTAAAGATTTCAGAGAGGTAGAGGCAGAGGGAGAAGAGATGAAAATTTATCGCTTTGGGGCTTTAGAATACCGAACATACGACCCGGAGCGGATAGTTCCTGAACATTGCAAGAAGGCTAAATTCAAATGGAACTATCAGCATATTGAACGCCTGGGAGAAGATGAAAGAAGGAACTGGTACAATGCAGATAGAAAACTGGCTCCGGGAGTAGACTCTGGCCAAGAAGACCCAGATGACCAAACCTTGGAAGAAAGGAGTCATAAATTAGGAGGTGCTTCTTCCTCTCTAGCTAAAAAGCCTCGGACCAGTACAGGGTATAGTACCTCTACCCAACAGAAAGAAATAGAGGCCAAATCCCAACAAGAGAGAGAAAAGAAAATGAAAGAGGACGAGGATAAATGCAAGAATAGCCTAAAGGCAGAACAGAAGAAGAAGCAGGCCGAGGAGGCCAAGAAAGAAAAGGAGGAAAAAGAGGCGAAGGCTGCAGCAGAACGGGAACTCAAGAAAGAGCTAGACAAAGTGGAAGTTGACCGCCAAAATAAAGCAGAGCAAGCTACAGCAGCCGAACAGAAGAGGAAAGCCGAAATAGAAGCAGCAGCAGAAGCGAAGCTCAGGCAGAAGAAAGAACATGAGAAGGCGGAAGTCGAACGCCTACAAAGGGAAGAGGAGGAAAAGAAGAAGAAAGAAGAAGAGGATGAAATGTTAGAAGAAATCGAGGTATCTCCCCTTGAGGTACCTCTAGTTAGTACACGAGCCCCGCTCTCTGATGCCAGCTCCTCCCAGGGACAAGAGGAGGAGGTATTCGACCTCACCAAGCTCACATTCGATCAATTCTCCTTCAAAATTCGACAAGAGAAAAGAAGAAGCCTGGCGAAAAATATTTTCACCACATCCACGGTCGCAACCGGAAAAGACATAGTCCTTGATACTAGGACTAATCCCGTGATGATAGCATCGGCTGGCACAGCTTTCGCTGCGGCCATGGAAGAAAATGTGACCAGAATGAGTAGAGAGATCGTTTCTCTACAAAATAGACTACAAGAAGCAGAGCAGTGGGAGAAAAGGGCAGAACAGGAGAGGACGGCATTGAAAGAGGAGGTTCAACAACTTCGAAACAAAACTCCCCCTATCAATGAAGTTCCACTTGCCATTTTAAAGGAGTGCGATGTATTAGAGGTGACCATGATGCAAGTGTATGGGGAAATGTTCACCATAAAACAAACAATCACCCCATTGGTAAGAGCACGAGCGAAGACTAAGCAGAAGCATGAGCAGCTGAAGGAGGCCTCAGCTGCCTTGGATAGAATGATGGACTGGACAGTGCGGTACCCTCAGGCCCTTGAGCACTTTCCAAAGAAGGATTGGATTCATACGCAAGATGCCAAAGTCCAAATCCGTATGAAAATGCAGTCCAAGGATAAACTATCCAAGGATTTGGACAAAGTAATGTCTGCATACGAACACCTGATCAGCGGCATCGAATCGATGCACACCCTTCACCACATTCCTTCGTTGGGGGCATTGGACGAGGGGAAAACTTGGGAACAAGTAGATCAAGAGATCCAGTCATTTCTGCAGCCCATTAAGCAAGCTGCTGCCGCCCCCGATCTTGTAGCATCATGAGAAAATCTGGGTCAGTTTCTTGTCATGCCAGTATGGATTTACACCAAGCTCGCCTCTCTTTCCAACCATATCTCACAGAAAAGGGAAACTGTAGTCCCAAATGCTTTGGAGTGCATGCATCGGTTGAAAGAAGAGGTCCCTCTAGTTTCCCCCATAACAGCAGAGTATCAGACCTAGAAATATTTCCTCAAAGAATAGTAGATTGATGCCCCTGACCTCACAATTGCACGCTCATCTCCATAGCCCAGTGGTAGTAAGTCACTGACATCATTTAGTGGTAGGTCGTAGGTTGCACCACCCAGCCAGGTCGTAGGTCACACTCACCAGCTAGGTCGCAGGTCATAGTCTCCTTTCGGGTCGCAAGGTAGCTCAACAGGCAGGCAGGCGAAGAGTCAAGAAGCCCAAAGGGAAAATTTTGTTCTATAAAACTCCCTCTGGGGAAAATGTAAAGGATATTTTTTTTGGAGACTCAAGAGCTATACAACATTGTGTTGAAAGATAGCACCCTTGTGCATATGAATACAGATACCTGTTAAAACTCCTTTTGGATCTGATGTGTTTTGCTGTGCGAACACTATGAGTATTTCTTATACAGTTTCAAACATCTTTTGATTAATGAAGCTGCACTCTTAATGGCATCATTCATGCATTATGGTTTTATTTAATCGTGTTAATGATGTTTAGTTTATATTGCTTTCTTAATGGATTTTAATGACTTTGTTTATTAGCATTTCGTTTTATCTTTCAGGAAGTAAAGGGGCATCTCCCCATAAAGAACTATTTCTTTTGTGGTCAGAATAGCCTGCAAGCATAACCCCAAAGATGTGTTGCTAACGACGCCTCCTTCGGCGTGTATGATTTATTAATTGTCTCGCTACGCATAGTGTTGTATACAGGTTTAATGCATCAATCACGTATCCTGTAATCGTGTGAATAAGTGTGTGTCCGTAGGTTCAATCAGGTTCTTTTGAGACCAAAGGTAAGGTGACTTAAGTGGTAGCCAGACCCACACCCCGGACGAGATCCCTATTCCAAACGGTTCAAGGTCTAATTGGGACTTTCTACTGGGGAGATCCCCTATTGTTGGTCGGACATATTTTCCCGTCAAAAGAATTGGCGCTAGAAGGAGGGCAGAATGGCATCCTCCCAGCATACAACCAACATTCCATCACAAACTCCCCATGGGGAGGTCATAAACGGCGATCCTATCCCTCCCCCTTTGGAGGATATCCCAGGGGAGGAGGTTCCATATTATGAAATTACTAGAGAACAGTTAAGAGCCTTGCGCCCAGCTGCCCGCAATCTCATCAGGGATTTGCGATATGCCCCAATCATGAATTTCTTGACCCATAATAGGACCCCTACTGAAAACCTCACTCGTAATGGTGCACTAGTGAGCTCCATACCTCAGTTGGTGAATCTCATGGTTGAAGACCTTGCCACTACTATCCAGAACAACGAATCGATTCCTGAAATCCAAATAGGTGAAGACGATTTTGGCATTACTGAACCCTTCCCTGACCCTTAGCCCAACCAAGCCCAACAGAACAACAACCAAGTGCTTCCCCCACCTGGGGAAGGTGATGAAGATAGAGGCCGAGGGAACAATGGCGAGGGAAATAGAGCCCGCAGGAATGAAGGGGAGGGAAATAGAGCCTACAGAAATGAAGGAGAGGGGAATAGAGCCCGCAGAAATGAAGGTGAGGGAAACAGAGGCCTTGGTACTGGAGGTAGAGGAGATAGAGGCCATGGCCAAGGACACTGTGCCAACCACCACCGCCCAAACCCAAATAGGCCACCTATCTACAATTGGGGGTACCTTAGAAACATGGCCAATCATGGAAGACATCAAGACGAACACTCTCGCCATGAGGGAGAAGCATTGGTGTTAGGTACGGGGAGTGAATCCGAGCCTGAGATCAGGCGCCACCAGCAGGATAGGAGAGTGCAACCACTTGCCTGGATGGCCCAGTCCCCGTTAGATCTTTTGGGCCCCCTCCACGACTTGCCTAGGCACCCTGAGAAACATCTCCCCAAGTTTGATCCCGAGAAAGGAACCTTGGCTGAGGATCATATAAGCAGCTTCTATCTTTCCCTGCAAATCATGAGGGTTCAAACAGATGACGTTGCTTGCTGCCTTTTTCCGCACACTCTTGAAAACAAAGCGACCACCTGGTACCACTCCCTCCCAAGTGCCTCCATTACATCATGGGACCAGTTCCGTTGCGTATTCCTGCAGAAATTTTCAGAAGACAAAACCCCTTCCATGCTCCTTATAGAGTTAAGCACCATTAAGTGCCATAAGAAAGAGAAGGTTAGAGACTTCAACCAGTGCTTTGCCACCATATTGCAAAAGTTTTCCCCCAACCTGGCATTGGACGACTCTATTACCATAGACTACTATACAAAATAGCTCCCTAGGGATATTGTCGTCTTTGTAAAACACGAAGCTCGGCCCACCCTTGCAGCGAACTATGCAGCCGCCCTCGCTGTAGAAAGAGACATGTTTCTATAGGAGCCATCTATCAAGAGGGGAGAGATGACCACAAACCAATCACGAAAAAGGGTCAGCCCTCCACAAACAAAACCATGGATAAGGATAAGGATTCTTTCAACTTCGAGAGTATAGCAAAGACCCTCAAGCTATTGACAAATGAAGTCTCCGACCTGAAGAGGAAGGGTATAGAATCCATGACTAGTACCAAGGCACCTAAGCCCTTTTTCAGAAAGAGCAACCGCAACACCAGCCGACCCCCGTCCAACCCGAACACTGTTCTTAACGTGGAAGAAATAGGAAAAGATAACTTCTATTCTTTCCACCAGGCTGCCCACTCTGAAAAAACATGCCCACAATGGATCGGCAGCATGATGACAATGGTAAATCAGCTTCTGGATGATCAAACCCTAGGGGATGCAGGGGAGGATGATGTTTCCGACCACGATGAGGAGTTGCCCCCGGATGAGGAACCAAGGTCCTCGGTTCTTGCATTTGATATTATCTGCGGGGACAACAATCTTACCGTCACTGACATCAACATGGCAGACAATCCTAAGGCCCAACCCGTAAGAAACTACAACCTTAGGAGCAAAGGACTGGTCCCTGAACCATCCTTTTAGGAGAAGAAAAGGGCTTTCTTAAGGAAAATCCTCCCCCCAAGGAATGAACAACAAGCTTCCCCTGAGAAGCCCACCAATAACAACACCCGAGAAAATCAAAAGAGCAAGCTCCCGGTGGGGTCCCCCAAAACCACTACCGAGCCTTGTCCTCAATCCGATTCCACTTATAACATTGTAGAGGACATGAAGAAAACCAGAGCTAACATCTCCCTCTACGAGCTTGCCCACATCACAAATCAATGAGAACTCATTCTTAAAGCCTTCGCCAATACCTCAACTACTATGCCTGTGAGCAATACGTCCATGCAAGCCAGTCCGAGTGTTCAGTCTATTGTGAATGCCATCAATGCAAATTCTAGGGGATCTACTCCTCCCTTCCTGTTATCTTTTGATATTTTCAACTTCAACATCCATAATTGTCTAGTTGAATTCGGTGCGTCCACAAACGTCATTCCCCTATCAGTTTGTAAGAAGCTGAACATCCACCCAGAGAAAACTGACGCAAGGATCATCCAACTTGACATATCGCAGGTACCAACTATAGGAGAGCTAAATAATGTCATCATCCACCTTTCATATGATTCTAGAGTCCACCAATGTATTGAAATTGTGGTTGTTGACATTCTGGAAGCCTACTGCCTATTACTTAGCAGAGACTGGTCCAACAAGCTGCAAGGGTATTTTTCCACTGACTGGTCCCACCTGTGCCTGCCTTACAAGGGCCGAAATAACCAAATTAGGGTAGAAAGCGAACCATATATGAAATATACTGTGACTGATTTGGATGCTACTAACAAACCCATCAGTTTTTCCCAAGAGGAGCTTGGCATGTGCTTCTTGGAAGCCATTTTCGGATGTTATCATCCTCCTTAGTCTCCAGTAGATCCCGAGATCCAGTTTGAACTAACACTCATCGCAGAAGACCAAGCCACTCCCGTCTCACACCAAACTAAAGTCCTGCCCCAAACTTCAACCCCAAAGGAGCCAGAAAATGACGTGTGGACCCTGTACTATGACGGTTCCAAAACCCATGGCGGAGCTGGTGTGGGCTGCATCTTGCTAGACCCTCAAAAGAACAAATTCTTGATTTCGTGTCAGCTTGAGTTCCAGTGCACCAACAATACTGGTGAATATGAAGCTCTAATCCTCGAACTCGAGAAGGCATTTGATTTAAAGTTAAGGTGCTTACAAGTCATTGGAGACTCCGAGATCATTACTCGGCGGGTACGCAATACCATTCATTGTTTGTCTCCGCATTTAAAATCTTATCAACAAGAGGTATGGCGTCTTATTTCTGCTTTCGATGCATTTGGAATTAAATCTGTTCTTAGAATGCACAATGCAGCAGCTGATACTCTGGCTAATGCTGCTGCTAGATTTACCCCTTTGAGGGATGGCTTTTCTATTGAAGTTATATATAGACCCTCCGTGCCAGATAATATTACTAATTTACGCGTTTTTTATGATGATCAACAAATATTGGATTTTATGCTCAATATTGAAGTGTTCAAAGATGCGGCAATTGATGAGGCGGATCACGACCAAGCTTTGCAGGAAGAGCATGGAAAACGCAAGGAGAAACCCATGCCCAAGGGGATAGTGTCACTTGAAAATCTCTTTGATCTGCAAAAATGATTTTGTGGCCCCCCAAATACCAAAGTACAAAGTTCCATATTGGCACATCGGCAAGTGAACTTGGGATCAGATGAAAACCCGAAGTTCATTAACCTTGGGAAAGACTGTACTGATGAAGAGACGCAGGCCTTCACCCAACTATTTTAGAAGTATCAAGACATATTTGCTTGGACGTATGATGATTTACATATGTACGATACTCAGATTATTCAGCACGTGATACCCATGAAGGAAGGCGTGAAACCGTTCCAACAAAAGCTCAGAAAATTGCATCCTACTTTGGAACCAATGATTCTAAAAGAACTTAAGAAGCTTTTGGATGCACGCATCATCTTCAAAGTTCGTCACTCCACATGGGTGTCAAATTTGGTCCCAGTATGTAAGAAGTCTGGTGAGATCCGCTTATGTGTGGATTTCCGGAATTTGAATCGGGCCTCAAATAAAGACAATTACCTGGTGCCACCTATGGAACAAATATTGCAAGATGTGTCTGGGTCCGAGATGTTATCCTTATTGGATAGGTTCTCTGGTTACAACCAGGTGCTTGTAGCTGAGCCAGACAGATTGAAAACTACCTTTTGGACCAAATGGGGAATGTTTTCTTTCAAGCGCATGCCTTTTGGATTGATAAATGCAGGGGCAACTTTCCAACGGGCCATGGATATAGCTTTCCGTGGTTTGATAGGGCAGAGCGTGGTAGTCTATTTGGATGACGTCACCGTGTTTTCAAAACACCGGGGCGATCATTTACGCCACCTCAAGAAAATCTTCGAGAGGTGCAGGAAGTACGGGATTTCACTTAACCCGAAGAAGAGTGTTTTCGCTATGGCGGAAGGAAATTTGCTGGGCCACATTATAACTAAGCAAGGCATTGTTGTAGATCCAGAGCGGGCAAAAGCCATTGCCCAGATTCCCCCCCCCCCCCGAGCAGTAAGAAAGCAATGCAATATTTCCTGGGAAAAATCAATTTTTTCCATAAATTCATATCAGATTTCGCCCAGATAGTCAGGGGATGATAAAAAAGAATGTCGTGTTCAAATGGAATCTGCCAGAGAAGGAGGCCTTCGACAAAATCAAGCAGGCTATAGCTGAAGCACCATCCCTCCAAAGTCCAGACTTTAGCAAAGGATTTATCTTGTATACTTTCGCTTCAGATTCATCACTTGCAACTGTCCTCATGCAGAAAGATGACAACAATGATGAATGGCCTATTTCCTTCATGAGTACTAGTTTACAAAGAGCTGAATTGAACTACCTTGAAATAAAAAGGCAAGCCTATGCGGTCTACAAAGCAGTCAATCATTTCAGGCCCTACATCTTGAAAAACCATGTCACGGTTTTCGTCCCTCACCCAGCTGTCCGCTCACTGTTTGTGCAGCAAGAGCTAGGCGAGAGGTGAGGCAACTGGGTGGCATGCCTGCAAGAGTATGATTTAGAGTTTAAACCAGCACACACTGTTAAAGGACAAGGATTATGCCAAATGGTTGCGGAGGCTGCAAGTTCACATGGAGTTGAAGAAGAGTGTTGGGAACAGGAAATCGACATGTATCAGAGTGACCACGTGCCTCAGTAGAGAAGCCCTTCTTGGTACTCTGACATTTCAGGATACTTAGCCCAGGGCGTCCTGGACCCTGCTCTAACTGCCCGACAGAAACGCGCGATAAGACTCAAAGCTGCATCTTACCAGCTGATCCAGGGTAATATTTTCAAGAAACATTACGATGGAGTTATGCTACGCTGTTTGGAACATGATGAAGCGTAGAAAATCTTGACCGAGGTGCACGACGGAGCAGTTGGAGGTCATTTTGCAGGCGACACCACCGCCCATAAGATAATGCGCGCAGGATACTATTGGCCAACCCTTTTCAGAGATGTGCATGCATATGTCCAGAAGTTCATTCAGTGCCAAAAATTTGCAAACTGGGAAGCGCGGCCGGCCGCCCCTTTACTATCAGTAGCGGTAGAAGAACCTTTTCAACAATGGGGTTTGGACGTGATTGGCGAAATCATACCTCACTCTTCCAAGCAACACCGGTACATTCTTACTGCTACCGATTATTTCACCAGGTGGGTCGAAGGAGCACCTTTACACCAAATCAATGATCAAGAGGTAATAGCATTCGTCACTCATTCCATCATCACCAGGTTTGGCTTTCCAACTTCCTTGGTTTTCGATAATGCAACTTACTTTTCATCTTTTAGATTGTATGATTTTGCTCTGTAAAATGGTATTGTTCTTAAAAATTCTGCAAATTATTATCCCCAAGGAAATGGGTTAGCTGAGTCAACCAATAAAAATCTTATCTGCATCTAAGAAGACCCTGTTGTCCCACCAGCGCAACTGGCACAACGCCCTTCACAACGCTCTTTGGGCCGACCGTGTCACACCCAAGTCCTCCCTAGGTACCTCTCCGTATTTTCTCGTGTATGGAAAAGAATATTTTCTTCCTCCCCATTTATCTCTCCCTGCCCTTCAGCTGTCCCAAGAATGTCATGGTACCCCATGCCCCACCTTGCAGACTCGGATCGACACCCTACTGAATTTGGAGGAAGAAAGACAAAAAACCCAGGAAAATTTCGCCATCCACCAAAGCTGAATCAAGAGATGGTTTGATAGAAAATCTGCAGGGAATAAAAAATTTTAGGTAGGAGACCTGGTCCTGAAGTGGGATAAATCTCACGAAGAAAAGGGAAAACATTCCAAGTTTCAAGCACTATGGACAGGTCCTTTCCAAGTTAAAGAGAAACTAGGTTCCCACACGTTTAGACTACAAACTCTTGAGGGAAGAGTTGAGGTCCTCCCAGTAAACGTGCATGACCTCAAACATTACTTCACTTAGTAGCTCGTAGAGGGCTGTCTTATCCTTGTACCATAGTTTTCGTTAACTCCTTTTGAAAAAAAAATATATATATATTATAAAAACGGAAGGTCTTGTCAGAGCTATGCAATTGGCTCACCGCAACAGGTTCTATGTTGATGGAAGGCCTTTTCCTGATAGACACAAAGGTGGTAAAATATTTCTTGTTATCGGCACCTAAAGGCAGTACATGACCTAGCTCAAGCCATCAAGCGGGAGGAGCCCACCTAGCAAGTTTGAGAGGGTGTCTGCAAAAGGAAAGCGTGATACAACGGTAACTAGATTGGAAGGGAATAGAGGTACTCCATGTTACAATTAGGGCATCCGAGAAAAACCAAAGTCCTCATATCAGACCAGGAGCAACCTCTCTGCAATTAAAATAAGTTGGGATCCCTCACCCGCCCAGGCAAAAAAATTGCCCATCTCAAATAAGTGCCATGAGCACATCCAAATAAGTGCCCCAAGCACATTAGAAATAAGTGCAACAGCACACTAATAAAGGGTAAAGGATTGAGAAAGGCTTCCTGCGCAGAGAAGTGATTTAACGACTCTGCCAGGGTACTGACCAAGCTCGCTAGCAGTGGAGCAACATTCATGACTCCTAGGCAGTGACTCCGCTGGGGCCAAGAGGTTCGATGGCAGCGAAGCAACACAATGAGGACAAAATAATCATACCGAACCCTGTAGCCGCCTGGAGTTCTCCAACCCTTTTCGGTCCGGAGACCTGAAAGAATGAAATTCGGTTAAGCAGCACCCGAACAAGCCAGCAAGCCAAGCAACCCCGCAAGGTGCAAAGGGAGGGCAGTGTTGACCTTAAGGTAAAGGGAATAGCTAGTGAAGGCCCCTCCCTCCCCCCTCCAAGGCTAACCATCAACAGCGACTCTGAATTCGACCAGTGAATCGCCATTTGTTGTAACATCTACAACACCCTCCAAAAAACCCCCACTTTAAAATTTTTTGGAGCCCCTTGAGCACAAAGAAAAGTTAAGTAGAAAATTAGGAAAACTAAGTCGCTGAGTCGCAAATCCTAAATTTGTAAAAAACTGCAACCCCGCGACCTTGCGACCCCGCAACCCTGAGGTTGCAAGGTCACAAGGTCGTGAGGTCACATTCCCCTCGAATCACCTCAACATGTGACCTTGCGACCTCATTAAATGCCCGCACGTGCGACCCTTTTATATATTGGAGGTCGCTAGGTCGCATTTCGCATATGCAGCGGATAGAAAAAACGGCTCTAACAGGTCGACTGGAGCGAGATTTTCCTAGGTAAGTTGCCATTTTTCCTCCTGTTGTTTCCGTTTTTATTTTTCTTGCCAAATCCCTGCATCCCTCAGCCTTTAAATTGTCATTTGCCTCAGCCATTGTTCTCATTTCTTGCTTAGGGTTTCCTTCTGATTCCAGTTTTCATCACACTTGCCCAACTCATCACAATTTTTTATCCAGCTTCTCATGGCTTGTCCCCTACTCCAAAAGCTATCCCTTGACTCTGTCTGGACCCATTTAGCCTTGTATTTTTCCAATTAAAGGGAAAAAAACTCCACGCCGCGCGCACCCAAAACCCCCACCAAGCCCTAGCGTGACTTGCGACCCCGCGACCTAGTCGCCAGGTCGCAAGGTTGCATTCTCTCTGTTTTCACGCAACTCGCGACCCCGCGACCCAGCGACTCAGTCGCAAGGTCGCAAAGTCGCACCTTTTCCATTTTCTGAAATTTGTGACCCCGCGACCCAGCGACCCAGTCGCAAGGTTGCATTTCCGCCTTTTCCAAAAAATTTCGACCTCGCGACCCAGCGACCTAGTCGCAAGGTCGCATCTTCATATTTTTTCACAATCCGCGACCACGCGACCCTGCGACCCAGTCGCAAGGTCGCAAGGTCGCACCTTGGCCATTTTCTTACAACCTGCGACCCCGCGACCCAGTAGCCCATTTATTCAGTTTTTCCTGTGTCCCATTTGAAGTAATTGATAAACTATAATTGGTCCTATATCATCATGGCATCTTTCTTATCTTGGGAATCTTTCATAAATATGACAGGTGAATTTGAAGTAGACTTGGAGTGTATACCTGTCCTCTCAGATTCCAGCGACATGGGACCTCCAGTGTCCCGGAAGAAAGACAAGCACTTGGCAGTGGAAGATGTAGAGATGGACATGCCAATGTCCCCACCCCCGATATACAGAGATACTCTTTGCACATTTTCCAAAGGGGACAGCATGCGTTGGTACCAAGTGTATGCAGAGTTCGCCAAAATGAAATTCCCAGAAGACCTCCCGGATCGGGAGATATACTTACAGGTTAAAAGGTCCAAGCTACATCTCGCAGGTTCTCACCTGGCCATATTCCCGTGCCTAGAGGTGATAGATTGGATTTTACAGAAAATAGATCCCAAGAAGTTCGTGATCAAAGACAACGAAGGCAAGGCTTTCGCAATGCTCAAAGGCTTAGACGCCCATGTTTATTACTCTTTGCCTAAGTGAGAAGAAGAATTCACAGAATATTGGGCCATTGCTCATGTAGTTCCTGTAGTTGACACTATAAGGCAATGGTGGGAGGAGCCTAAGAAGTTCAAGGTCAAGAACGACCAGGAATATCCAGTGGCGAGCCTGAGAAAAGTATATAAATTAGTAGCCACCATGCTTTGCAGATTATACGGGCGCCCCGATGCCACCACCTTCAACGGCACATGGGAAACTCTCATGGAATATGTCATAGTGCATGACACCCGTTTTAACTGGGCTAACATATTGATGACCTCCATGCATACAAATTTATCCTCGGCATTGGTACCAGATGAAGGAATGCCTTCTGAATTCTATATGGCTTCTTATTTATTGGATGACGTCTGTTCGAGGTTGCATTTTGAAGGATGGGTACATAACTGGGATCCCACATAGACCCGTGCAATTCATCTACAAACCAAGGTGTTTTGGGAATCCAGGTATAAACAAGACATAGAGCTAATCTCCCAAGTGTTCATCCCCGCTCTATACAGAAAATTATTCGGCCAAGATGCCCCTTGCATGTCTTGGTGAGCCAGGGAGACGCTAAGCCAAGTGGCGCATTGGTTTCCTTTCGCTGAATATACATTCTTCCGAGTCTTTGGCTCGTTCAGGGCACCACATGCTATGCCTCGTTTTGTTACAGACAGAGTGCTCATGCAAGAGGTCTTCTTCCAAATGTCCTCGGGTTTCTCCAGGGTCCTGTCCAAAGGTAAGAAGAAGTTGTGGCCCACGCTACCCCTCACTATCGGCGCATACACAGTTAAATATTTCAGAGAGGTAGAGGTAGAGGGATAAGAGATGAAAATTTATCACTTTGGGGATTTAGAATACCGAACATATGACCCGGAGTGGATAGTTCCTGAACATTGCAAGAAGGCTAAATTCAAATGGAACTATCAGCATATTGAATTCCTAGGAGAAGATGAAAGAAGGAACTAGTACAATGCAGATAGACAACTGGCTCCGGGGGAAGACTCTGGCCAAGAAGACTCGGATGACCAAACCTTGGAAGAAAGGAGTCATAAATTAGGAGGTGCTTCTTCCTCTCTAGCTAAAAAGCCTCGGACTAGTACAGGGCATAGTACCTCTACCCAACAGAAAGAAATAGAGGCCAAAGCCCAGCAAGAGAGAGAAAATAAAATGAAAGAGGACGAGGATAAATGCAAGAAGAGCCTAAAGGCAGAACAGAAGAAGAAGCAAGCCGAGGAGGCCAAGAAGGAAAAGGAGGAAAAATAGGCGAAGGCTGCAGCAGAACGAGAACTCAAGAAAGAGCTAGACAAAGCGGAAGCTGACCTCCAGAAGAAAGCAGAGCAAGCTGCAGCAGCCAAACGGAAGAGGAAAGCTGAAATAGAAGTAGCAGCAGAAGCGGAGCTCAGGCAGAAAGAAGAACATGAGAAGGCGGAAGCCGAATGCCTACAAAGGGAAGAGGAGGAAAAGAAGAAGAAATAATAAGAGGATGAAATGCTAGAAGACATCGAGGTATCTCCCCTTGAGGTACCTCTAGTCAGTACACGAGCCCCGCTCTCTGATGCCAGCTCCTCCCAGGGACAAGAGGAGGAGGTATTCGACCTCACTAGGCTCACATTTGATCAATTTTCCTTCAATTTCCGACAAGAGAAAAGAAGAAGCCTGGTGCAAAATCCTTTCGCCACATCCACGGTCACAACCGGAAAAGACATAGTCCTTGATACTAGGACTAATCCCGTGATGATAGCATCGGCTGGCACAGCTTTCGTTGTGGCCACAGAAGAAAATGTGACCAGAATGAGTAGAGAGATCGTTTCTCTACAAAATAGACTACAAGAAGCAGAGCAGCGGGAGAAAAGGGTAGAACAGGAGAGGACGACATTGAAAGAGGAGGTTCAACAACTCCAAAACAAAACTCCCCCTGTTAATGAAGTTCCGCTTGCCATTCTAAAGGAGTGTGATGTATTAGAGGCGACCATGAGGCAAGTGTATGGGGAAATGCTCACCATAAAACAAATAGTCGCCCCATTGGTAAGAGCACGAGCGGAGACTAAGCAGAAGCACGAGCAGCTGAAGGAGGCCTAAGCTACCTTGGATAGAATGATGGACTGGACATTGCGGTACCCTCAGGCCCTTGAGCACTTGCCAAATAAGGATTGGATTCATACGCAATATGCCAAAGTCCAAATCCGTATGAAAATGCAGTCCAAGGATAAGCTATCCAAGGATTTGGAAAAAGTAATGTTTGCATACGAACACCTGATCAGCGGCATCGACTCGATGCACACCCTTCACCACATTCCTTCGCTGGGGGCATTGGACGAGGGGAAAACCTGGGAACAAGTAGATCAAGAGATCCAGTCATTTCTGCAACCCATTAAGCAAGCTGCTGCCACCCCCGATCTTGCAGCATCACGAGAAAATATGGGTCAGTTTATTGTCATGCCAGTATGGATTTACACCAAGCTCACCTCTCTTTCCAACCAGATCTCACAGAAAAGGGAAATTCTGTCCCAAATGCTTTGGAGTGCATGCATCGGTTGAAAGAAGAGGTCCCTCTGGTTTCCCCCATAGCAGCAGAGTATTAGACCTGGCAATATTTCCTCAAAGAACAGTAGATTGATGCCCTTGACCTCACAATTGCGCGCTCATATCCATAGCCCAATGGCTGTAAGTCGCTGATAGAATTTAGAGGCAGGTCGCAAGTCGCACTGCCCAGCCAGGTCACAGGTCGCACTGCCCAGCCAGGTCGCAGGTCGCACTCACCAGCTAGGTCGCAGGTCGTAGTCTCCTTTCGGGTCGCAAGGTAGCTCAACAGGCAGAGGCAGGCGAAGAGTCGGGAAGCCCAAAGGGCAAGTTTTGTTCTATAAAACTCCCTCCGGGGAAAATTTAAACGATCTTTTTTTTGGAGACTCAAGAGCTATACAACATTGTATTGAAAGATAACACCCTTGTGCATATGAATACAGATACTTGTTAAAAATCCTTTTGGATTTGATGTGTTTTGCTGTGTGAACACTATGAGTATTTCTCATGTAGTTTCAAACATCTTTTGATTAATGAAGCTGCACTCTTAATGGAATCATTCATGCATTATGGTTTTCTGTACTCATGTTAATGATGTTCAGTTTATATTGCTTTCTTAATGGATGTTAATGACTTTTTTTATTAGCATTTCGTTTTATCTTTCAGGAAGTAAAGGGGCATCTCACCATAAAGAAATATTTCTTTTGTGGTCAGAATAGCTTGCAAGCATAACCCCAAATATGTGTTGCTAACGACGCCTCCTTCGGCGTGTATGCTTTATTAATTGTCTCGCTATGCATAGTGTTGTATACAGGTTTAATGCATCAATCACGTATCCTGTAATCGTGTGAATAAGTGTGTGTCCACAGGTTCAATCGGGTTCTTTTGAGACCAAAGGGAAGGTGACTTAAGCGGTAGCCAGACCCACACCCTGGACGAGATCCCTATTCCAAATGGTTCAAGGTCTAATTGGGAATTTCTACTGGGAGATCCCCTACTGTTGGCCGGACATATTTTCCCGTCAACACAATGGAAGACCCAGTAATTTTTTTCAAAGCTCCAGGGGTCTTATACAAGGATGTCCAATATCCCCTTTCATATATATTATAATGGCAGAAACCTTTAGTAGAAAATTATAACAATACTGACAAAGTGGACTCCTAACAAGAATTCAATTCAGTACAAGAATGAAAAGCATTAATTACTCTCAATTTTATGATGACATGATATTTATTGGAGGGGCCTCTTGTATTATCGCTAGAATATTCAAATCCATTTTAGATACATTTTTGGAAGCCTCTAACGACCTTCTTAACAATTTGAAAAGAAACATCATATGGGTTGAACACACCAATTATAACTCTCTAGTGTATCTCTCAAATTTTAGGCATCCCTTTTAAAGTGGACTGGTATTTTTTCAAATATTTGGGCATGCCAGTTTCTAAAAACCCAATGAAATTAGAAATATGGATACAGGTGATAGAAAAAATGAAGAAAAAAATCTAGCATTAGGGAATGCGATGGCTCAACCTAGCAGGCAGGGTAATTTTAATTAAATCAATATTGTCAACTTTGCCTCTATATCAATTCAAAATAGTGAAAGATCCAACATCAATACAAAATCAAAATGAGTTTATAGTTCATAAGTTTCTATGGGAGTGAGGTAAGACAAAAACAAAAAATTTCAGCTTGATAAGTTGGAAAAAGGTGATTATGCCAATTCACAAGGATGGGATCTCCATAAGATAGTCAGGCCTAATGGATTTAGAAATGGAAGAAAAAATAATCAGGAGACTAGTATCCGGGAAATCATTATAGCGGAAGTTAATTTGGAAGCTATGTAAAAAAGATCTTCCTTTCATCCAATATAACAAGTCTAGAATACTTAGGGTAGTACAACATATTAACATATGGTAATATAGTATAACGGGTAAGCCTATTCTCTCAGCTCTTCCAAATATTCATCTTCTCAAGTTCTAGTTCCTTGGAAAAGGCATAACCAATCTTAACCAAAATTCAGAGTGGAACCAACATGACAATTCATGGGAAGGTTGGAAAAAAATGGTGATTCCTTATGATTTGAATCCTTAATGGCACCTTCTTATTCAACACCTCAAGGGAGAAGCCGCAATCCTCTATAGACATCCTAATGGTTTCAAGTGGAATCCCACTAGAAAGGAATATTTAGTTAAAAGTGGATATGAAAAACTTTATGGAGATCAAGAAAATCATCCTAACTAGCCACTTTGGAAAAATGTCTGGAAAAATGAAATCTTCCCCAAAATCAAGTAATTTTATATGGACATTGCTTAAAGAGGAAATTTTCAATTTAGAAAATTTTAAAAATAGAGGCATTCAAGGCCCCTTAATCTACCCATTCTATTTAATAAATGAAGAAACAATTCAATGTCTCTTTTTATCGTGTGGATTTTCAAAGGGTTGTTGGCAAGCTCTAGTGAATCATCTCCAAATCCAGGTTAATGTTGAACTTGATAACTTGGAGTTCTTTGGAATATCAAAATCAACCTATCCCAATTCCTTCAAAAACAACATTTTTATTAAATAATTCTAGTCTATTCTCCCTTCATTTCTTTGTTGGAATTTATGGCTTGCCAGAAACGAGTATATATTCCAAAATAAAAATCCATATAATATAAAAATCATGGTTAAGTTATTGACTCTATCTACATAGGTTATTCTCATAAAAGGAAACTGAAAAATTAATAGCCATATTCTGTAACCTGAGGAATGACTATGGTTTAGCTTTGTTTTGGACAAACTCCTCCCTAGCTCGCACCCTCTAGCAAGAAGTCGAATCACATTTCCCAACTAGACTTTCAGACTAAAATAAGAAGAAGTCAGTTCTTGGCTCAAAGAACAAAATCATCCTTGTATTTTCTTTTATGGGGCACAAAAATTTAACCCTAGTCGTGCCAAAGTAGGGGGGATTACTTTTGGACCACAAGGGTGAGGAATTAATAAATTTCTAATGGGGCTTGGGATGTGAAACAAACAAGAGGGTTGAGGACTATGCTCTCCTTATGGGTGTTCAACTTCTTGACCACAATCTCAGGATTCCTATGGTAATTGGGGATCCCGCAATTGTCATCCAACACATGGTAAAGAACAACAGACCTGTCAACACTGATCTAGATAAAATTTTCAATCGTGTTCAACATCATTTAAAAAATATGGGTAATGTGTCGTATTTTCATGTTTTGAGAGAAAACAATAGTAAATATGATGCTTTAGCTAATAATGCATGTCGTAGATCTCAAGGTGAAGTCAGGTTCAATAGTGAAGTTTGTACCAATAATATCCCTTAAATATCACCTGTCCCAGGCCCCATAATGAATTTTTCTTTAGTGCATCAATACATATCCTCCCAAGCTACCAGAAGAATATATTTTCCTTGGAAAATGAAAATTCTCAAAGGGGAGAGTAATCTTCGGCATATCTTTGTGTATATTCTTTGTATTATTAATGTAATCACCTCATCCACTTGCTTGATCTTTCCATAGCTCGCCGGATGGTGAATGGGTCATCTAGCATTCAGAATCAATCTTATAAATCAACTTTACCCACCTTCTATTATTGCGCTACTTCCTATATATTGTTCAGTGTCCGCATTTTGACTCCCATTCTTCCCTCCCACTTTTCTCTTCATCCTTCCTCCCATCATCCTCGTCCCTTCCTTTCTCTATGGCATCCCCTCCTGAATACCCTCATTGCAAATCTCTCATAAATTAATTAGGCATAATAAAAAACTGCAAGATAAATGGAACAAGAGATGCTCATCAAAAAATGGGTTTTTATATTACTAGTCATTAACATTCAAATAAACACTCAGAAACATCCTAATTTATGCACACATATGGAACATTCATTATCCTCCTTGTGGGAAATGATGGAGAAGAAAATTATAGACATCTCCAGCTCCAACATTCGGAGAAACTCTACCAATTATAAGGAAGAGACATCTATCAACCAAGAACATGGAGGATAGTTGGCTCATCTTAATATGAATCAACAAGTGTTCTTCTTAAATAAATTGGTGGAATCACGTATTTTCTACAGTATTTTAATAGACACCTGATGAAATATAAATGTATCTATGTGCTACAGCAATATATTAAGTTTTATTCAGGCAGTGTAATCGGATATATAGGATATAGTTCATCTTATGTATCAGTAGGAAGTATAAGTCGAAAGGATCTAGCTTTGGAATCCCTGTATTATCATCCAGAATCATTGTATCAAGGCATATAGCCAATTTTTTCGAATGAATATAAGATAATCGATCCTGTTAATATATATATATATATATATATATATATATATATATATATATATATATATATATGAAACTTCCTGAAACCCTCCTTACAATTGAGAAACCAAATATAATGTAGATTAAAAATTCATTCCTCTTCTTGATAATTACTTGTGAATGTTACATAGCTTTTATTATGTGGTATGTCTTCTTCATCAAGAAATTATACAAATTTTCAATCAAGTAGGAGAAAAAAGAGACAAGAGAAACCAAAATTAGGATCCAAACCAAGGAAAAACCCTACAAGGGAGAAAACCCAACCACAATCCTCTTATAGAATCCTAACAAAATGAGATATCCAAGGCCACAACTAACACCAAAATTCCAAGTCCAACCCTTGTCTAAGTCATTTCCAAAGTCAAATTCAACATAGGTCAAACTGGTCAACCTCCTGAAATTTCGCTCGTAAATTTCCAAGCCTGCAATAATCTATAAAATTCAGCCCCACAACTAGATCATAAATTCGACCTTTCCTCACATAAATTCTTCCATATGTGCGAGCTCTTACTCTCCTTATTCTTCGTCCTTTTTTCCATTATTTAGGTGCATAATATATGTATGATGATGATAATTGAGTGTCCTTTATAATGATTGAACTATCCTTTATATATATCTATCGAAGAGGTCCATTATGTGGCTCTTGGAGGACTAACCTAACTTATCTCCAAGGAGGGTCGACTTGTACATTTTGGTAGACTTCGACTCAATAAAATTTAAAATTCTTTTTTTCTTACAAATGTTCAAATGGGACATGACTCAGGTACATTTTATTTGACTATAAATATATATTTTTTCTCTTTTTGACTCTTATAAGAATAAAGAACATTGTTTGACCAAAATAAATATAATAAATATTTTGATGATGAAATTACATTACATTATGAAGATTGAAGTTATTTACAATTTAAACACTGCCTCTTAACTAGGGAGGCATTCATAATGAAAAAACAAGATACTCTCAAATTGAAATATTCATATAAGAAAGGATTTTGATTGGTAAGCATCAATGATGATTTAAATCATCATAGCCAACATTTTCAAACCATCAAGGCATGGGAAGATACACTTTAGCTCTCCACTATATCAAAGCACAATGCTTGGAGGCATAAATTTGGACACCATCGCCTCTCAAGGCACGTACCTCATGTTGTGGATGATCTTGTCACCCTCCTAGAGACAATCTAGAGTTGCCATAGACCAGTGCCTAGGACATCTTAATATAGCAAGGAGCTCATTATATAGCTTGGGTTGTCAGTCCAAAGAGCTCTCTTACTATCTCTTGTTGAACAAGGAAGATAATTTAAATGGGACCAATCTCTCTCAGAAGCTGATACATTGATAAGAATAATGCAGGAACATCATGTAAAACTCCAATACAAAGGCATCAGACAGTTAAGAGACAGCTTACTGTAAAGAGGGCCGATTCAAATAATATATCACAGAAATCAAATATCAGGAAGTGAGTGCAGTGAGGAAACATAAAGAAGATATTAGTTTACATGAGGCTGATACCCAGATACACAACAGAACCACATAAGGGCATACCAATCTATGAATCCTTATATGACAATGGCGTTTTAAAAGCACCCTCCTCATGCAACTAATATAGCAGAAAGTATGGAAGAGATGATCATGAAACAGTATATCATGACTAGGCCTATTTAAAGCGCTTGACTAATTCCAGAAAGGGCACCAACAAAGATGAATCCTTACTGCAAACTAATGAGCCACTCACATTCTAGAACATGATACAAGAAGATAAATAGCATGAAAGAAGATATTGTATTAACACATAAGAGAAATTACATACTGTGAGATACCAAAGACCAGAATCCTCATTACAGTTATAACTCCTCCTCACTGAGACCCTACGGGCTTTGAACCTTCATACAGAAATATTACAGAATGTATACAAAAGCCTTTTCACTACACAGTTTGCTGATAGAAATCTGGAACCTTTCCAATGTCTTCTTTTCGGGCCTTTATAGGAAAGATAGAGAATTCTAGAGGAGGAGGTAGATGAAGCACAATTAATGACTCAATTTGAATAAAATGGCGGAAAACATTCGCGCCCACTCTATGAATGACTAACTATAAATGACTGTACTTTACAATCTGTCTATAGAAATAAATGCTGGGAGATGAAAATTTCCTTATATACAAGACACAAATAATAAAATATATACAATGCTCGGCCATTTGCTGAGGAAAAATCTGCTGCCGTAAAGGCCCTGAGATAATCTGCAATTCTGTACTGTACTCTCAGCCCTTGATTTTGGATTCGAATCCTGGATCTTTGATGTAGGGCGAATTTCTCTGGAGGGTTCTGCGAATCCATATCTTTGTCTTCTTTAATGGCGATCATTTCTCACACCTACCCTCGGCTTCTTCTTTAAGTTTTGTCAGCAATATATCATCCTTTAAAATGCTCTTAACCTCTGCTACGGAAACCATGAATTAAAATGCCCTTTCTATTGCTTTGAAACCTGCAAAAAACCCACAAAATATTAGAGAAAACTGACACAGGTGGAGGCGGGGACGATGGATACATGGTCGACCAGGAGAAATACACAGGGTGGTGGAAGAGAAGCAATGGAGACATAGATTTAACAAGCGAAGCGCGACTTTTTTACGTGAAACAGTTTGGACGTGAGGGGTGAATGAAAACGAAAGGTATGAATGAAAACATATGCATGCACATATATATATATATATATATGACGGGGGAAACTATTTTAGACGTGCGGGAGTAAGACACGTGGACGTACGGGGGACAGGTGGATGGGTGATGTGGCAGAGTCAACAGGTGGGGAGACTGAACTCTGGACCGTAGGATTACAAACACAGATCAATGACTAGAAATGGACGGGAGCGACACGATGGTGGGCCACAGAACATGGCGGACACACGTTAACGAGCGAGCAGTTCTGGTACATATCCGCCGTCAGATTGACATCGCCAGATCCAACGACGCGGGGGAGTTCCGCTACCCATCCTTTATACAGTCATTAACGCGCGGGGAAAGCAGTTTTGGGAACCCGTACCAAAGACGCGTGGCACATTTCTAATGGAATCGCTGGCCTTGGGCCCAAAACCACTGGACCGGTAGAAGTGGTGCGGGGCTATACCGCTGGTTTCCTGTGCGCGGGGCCCTCCGCCTACAATGATCACTGCTCCGTTGATCTAGTTTGATCGGACGGTTGCCGTCACCCCCGATAACATAAACAATTAGCTCTATTCCCTTTGGCTCATGGTCTTCGGGCTCAAGTCATGTGATGACGATAGAAAGGGGGCTAAAGCCTTGGGGCTTCGGCTCGATATAATTTAAATGACGGGTTTTCAACCTTTGTAGAGCGGGTTTTCGAGCGGAAATGGTAATATCAGATAGGAGCATAAGGTTTTAGGCCACGGAGGAGCTTTATATCAGATTCGAGCGGAGCAATAGGCCAAAATTTGAAATGCAAGGGTAAAATTGTACAACATCGGCTCCTTCTGGGGACGACATGTTCGTCCTCGGGCATGTCGAGAACACGCAGACCATTGAATATTTCGTTCTGCTACTCAATTTCCTCTGCGCTTCTGCTTTAGGTAATTATCAGCATTCTTTTTCTTTATAAAAATAAAAACCAAAAAAACTTATATACAATATATACAATCAGGCATTCCCGGCCTGGGTCAGAATTGGAAGTATGGCTTAAGAAATTGGCCATTCACAGGTGCATCCAACAAATTGCCCTACAGGTTTTCTAAAGAAAAAGTGTTGTTTCTTCCCAGCTTCACTATTTTGAATGGCCCAAACCACAACGAATCAAATTTTGCATGCTTGCCCTTCTCTGCTCTGCGAATATCCCACCTGAGAACCAGGTCTCCAACTTGAAAATTCCTATCTTTTGCATGGCGATCAAATATATCCTTCATTTTTTCCTGATATTCCATCAATCTCTGATCTACCTGGTTTCGTGTTTCTTCCAATTCTACCAGTTGATTAATCCTTCTGATCATGTTATCTGGTTCCTCCTGACCCTCCTGCATGAAGCGTGCTACTGGCAAAGCCAACTACACAGGGAAAACAGTTGCTCAACCATATACCAGCTCATAGGGAGATTTCCCTGTTGCTCTTTTACTGGTTATTCTATTTTCCTATAGAGCAAACTTCAATTGAGAGTCCCAGTTTTTCTGATTTTCACTGATTGTTTTCTTCAGGGCTCTCACCAGGGTTTTATTAGATGACTCTGCTAAACCATTTCCCTGCGGATAATATGCTGTGGAATGAGTCAAGATGATATTATACCTTTGGCAGAAATTCACAAATCTGGCAGATTTAAAGGCTTGCGCATTATCAGTTACAATTCTAGCAGGACAGCCAAACCTAGATATGATATTTTCCTCCATAAACTTCATTATCACAGCATCTGTAGCATTTCTTGTAGGTATGGCTTCCACCCATTTCATGAAGTAATCTGTGGCTGTTAGTATCCATTTATATTGGCCACTTGATGGGGGATGTATTTCTCCTATAAAATATAATCCCCATTTCTGAAATGGTTCATTTACATGAATAGGAATCAAGGGCATAGCTGCTAATTTCTGTCTTTCTGCAAATCTTTGGCACTTGTCACATGCTCTGACCCAAGCAAAAGTATCTGTATACAATTTTGGCCAATAAAAACCAGCCTTCAAGATTTTATGAGCTGTTGCCCTCCAGCTGTAATGTCCTCCACAAATTCCTTCGTGAAATTCTGTCATTACATTCTGCACTTCATTTTCTGTGAGGCATAACAGTAATATACCTGAAGGGTCCCTCCAATATAGCTGTCCATTAGCGATCATGTATTTATGAGATTTCATCCTTACAGCTCTGTACTTTATCTTATCACAACTCAGAGGACAATTAAGTGTTAAAAGATATTCAATAATTTCTTTGTACCAAGGACTAGTTAGATATTTCACATGTACCTTTTGAGTGGCCATCTCCAGTCCTTGTTGCTCCTCTTCTTTTTCAGATTCTTCATTTGCTATCATGGATAAATTAATGCCCAAAGCTTGATGATTTGATTCAGATAACATCTTAGCAAGTCCCTGTCCTTTAATTAATTTGGTAGGCCTTATGTCCAAATCATACTCCTGAATTTTTGCAATCCATCTTCCTCTTCTACCTTCGCTGTCCCCTTGAACAAGAATTTCTTTGACAGCTGCCGTGGGAACATATGCAGTAATATGAGATTGCAAAATATAAACTCTAAAAGCTTTAAGGAACTTTACCAGGGCATATGCCTGCTTCTCCAATATATTGTATTTCAATTCAGCATCATAAAGTACTTGACTGAAGAAAGCTATAGGCTGTTCATATCCCTCTTCATTTTTCTGCAATAACACTCCAGCAATTGTGTGAGGGGAAGCAAATGAGAAAATCATAAATGGCTTTTTGTAATCTGGCCCCGCTAGCACAGGAGATTCAGCAAATGCCTGTTTTATCCTTGTGAATGCATCTCTAGACTCCTGGGACCATTTTACTTCATTCTCCTTTTTCAACATATTAGTTATATGCCTAACTATCTCGGCATAGTTAGGAATAAACCTTCTTAGAAAATTAATTCGGCCTAAAAATACCTGTACTTCCTTCTTATTCCTGGGCAGAGGAATACTGTTTATTACTTCCACTCTCTTAGGGTCTATTCTCACACCATCTTTAGTTACAATGTGCCCTAAGATATTTCCCTCATCTAAAGCAAACAAATATTTTTGAGGGTTGAGAGAAAGGCCATACCTTTTGCATTTTTCAAAATTTCTTCTTAAATGCTCAATATGCTCATCATCAGTCTTTGAAAACACTGTGATATCATCAAGGTATACCACCAGAAACTTGTCCTGTTCTCCAACAAAGGCTATGTCCATTTCCCTTTGAAATGTAGCACCTGCATTAATTAATCCAAATGGCATCCTAGCATACATAAATGTTCCCCATGGTGTAGTAAATGCAGTTTTCTTCTGGTCTTCTGGAAATACCGCTACTTGATTATAACCAGAAAATCCATCCATCATTGACATTCTGGATGCTCCCACTACTTTTTGCAGGATGTGGTCCATCTTAGGCAGTGGATAATTATCCTTTAAAGATGCTCTATTTAAATTCCTGAAATCCACACACAGCCTTATTTCTCCATTCTTCTTTCGAACAGGAACAAGGTTTGCTATCCATTCTGAGTACCTTAATGGCACGATTATTTTGGCTTTCAGCAACTTCTTGACTTCTTTTTCAATTGAGGGAAGCAGCAGAGGATTTATCTGCCTGAGTTTCTGCTTATAGGGCTTTGCATCTTCCCTCAAAGGTATTTTATGTTGCATTATGCTCACATCAAAAGTTTTTAGGTCCTGATAGGACCAAGCAAATACATCTTTGTAAGATTGAAACAACTTCAAATATTTTTCTTTGTATTCTTCTGGGACTCTTTTAGATAGTTTGACAATTTTGGGATCAGCAGAAGTACCCAGATTCAAATCTCCTACTTGATCTTCTTCTGTCATTTTATTTGGCTGCAATGGAATATCATCTTTGTTAAATAATCTTTCTAGAGGCACCAGGCCTCTAGGTATAACATTACTTTTCAGATGCAGCACTCTATTTCCTGCTATATTCTCTTCCCATTTGTTTTCTGCAATATTTTCAACTTCCTCCTCCCGATTATCATCAATCTCTATGTTTGTGAATTCTCCCACTGTCTCCATGAATCTCTTCATTTTTTCATCATCTTCAAATACCTGCCAGTACTTTATATTATCTGGAATGGATGGTCTGTACCGTACCTCCACTTCATATCTTAAAAGTGGATTCTGAGGAGGACGGAATGTACTGGCAGCAACAGCAAGAGAGTCAACTATTCTGTTTTGCTCCCAGGGCATGAACTGTATGTTAAACACTGAGAAGAATTTTTCTATCATGTCCCATACTTCGTTTCTATACGCTCTGAGCCGAGGGTGTTTGGTTTGACATTCATTTTTGATCTGCCTTACTACCAGCTCAGAGTCTCCCAAGACTTTTAAACATTGGATGCCCATGTTTCTAGCTGTTTTCAATCTCAATAATAGTGCCTCATATTCGGCTACGTTGTTTGTAGCCTCATAATCCAATTTAAAAGACAAAGGCACCCATTCACCTGTAGGAGAGATCAACAATACCCCAGCTCCATTGCCTTCTCTTGAGTTTGCTCCATAAAAATGCAAAGTCCATATTTCTGATTCCTGATCTCCTTTAGGCTGCTCAGCTTGGATTTGACCAAAAAGGGGCTCATGAGCATAATTTTGATTTTCTTCTAACATCAAGCATGAAAAGTCTCCCTCTTTGTTATAAACTGGAGAATTCTCTGAGAAGTCAGCGTTGGTTACCATTTTAACAAATATAGTCTCTCTGTACAGCCTCCTTTCCTGTCCTCCAAAGACTGGGACAGTAGCATATGTTAGATCCAATTTAATTGACCCCCCAATCTTTGTACCCCAGGACCTTAACAACAACATGCCAAAGCGGGCTGGGATATCGGCAACCACAATGTCCATGACCACACTCTTTGCTGGAATTTGGGCCAAATTGACCACTAAATCTTTAATCATTCCGAAACATTTAACCCTTTTGGAATCAAATGAATATAAATCTTTGTATGGTCTTGTAATTTGCAGTCCTAGTTGTTCCATGACAGACAGAGGCATAAGATTATGGGAAGCCCCAAAGTCTAACATACAATTGTGTAGCAACAGGTCGTGTATAACTAGGGACACATAAAAAGGAGGAGTAGAAGGGTCTATCTCCTCGACATGTGGGCCAAAGACTACCATGGGTCTCTCTTCTTGAAGATTTAGACTATCAGGTGCAATTGGTATTTCAGGAGGAAGTATAAAAGAAGTAACTTGAGACTGATATACAGGCTGTTTTAATAACTCAGTCAGAGGGACAGGAATCTTAATCTTCTCAAGTTCTCTTTGCAAATTGAAAGCAGATGGGGGTTTTTCTATCACTACTTCTCTTGACTCCTTATTTTCAACTGAAGATTTGATTTCTTTTGACACTGGCTCAACATTAGGAGGACTGACTATTTTAGAAGAGGAAGGAATCTGATCACTAGGCTGCGAGGGAGTATTTTGAAGAGGATTCTTACCTTTTCCTGTGTTCTTCTTTGTTGTTGATTCCTTCTGAACAGATGCTTCTTTCTGAGGTGGCTCTTCTTCTTGGTCTTGAGTTCTGGTCCTCTTCCTTGAAGATATGAGATCATATTTGACATTGAATTGTGCTTGCATGAAATCAGCAAATTGTTTACAATAATGATCAAGCTCTGCTTCTTCATCTTCATCTTGCAATGGGCATTCCATATCATCAGTATTTGAAAAAGCCAGATTTGAATCTTCTAATCCATAAGCTGCATCTCCAGTGGAGTCATCTGCTGGTCCTTCCAGATACAAGGGATGAGGTACCTGGTCTTGTTGTTCCTTTGTTTCTCTTGGCAATATCTGCAATGGTGGCCTTCTGTACTGAGGATTGTATCCTCTGTTTGGAGCATTATAATAGTTCTTGGGAGCTACATTCTTTGCTTCCAGTTCAAGCTTGACCATCTTCTTTATCATTTTGCTTATTTTTTCCATTCTATCTGAATCTTTTTCCTGATTAGAGGTGGAAACCTCTTCTTTGCCTTTTCTCCTAGTGTCTTGTTCAGATTTTCCTTTTAACTTCCCAGTGGAGGCAAAGTTCGCTTCCAATTCCAGAGCATCTGACTGTGCATCATCCAAAGTGGTAGGTTTTCTTTCTCTCAAGGCGAAGCCAAAATAAAACTCAAAGGCTGCTATGAAAATTATCTTGGCAGCAGCTTCATGGGGCTTCATTTTAGGAGGCAGGCTCAAATATAACTTATTGAATCTTTTAATAAAGTCTGATACCCCTTCATTCTGTTTCTTCTTCATTGTATTAAACTCAGTAAGGCACTGACCATGGTCTTTCTTTTCTCCCCACTTCCTGAGGAAAACATTTTCCATGACATCCCAGGTGGTCACAGAATGATTTCCCAATGTTTTGAACCATTTTCTGGCTTCCCCTTCCAAAGACTGCACGAATAATCTTAAGACCACATCCAAATGTTCAACATTTAAGTTCTCTGCAAAAGAGCAGAAAGTCTCAAGATGCTTCTGAGCATTGATTTCATTTTCACCATTAAATCTTGGCAGAATCTTCAAGTAATCCTGTGGCATATCATTCAGCACTTGGGGTAAGGCCAATGGGGCATATTTTTTCAATAGAAAAGCAGGAACATTGGCCATTGGAGGAGGTGGAGGTTGTGCAACAGTCTGAGAAACAAAAGAAGGGAGAGGAGTAGGAGGAAGTGGAGTATGAATAACAATGGGAATATATTGCACAGAAGCCTGAGGTGTGGATGGGAATAATTCACGGTTAACAGCAACTACTTCTGTGACCTCTTTAATTTCTTCAGCCTCGAAAGCAGGATGAGAATCTTCTTCAATCCAGGCACTTCCTCTACGTGGAGTTTCTGAGTAAAACTCGGGATTTTCTGTTCTAACTTCTTGAGAAGAAGAGGGCAGATAATCTTCAACAGAATATTCAGGGTTTTCAGCACAAACTGACTTCCTCTCCTTCCAAAATCTTTTATGAATAATATTCTCTGGGTCAGACACGTAGGGTGTTTTCAGCTGAGATGTATCTGACCTCAAATGCGGCCTACGAGGAGCCAGAAATACCAATAAATTTATCAAATGAAACCAGTGGAGTCGCCAAGGTGAGAGATATGCAACTCTTCAACTCTCTGTGCTCACCTGATTAGAGAATGAAAAAAATTTGTCGAGACCCAGGGAAACTGATATTCTTGAATTCGTTCCCCGGCAACGGCGCCGGAAAGATGTTGTGGATGATTTTGTCACCCTCCTAGAGACAGTCTAGAGTTGCCATAGACCAGTGCTTAGGACATCTTAATATAGCAAGGAGCTCATTATATAGCTTGGGTTGTCAGTCCAAAGAGCTCTCTTACTATCTCTTGTTGAACAAGGAAGATAATTTAAATGGGACCAATCTCTCTCAAAAGCTGATACATTGATAAGAATAATGCAGGAACATCATGTAAAACTCCAATACAAAGGCATCAGACACTTAAGAGACAACTTACTGTAAAGAGGGCCGATTCAAATAATATATCACAGAAATCATGAATGGAAGTGAGTGCGGTAGAATACCCATATTTCATAAAGATATTGAGTTTTACATGAGATGATACCCGGATACACAACGGAGAACCACATAAGGGCATACCAATCTATGAATCCTTATATGACAATGGCGTTTTAAAAGCACCCTCCTCATGCAACTAATATAGCAGAAAGTATGGAAGAGATGATCATGAAACAATATATCATGACTAGGCCTATTTAAAGTGCTTGAATAATTCCAGAAAGGGCACCAACAAAGATGAATCCTTACTACAAACTAGTGAGCCACTCGCATTCTAGAACATGATACAAGAAGATAAATAGCATGAAAGAAGATATTGTATTAACACATAAGAGAAATTACATACTGTGAGATACCAAAGACCAGAATCCTCAATATAGCTATAACTCCTCCTCACTGAGACCCTATGGGCTCTGAACCTTCATACAGAAATATTATAGAATGTATACAAAATCCTTTTCACTGCACAGTTTGCTGATAGAAATCTGGAACCCTTACAATGTCTTCTTTTCGGGCCTTTATAGGAAAGCTCGAGAATTCTAGAGGAGGAGGTAGATGAGGCACAATAAATGACTCAGTTTGAATAGAATGGCAGAAAAAATTCACGCCCTCTCTATGAATGACTAGCTATAAATGACCGTACTTTAAAATCTGTCTATAGAAATAAATGCTGGGAGATGAAAATCTCCTTATATACAAGACACAAATAATAAAATATATACAATGCTCGGCCATTTGCTGAGGAAAAATCTGCTGCCGTAAAGGCCCTGAGATAATCTGCAATTCTGTACTGTACTCTCGGCCCTTGATTTTGGATTCGAATCATGGATCTTTGATGTAGGGCGAATTTCTCTGGAGGGTTCTGCGAATCCATATCTTTGTCTTCTTTAATGGCGATCATTTCTCACACCTACCCTCGGCTTCCTCTTTAAGTTTTGTCAGCAATATATCATCCTTTAAAATGCTCTTAACCTCTGCTATGGAAACCATGAATTAAAACGCCCTTTATATTGCTTTGAAACCTGCAAAAAACCCACAAAATATTAGAGAAAACTGACACAGGTGGAGGCGGGGATGATGGATACATGGTCGACCGAGAGAAATACACAGGGTGGTGGAAGAGAAGCAATGGAGACATAGATTTAACAAGCGAAGCACGACTTTTTTACGTGAAACAGTTTGGACGTGAGGGGTGAATGAAAACGAAAGGTATGAATGAAAACATATGCACGCACATATATATATATATATATATATATATATATATATATATATATATATATATATATATATATATATATATATATATATATATATATATATATATATATATATGACAGGGGAAACTATTTTAGACGTGCGGGAGTAAGACATGTGGACGTATGGGGGACAGGTGGATGGGTGATGTGGCGGAGTCAACAGGTGGGGAGACTGAACTCTGGACCGTAGGATTACAAATGCAGATCAACGGCTAGAAATGGATGGGAGCGACACGATGGTGGGCCACAGAACATGGCGGACACACGTTAACGAGCGAGCATTTCTAGTACATATCCGCCGTCAGATTGACATCGCCAGATCCAACGACGCGGGGGAGTTCCGCTACCCATCCTTTATACAGTAATTAACGCGCGAGGAAAGCGGTTTTGGGAACCCGTACCAAAGACGCGCGGCACATTTCTAATGGAATCACTGGCCTTGGGCCCAAAACCGCTGGACCGGTAGAAGTGGTGCAGGGCTATACCGTCGGTTTCCTGCGCGCGGGGCCCTCCGCCTACAATGATCACTGCTCCGTTGATCTAGTTTGATCGGACGGTTGCCGTCGCCCCCGATAACATAAACAATTAGCTCTATTCCCTTTGGCTCATGGTCTTCGGGCTCAAGTCATGTGATGACGACAGAAAGGGGGCTAAAGCCTTGGGGCTTCGGCTCGATATAATTTAAATGACGGGTTTTCAACCTTTGTAGAGCGGGTTTTCGAGCGGAAATGGTAATATCAGATAGGAGCATAAGGTTTTAGGCCACGGAGGAGCTTTATATCAGATTCGAGCAGAGAAATAGGCCAAAATTTGAAATGCAGGGGTAAAATTGTACAACACCTCACACGGGTGTTCACCAAGGTGTGTCCTCACAAGACCATTTTCTAATCATCTGTCACAATACTTGACACCGAGAAATGTCATTCCTTAGGACTATTCTTATCTTAAATCAATGTACTTGAATTATGGTGGTTAGTCCTAGTCACAATACAGATCTTTAAAGAATATCAGTCCCAAATGCTTGTCCAATTCACCATACTCCCTACCATTGTTCATGCTTTATGCTTAAGGTTGTTAGTCCTAGACATAGTATAAGAAACATGGACAACATGGTGTCCACCTCACTCCCTCTCAACTAGAGAGGATACATACACAATCCTAAGCTTGTCTCAAAATTATCCATCCTTTTCCATTAAAGGAACTTCATCAATTCATCGGCTACTTGTTATTTTGTTGAGATATGGTGTAGCTTCTAAGCTCCTATCAACATCATACTCTTGAATCATAAAGTGATTCAACCTCCCTGTTTTTCTAAAAACATTCATGTAGGCTTGGTTAATCAAATCCAACAAGTCATTATGGATCCAAACTACTTCACAACTGACTGTACAAGCCTTCACATCTTCCTTCGCATTGTAAAAAAAAAATCTTCACACTTTTCCAAGAAATCATATCAGCTCCCAACCATCATTTTTATATTTTTCAGGATCAATCCACACAATGTGTTCTTGAATCGAATATATAACGGCGATCCAATCAACTTCAAGTAGTATTATATCCATCCAAAATTTTACAACTTCCTATTTCCAGCTGAGATAAGTGAACTTCTTCCGCTTTATGCTACCATCTAATTGACTTCTTTAATGCATACTTCAAACTTCTTCCTTCTTCTTAATCTTTATTTTTTTGCACGTTCTTCCAATTCTTCCATCTACTAGTCAAGTTTAGATAGTTCTTATCTGGACTTGTAAGATTTATTAGAAAATTATGAAACAAAAGAAAAAGTGCATACACAAAATAACAAAAATAATTAAATAATAAATATGTAGAGTACAAAACACCTCCCTATTAACCTTGGTATATATTCACCAACCTTTTCCTCACATTAGCATGATGTCATTCTTCTCATTTTAAAGAGCTAAGTTTTCCTTTTTATAACACAAATGATTAGTTATGGTTTTGTTCCTAGGGTTTTCTAACTCAAAACTTAGCTCGGGTTTACAAACCCTAGATGATTCAATATATAAAGTACTTAAAGCCTATCATTCCTTTCAAAATCATAATTTTCCCAAGAATACTAATGAGTTAGATGCAAAAACCTAGAGATGTTATTGAAAATATTTCTATGTGATGGGGATATTTTCATTTATTGATTGCAAAGACCTAGACTTAATATGTAAGGAAAGAATGTGAATGCTAACATATTAATTAATTCATGATTTCTAATTTATCTATGCAAACCATTTTATAGTATATGTCATTATCTTTTCAAAATATCATTATCTTATTCATGATTCCTATAAGTGACTTCATGACCTAGAAGTCTTGGTATCATATGTAATATACTTGTAATATAGATTTTGATGCAAGTGAACAAAATTTATACCTACCTCTTTAATTTTACCTATCATTTCTTATAGAGATTTAGTCCTTTGCAACATAAATTGAATTATTCCAACATAGGTGCCTCAAATCTTCAACCTTTAAATTAGGATACAAATAGTGGATTTTTCTTTGGGCTACATGTAATGTTGTTTGTCCTGGTTTCCAAATATAGCTTGGATCACGAAATATAGTTCACATAGGTCTTATGAAGGTAAGGTTCAATCTCTTCATGCAATTTATATTCTTCACAATCCTCCTTATAAAGAGATATAACACTACTTCTTGAATTGATAAGTATGCTCCCCTGTAATTTGAATCGTAAAGTCTTGGTCTATAACTTGAGAGATGATCCATTACATATCACAACAAGGTAACATATCTCATATCTTTCAGCTCTTTTCCTTTGTATATATTCCTTTTCTATTGCATATATCATGGATATGAAAAACTCTTGATCGTTGCATATATCATAAATGTGACAAACTTCTATTACGTCATTCACATCTATCACAGAGTAATATCCTTCAACTTCTCCCAAGAAAACACACTTTAATCCAGAAAAAAAGCTTCTATAAGTGCTAGATATCCAATGCAACTAAATTCCTAATCTTGAATCACTACCTTGGACCAAACCCATAGAGCTTGGATTTATTTTACTGAACTTGGATCAAACCTTAGGACTTCACATCAATAAATGTATCTTGGATCACACAGTGATGAATTTATATTGTCCTTATGGGGCTCATCCTAGATATTAAATTAAAAATGCAAAGATCTAAAACAAACTATTGCATGCTTGAATTATCCTTATAAGTCTCAGTCTAGAACTAGATCGCAGATGGCAATACAATTTGAACAAGAGTACTCATTTCACACTTTCCACGAAGTTATATAACTTGGAGAAAAAATATACTTTAAACCTTCACATGTGAATTTTGTCCATTGCATGTGGAAACACTGGAAAATCATACAAGCAGAAGACAACATTATTTAATGTCAAGAAAAAGGATTTACAGGGCTGGAAGAGATTACAGAATTTGGAAAGTATTTAAAAATCTCTAAGTTATGAGGAAAAATCAAATTTTAACAAGTCATAAATGCTTTTGCGTGCATTATCCTTCATGAAGAGCGCCTTTTCATGCCTTATGACATGAAATGCGTGCAATCCTGGGAGTGGCGAAATGTCACTTTCCAGGACCACACAAAGCATAGGACAAGTGATTCCTCACTTGAAGCCACCTAAGGACAACCACCAACGCCTCCTTAGACATCAAGTGAGCACACAATAGAATATTTGGAGCACACAAAGGAATCATACCCCTCTCTTGGGTCACCATCCACAATGTACCAAGAGAGGAAAGAAGGATTTGAATTCTCCTATATAAGGCCACCATGAGATGAAGAATGGGTGAACACATTTTTATGTTGGCCAGAATTGCCCAAGAAATACCAGCAGTGTGTGATCCGGAGCTAAAGATAGAGGGGACTCAATTGTTGGCCATCCAACAAGTTCAGTCCACCATAATAGAGAGAGAGGGAGACTCTTCACCGAGGCAAGCTTGGGATAAAAACATCCTTGCATTGGGACTTAGAACCCATGTTCTAGGGGCCCTTTGGCAAGAGGGTAAAGTTTCACTCTTATTCCTATCAGTGCTCAGTAAGAGGGGCTAAGAGCCACCGTTCATATTATTGTTTGTCATTTGACTCTTTTCAGAGTTCATGTTTATTTTTTTTAGTTTTTAGTTTAGTTTTAGTTTATATATGCATGCTATTTCTCTATCTAGTATGCTTATGATTCTAGCTTGTTCCACTAACTTTCTTGACTCCACTTATTTTTCTGCCTTTTACCAATAACTTAAGTGGGTATACCACACCCCTTAAGTTGGTCTAATTTCATACACGTGCACCAAACACACTTCAATAGGATTGGTGACTCCACTAACGTTTATTACCAAGTTTATGTGGTTGTGCCTTTTTTACAAAGACCTATGTCTATGCTGTGGAGTGGAGCTGAATTTCCCTTGATTTATCTTGCAGTCCCTAGTTCATCCCAAGTGATAGACTAAAGTAGAACAACTCCAAAAATTACTTTTGCAGGAATTTGCGCACTTTTCCTTCCCACAGACACGCCTAGGGCATGCGTTCAGAGCTGACTCGTGTGCAGACATCACGCCTGTTTCAGCCTTTTGTGCGCAAAAGACAAAAAGAGAAAATTCTCCCTTACTTCTATCTTTTCCTGCTTGTAAATTTCTTAGCAGCCCCTAATACACCTGCCAGCACTGGTTTTGGTACCCTGCAGCTTGCTAAAGCTCACTCTTAGCTGCTTTTTGTAGGCTTAGTGTCAGTTTTATTTCAAGTTGATTTTTTCAATGTTCACACATAGTTTAAGTAGGGGGGGAAAATAACTTGCATTTCGAAAAAAAATTATGTTTTGAAAATTTTGGTACCAACACACCTAGATAACTAGCCAAAGTAAGTGGCCCAAGACCACGCATGCGTAGCTAGTTTCTATTTTCTAGTGTAAAATTTATTAGTTTAGTTCAATTTTTGCACTAGGATTTTTGGGACAGGGATTGAATTGTTTAAAGAAAAGCAAGTAATCGCTGCTACCTTTGCAACCTCCTATGATCCTGGGTAAGCATATGAACACTCCCTATTCACAACTCGCCATCTCCCTATAGTTGATCACATAGATTAACTAGGAAAAATAGAAAGCAACCTATATCCGTACATGTTTTTCTTTTGAGAAAGGAACAATATAACATAGTTTAAATAGGGGATTTTGAAAAGGTTCATCGAATATCCACACGTTCAAACTATGTGCTTGTCCACTTTTTTCTCACACACATTCACTCACTAAGGGAATCAAAGAAACTTAAACTAACTTAACCAAACTCACTAAATTCTCCCCATAGGGGCCACAAAATAATTTATAGCTTAAGTTAGGATCAAGGGGTTAGGCATACAATAAGCTGCCTTCATCATTATTCATCTTGAAACATATAATTTGACTATTTAGGGAGCTTCAAACCCACCTATCAGCCCACTGAAAAGAAAACCCGAGCGCGACAGAGATAATTCGTTTCAAAGGGGGTTAGGCTTAGGCGCAGTGCAGGCAGGTATCAGTTAGGGCTACCTGACTTGGCCGATACTCGGTACTGTTAGATGACTTACCAAGAAGCCTAAGACTTGAATGCTCACGTGGGCTGGTGGTACTTAGTTACCAAAACTAGGGCATTCTTTCCCTATAGGTGACGGTGCAGGCAAGCGCCAGACCCTCTACCCTTACCTTGGTGGATTTTCTTCGGGTAACTGGGGGCATCGCCAACTCTTACAGGATGTTGTGCCAGCACTCACAAGATATATTCTCAAGGCCTAGTTACATTTGAGTGTGTGAGGACAAATAGGTCTTCTAGGATTTTGAGTATCATAAGCAAACAAACAAAAACCACTTTTTTTCTTGATCACATAGAATTAATTTAAAGGGAATTTTTTAATTTTATTTTTTCTTTGTTTTATGTATGTGACCATAATTTTGCTTTGATCATAGACTCTATCCTCTCAAATTTTTTCAAAACCAAACCTAGCCGACACCAAAATGGACCCAATGGGACCTCGTCGATCTATGCGTCATTTGGACCTCCCCCCATTACCAAGAGGGTTTCCAGGTCTTTCGCCATTTAGGTGTCAAAGATGGAATACTGCCACCATTATTGGTTCATCCTTTATTGGGGCATCCTTAGTTGGGAACCCTAGTCGGTCTCCCAACACCACACCACACACCACTCATCCCACGACCCCTAGGGGGCAGAGGAGTGCATCCCATTTGGGAAGCCAGTTGAATACACATCAGGGTACGTCGCAGACCAACCCTCTTCCTAAACAAAACTTTGTGTGTTCGCACATTGCAATGGTGTCAACCTCCCAGTAACCTTCATTAGCTTCGTTGAATTTTCCCAATTTAACCAAGCTAACGAATGACCCCATCGCACACAACCCTACATGGCCTTCCATGCCCATGAAGCTCCCTTCAGATATACCAAGGTTTGAAGGTAAGAAAGTGGATGACCTAGGTAATCATGTCATGACCTTTCACCTATGGTTCTCATCGAACAATATCATTGATGACACTATTTGATTGAGACTATTTCAACGCACTCTGACAGGAGTAGTCAAGAAGTGGTACGTGGAGCAACACTTAGCTTCACATGGAACCTTTGGCGCCCTCGCCACCGCGTTCCTAACATATTTTCAGTTACCCATTCACCATGATTCTGGAATGGAATTACTGACACATTTTAGACAAACCCTCGTCGTCCATATCTCGGACCATCTCCACGAATGGAGGCGGTGTCGTAGTTTATGTAAAGCTAAACTTGATGACTAGGTTCTTTTAGATTTGTTCATGAAAACTCTCACGAAAGATATTTTGAAGTATGTGGTGCAATAGAGGTCCAAATCTGAAGAGGACGCTATCAGCAAATCCCAACAGCTTGAGCTGATTTAAACGCAGTCAGGATACATCTACAACATCCTGCCTAATGCCTCGCGGCTACAAACTTATCAAGAATTGACAGGCACGTCGAACTCTGCGGACAGACTAATTGGGTCATTGACCCAGGGTTACCTAGGCAGCAGCAGTCAAAACCCTGGTTACACGTACAGTTCTTCCTAGAACGTACCTCAACCTAGTTTTCAAAGTCATCATATGCCTCAACAAAATTTGACCAATAGGGTGCCAGCGTATCACCAGGGAGGACCTTATCCTCCGGCTCAAGGGACCCAGTACATAGAAAGAAACACTGACGAAAGAGCTCCCCTCCAATAGCTAGCTGCAAACCAGGGAACGTGTTATGCTCAATCCCTAGCACAAGACCCGCCTATGCAGACCAATGCACAGGTGAAATTTGTGTAGCCGTCCCAAAACCAACCACACCAATACAGCCAGGAGAACTACCTTCCTAATTTGGTGAAGAAAAAATAAAAAAGCAAGCCAAAAGGGAACCCTGGACAAGGGGAAAAAACCAACAACACCCACCATGATCCCAGGCTGGAGGAAAATCCAACTGGAATCAGAGTCGAGAGCCAAGAAATGCCCAACGACAGAGAAAAAGGCCACCTCTTCGAACAAACCATTCTTGTTCGATATGTGGTGAGTACGACCACTATACTCACCACTGTCCTGATCTCCCTGAGCTGAAGAAGTTAAATAGTAACCAAGGACAAGGAGGATCTTCCCAACAACTAGCTGTGATTCAAGAAACTATCCCCCATCAAGGGACAGTTAGCACTCAGCAGAAAAATACAGACGACTCTGGGAAAAGAAGCCATGAAATCTACATGACTAGCGAAGGGATGTTTTTCCAAACACGGAATCACAATTACGACACCCCACCAGACACCAATACATTATGGGAAAGTACCAATGCACCAAATGCACCTTTGACCATTTCAAAGATTCCTATCGAACCAGTGCTGAAAATGGCGAAGGGACCCAATAGGCAAGCAGGAAACTAATCCAAAAAGGCCCATATTTATAGTATCATGGATGATTTAGCACAATATCCTGCTGCTATGTCATTTTTGGAAGTATTGTAGTCATGCCCAAAACAACGGAAAGCCCTACTTTCTGTGTTAGGCGCTATCGACCCTTCCGATACATGCCTAATGGATTTTGACTTAGACAAGCCACACCCAGGATTCCTTCCATGGTCACCTTCAAGATACCAGTGTCGGTCTAGAATATTACAATTCACCGATGTTTCATAGACGAGGGTGCATCCACGTGCATCATGTCCAAAAAATTTTGCCATAAGTTAGGGTCTTCTGAACTAAAACCCTCAGTCATTACACTTAGGGCATACGATATTCGTCCATCAACCCTCGTTGGCCTCTACCAAAATGTCTTGGTCTACTTAGCTGGAAATAAGGTCCACATAGACATTGAAGTCTTGGATGCTCACTTGGACTAAAATATAATCCTTGGTAGGAGTTATATGTATGCCATGCCAGCCATAGTCTCCTCCATCTTCCACATCATGATGTTCCCCCCACAAGGATGACATCATTACTATAGACCAATAGACACATAGAAAGAAGCGACCCCTAACAAAAACTGATGTAATTCTACCCTATGTAGATAAATCCTTGGATGCTCTCTCAGAGTACCAAGAATATGGTCCCGACCGGTTCAAATCGTCATCCATCCTAGGGTCATTCCTAGGAGATCCTCCCAAAATACCTAAGTCATCACCCATTGTCACAGGGGCTCCGGTGTGCATGATGTCCAAATCAAGTGCCGAAGCTAGTCAAGACACAAACACAAGCAGTAATGACACCAAGTCATCAGCCACGACAACCTCTCTAGCCTACGCTGCCTCCCAAACCCCTTTCCTCTAACCCCCAGCTAGTTTCGTCTCCTAGTAGGTTTTGGTAACACTGGTATTACGAAACATATCGTTGGAAATACTAGCTTGATACCTCATTTCCCCTGCAAGAACAAGATCCACCCACATCACTGCCATAGGATTGAAACCCCTCAGTCTTGAGGAGGCCCCACCCATCCAAGAAATAGTCGAAACCACCCCTGTAAAGGAAACTCCCATTGCAAAACCGGTGATCACAGCTAAGAAAACCGAGAAAAGAGAAAAGAATATGGTGACCCCCGCCATACAATAGGAATCACCAGTCTACGCCATATGCAATGTAATAGGTCACCCTACCCATTTCTGTCCAGATCTGGATGAATTAAAACCACTCCTCGGTTCTGAGACAGACATCGCTACGCCTTATTTCTGTAAAAAGGAACCTACCACCAAAGGTAAAGGCAAATAATTGAGTACCAATCATGCATGCTCTCTCTGTAGAAACTATGGGCACTATACCCATAATTTCCCAGATATCCCACAATATAGAGACGCCTTACATGCCATCGAGCGATCCTTTCAAGAGGATCCCTCCACCCAGGCATCCGGAAATGAACCTCGTGTCATTCGGTACCTACAGGAGGAGCAACAGTCACCAGAAAGACAGCCATTTGTCCCTCCTCCCCCCAAACCATAATACACCAACCAAGGACAGTGGAACCTATTTATCTCATCCTCTTGAGTTATCATGCGCGTTGATTACTGCATACGGTTTGATCGAGTCTTTGACCGAAGGTCACCTAGGCAGCAGTAATCTGTATTCGTAGAGTTACTAGGTGCACCGTCTGCTGCAGACGGTTTGATATGGGTCTTTGAACCAAGATCACCTAGGTAGCAGTAACACCCATGCTACTCATAGAGTTACCAGATAGGTATATTCTGTAGATGTCTTGATCAGGTCTTTGACCTAAGATCACCTAGGCAACAATAACACCTATGATTCTCAGGGAGTTACCAAGTAGGTAGATTCTGTAGACGACTTGATTAGGTCTTCGACCCTAGATCTCCTAGGCAGCAATAACAACCAGGTAGGAGTAGAATCGTAACACCCTTGGTTGGAGTATCACACCCCCACGCACAAGTCACCATGACATTCATAGCCAATTTATACCCACCCTGGAAGTCCTACCGACTCCAGGGATTTCCCCATCAGAAATAACTATGACTGCCGCCAAGCTGCTTAAGTATACTCTGAACTTAGGCCATTGAATCCCCATCATCAGTTTTCAGTCACCCCTTGCCAACATGCCTATGTTAAACCCATCACATCTAGGTCCCCGACCCCTCACGTCGACAACCCATCATTCGGTTGAGGCTTCCTTTTTGTTGACTTCGACACCTATTTTCTAAAAAGGAAGAGGTACCTTGGATTACCCCTCTCCATAAAAGGGGAATCCTTGGATGGCACTATGGGAGACATCATTGCCCATAGATGTCATCGATCCTCTTGACATTCGACTACAACAAAATCTTTCATGTCAAGATGGTATCGTACCTTACAACCATTGCACTTTGATCAAATTCGTTGAGGCATGCCTTCATAAGTGTCTCTTTCAGCAATGCTTACACGGGAAGTTCCCAAACAACACCTATGCGTAAAATGCGCAGCTATATGCGATACCAATTTTCCACATATTGGTACCATATTACACCTATTGTCAAAGAAAAAACACCGCGAAGGGTGTCAACAGTCGTCGTCAACAACCACCGGATCACTACCATATCAATGATAAAGACATATTATATATCTGTCAAATAGATTTGTTTAACTAGCCACAGAATCACAATCATGGGACATGCCCGTCTCATAGAAAATTTGTATATGTATTGTATTATATTTGCTTACAGGGATACCTTAGGACACAGTCATTCTTGGAACCAATGCAGGGTGTTTTCAATTCCAAGCTTCACGCAGGTCTCTCTCTCTCTCTATGCATGATATACACAAAAGAAACTATAATGTATTTTGGCTATACAGTTCTTCCTAGACCTCACACATTAGATGCAACTATTAACACAAGAAAATAATACAAGAAGAAGATGACATTATTTAATGTCAAGCAGAAGGATTTATAGGGCTGGAAGACATTACAGAATCTGGAAAGTATTTAAAAATCTCTAAGGTCTGAGGAAAAATCAAATTTGAACAAGTCATAAATGCTTTTGCATGCATTATCCTTCGCGAAGAGCACCTTTGTGCGCCTTATGACCTGAGATGTGCACAATCCTGGGAATGGTGAAATGTCACTTTCTGAGACACACAAATCATAGGACAAGTGATTCCTCACTTTAAGCCGCCTAAGGGCAACCACCAACGCCTCCTTAGACATCAAGTGAGCACATAATGAAATATTTGGAGCATACAAAGGAATCATACTCGTCTCTTGGGTCACCATCCACAATGTACCAAGAGAGGGAAGTGTTAGCACCTAAATTGGACCCTAGGCTGCAAAGGAAAAATAGGGTAACAACTAAACCGCGCCCTACAAGGACAGGAGAGGGCTCTCTCCATGAGAAGATATCCAATGGAACACAATAAATGAAATGATATTAGGCTAGATAAAATGATAGGGATAAAAGGTTTAATCAAAATGAAATGAATGAATGAAATGAATGAATGAAATTCAGGGATGTGTGGGATATAAAGGAACAGTTGAAACGGGGAATTAAATCAGGACACAGGGTATTTCGTGGGGCAAGATAGGCAGGAAAATTAGCATATAAAATTTAATAAGGATGGGACGGAAAGACTGGTGAGGAGCTGGAAAGGGCACTGTAAATGGATCCTTTTCAAACAGAAGAAAAAACACAGAGCATGAATGATTTTCCAAGGAAGAGCATATAACATGGATTCTACCTTTCTAACTTGAAAACATTCAAAAGGAAATGTTTATGGATGAATGAAACACATAAAAATTCACATATGAAACAAAGGAAAGAAACGAATGCTAACTCTCATACCACATGGATCCCACAAATCAGAGCTGCATCTTCTTATTAATTCCTGTCAAACTGTACAATGTAGCGCAGGGATGTTCTTCCACACTATTCCCCTACTTTCTCAGACTTAGACTTCATTACAAATGATTTACAATTATAATAAATAAGCTCAAATGTGGTAAAACAGATCGACGAAAATAGGGAATTTTTTAACAACATTAAAAAACAAAAACTGAAGAGCCAACTATCTGTCCTAAGAAGGAGCAGTGTTACATTTTGCCACTCGAATTTGCTAATAACCAATGAAGAGGTGAAACTTGTAGCGTAAATCCATTTGAATCGTAGCTGAAGAAAAAATAGGAAATCCAATCCTATTTTCCTGCTGTTGTAGATGCCTTTTATTTTATTTTAAGCTCTCGGCCTTTGACTGCTTCCTTTGCTTTCCATTATTTCTTTATTCTCTGGCTTTTTAATAGAACGCTGATAAAATGAATTTATGCTTTTCGTGAAGGGAAAAATGTATTTTAAAAGGGAAGAGGGAAGGGAAATGGAGATGGGAACCACATAAATCGCAATCGGAGTCGGAGCGGGGAATGATCGCAATCGCAAAATTTGCGATGCGATCGGAGGAGGGGGCAGGACTTGCGATCGGAGGATTTGCGATGGTGCGATAAAAGGATTTGCGATCAGAGGATTTGCGATGTGATCGCATCACAAATATTTTCGATGGGCTCGTCGGGGCATACAAACGAACTTTGCGATCTGCGATGGGGCGATCAATAAATAAGACTTTAAACTTTATATTATAAAGTTTTGACTATATGCGTGGTGGGGAAGTGGTTTATATGGTGGGGGGGTTATATATATATGATATAACTTTGTTATAAAGTCTATGGGTATGGGAAAAGGGGAGAAAATGGGTTCTTAAGGTGAATTGATCATAAAGTTAAAAGGGAAACATGGGAAATATGGGGGGCTTAGGGAATAGAGGGCTTTTGCTTCACTTAAGCATAAAATTCAATCCAGAAGTCAGTTTTGAGAGTGTAGTATACCATTGGAAAGATCTCTCCAGGCTCTTTCTGATGGATCTGATTTGAAGATGCTTTGGCATTGAATATTCTGTGGAAAGCTTCTCTGAAGGCAGGGACATCACTTTGTGGAGATAACAGCTCCTGAGTTGTGACTGGAAGGCAAAGTATTATGTTTTCACCTCAAAATATGGTTTTGAGGTGAGGCTTGCATCAAACCAAACAAATTATCTCTCTGATATTCCTGGTGCTGTGAATTTGTATTTATTGACTTCCTCATTACCTCGCTAATCTTTATTTGACACTTGACTCATTAATTTGACCATGGTGAGACCCTAGAAACTAATGAGACCCATCCTATGAATTACTGGTATGATTTTGAGAATGAAAGTGACTAAATGACTGAAGACCATCGGGAGGAAAATAAGCAAGTACCTCATGAGGGAAAACTGATAAAAAACTACTACCATCAATGAATCCATGACCTAGCGGAATGGTGAAATTGATTATTATGGGACTCCTAATATGCAAATGCAAAAGAGCAGTTTTGATCACTGATGGCAGTATGACTAGATTGACACTAACATTGGCTCCAATGGAGATGGTAGCTCCTTGGAGGTGCCAAGAACACCGTAGACCAAGTAGCCTTATCCATAGGGCATGGAGTCGAAAATACTGAAACAAGCTACAATTCATACTGACTCTGACTGAAGGCTAAGACTGAAAAACCATAATAAAACCAAACTGACTCAAGACATGACTAAAACACAACTGAAAAAATGTAAAAATACTCATAATTGAGCTGATTCATATAACCTACTCTAATTGTTGCATACACCACTTAATCAAGTGAAATGGAACAACCAATGCAACCATGTAAGCATCCTGGCTGCTATTTGATTTCTCTCCAAGTGCTTTCTGATACGCAGGAAAAGGGAAGAACTGAAAGGCAACTCCCAAGGAAACTTGGAATCAAGTTGAATGCTGATAAACTTGGAAAGCATGAATTGATTGGATGACTTCAAGAATACTATGAAAGGATCTTCATAAACATAGCTATTGATTTTCATTAACACATCACTGCTCTGGTCCAGGTAATCTCCACACCTTGATCTTAAAATTTTCCTCACCTCTGAGCTGTCTTTCTCTGATGACAGCAGCAGGCTATCAAAAGGATCCTGAAATTCGTGAATAACCAATCTCTGCTAATGATCCCAAACAAAACAAAAGTCTTCTTCATTAGTCTCCTCATATGACTGCAAACCTTGATATGGGCTTTGTAATGAAACATCTGTTGAACGAGACAATGAAGTCGGCTGTCGAATAAGATTATTATTAACATTCTTTTCTGGCACATGGTTAGCCAATGGAGAAGGAATTTTACAACAAATATCATTCAACACACAAGCAATAGGATCATAGAAAACTTGAGAAGACTATTGCGAAGTATCTATTGAAACTGTATGACATTCTACAGGCTGTTCATCTTTTTCTTTAGAGATATCACGTAGATTCTGCTTTATGAACTGAAATGTTTTGAAACATAAAGGTACTAAATCTTCTTGCATCATTAAATCATATGTTTCGGCTTCCAAACATTTATCTGTAATCTGACCTTCAATTACGCTTGGTGGCTGCAAATATGAAGCTAGGGAGGATTTTATATCGCAGATGATTTCATCAGTCATTTCAGGGGAAGATTTCTCATAAACAACTTGCTTAAGAATTTCACTATCTGTCTCAACCTCAACATTAAAACTAAGAGGTTGTTGATTTCTATGAAAGTTATCTTTGATGAACTGAATTGAAGCGAAAAAAAGAGGCAAATATCTTTCACTTACTTCCCAATTTTCCAGACTTTCCTCATCACTGTCCTGGATGATATGCATCGGATGATTACTGTTTTCAAGCTATTGAAAGGGAACTTCCTCCCACAAATCAACAGTTGATTGTGCTGCAAGACTAGATTGTGTTTGGAGAAAATCATCATCATCATATTGATCGAATTTTGGCAAATCATCAACATAAAACATATCATCAAGCATACCAGTCATATCAAGAGATTTCTCATCTTCAAGATGTTCTATAACACAGTAATTATTAGATGGATGATAACTGGGATAAGAAAGAAGATGTTTTGAGTATTTTTCTTGAACGTCATTTTCATTTTTTGCAGTCATTTTCCGCATCATCTCTTCTACTGCGTTTACAAAAAAGTCAAGCTTTTCTTCTGAAAGTGTCAGGTGCTCTGCAACATTCTTCTTCTCTTCTTCCTTTAGCTTTGCTCTTCTGATCAACAGATTAGCTTCTACATTTACTGCACTGTTATGTATCTCTTCGAGTGTTGTTGTGTTCCTTTCTCTCAACTGAAACTCCATTTCAAGATCAAAAGCGCCCGGGTAATGTAAGAGAGCCGAGCCAGGAAGGGGACTTATATTGACAGGTATAGAATAATAAACTCGATTGAATCTGGTGGAAAACTGTTGCACTGTCTCCCCTGACTGTCTTTTCAGCTGGGCATACTCGTCTAAAATCAGGAACGGGTTCTGTCTAACCACCCATATTTCAAGGAAAACTACGATGAACTACTGGAATTTTGAGATGCTGGCATCAGGCAGGGTTTTGAACCAGCTCTTGACTTTGCCTTGCAAAGAAAGAGCAAAAATCCTAATACTAACATCTTCTTCATCAACCTCAAAAAGGTCTAGGAAAGTCTCAACATTCTGCACATGTTTCTCAGCGTTGACATTGTTACATTCACCATCAAATCTCGGCAAATATAGGTAATAATTTTCAGGGAAAGCATGAAGTACAGAAGGTAAAACAAGAGGTTTATACCTATCCGGGACTATAGAGGTCTAGGAGTATATACAAGAGCTACGGGATCAATTTTGGTCTCTTTAGGCTAATCAATCTGAAGAGAGTCATCATATGATTTGGGAAAAGTATGAAGGCCAGGATCAAAGGAAAACTTAGTATTTACACTTTTTGAATAGGTTGAGTGAAAATTTTGATCACCTTTATCATACAACAAATTCTGAAAAACTTTCCGGACAGCTTCAAGAAAAGAAAAGAAGTGATTTACAAGAAATCAGATTAGATCCTGAATACCATTCCACTTTGGACACCTAAACTTTTTGTAAGATCCTTTCATTTAAGAGTCGGTCCTCCAGTGGAGTCTTTACATTGAGTTGGAGTCGCCAGGTGAATGATTTCAGCCTTTATATGCATCTGATTATTGTTCACCATCAACATTCAGATCTAAACTTTGTCATCCTTTACCGGGGAGGATATGCTTTATTGTTTCAAATAAATTACGTTCCCCAGTATGGTCGCCAGAGATGTTAGCACCTGAATTGGACCCCAGGCTGCAAAGGAAAAACAAGGTAACAACTAAACCACGCTCAGCCTTGTAGGTAGCCCTACAAGGACAGGAGAGGGCTCTCTCCGTGAGAATATATCCAATGGAACACAATAAATGAAATGATATTAGGCTAGATAAAATGATAGGGATAAAAGGTTTAATCAAAATGAAATGAATGAATGAAATTCAGGGATGTGTGGGATATAAAGGAACAATTGAAACGGGAAATTAAATTAGGACACAGGGTATTTCGTGGGGCAAGATAGGCAGGAAAATTAGCATATAAAATTTAATAAGGATGGGATGGAAATATTGGTGAGGAGCTGGAAAGGGCACTATAAATGGATCCTTTTCAAACAGAAGAAAAAACACAGAGCATGAATGATTTCCCAAGGCAGAGCATATAACATGGATTCTACCTTTCTAACTTGAAAACATTCAAAAGGAAATGTTTATGGATGAATGAAACACATAACAATTCACATATGAAACAAAGGAAAGAAACAAATTCTAACTCTCATACCACATGGATCCCACAAATCAGAGCTGCATATTCTTATTAATTCCTGTCAAACTGTACAATGTAGCGCAGGGATGTTCTTCCACACTATTCCCCTAATTTCTCAGACTTAGACTTCGTTACAAATGATTTACAATTACAATAAATAAGCTCAAATGTGGGAAAATAGATCGACAAAAATAGGGAATTGTTTAACAGCATTAACAAACGAAAACTGAAGAGCCAACCATCTGTCCTAAGAAGGAGCAGTGTTACATTTTGCCACTCGAATTTGCTGATAACCAATGAAGAGGTGAAACCTGTAGCGTAAATCCATTTGAATCGTAGCTGAAGAAAAAATAGGCAATCCAATCCTATTTTCCTGCTGTTGTAGATGCCTTTTATTTTATTTTAAGCTCTTGGCCTTTGACTGCTTCCTTTTCTTTCCATTATTTCTTTGTTCTCTGGCTTTTTAATAGAATGCTTATAAAATGAATTTATGCTTTTCGTGAAGGGAAAAATGTATTTTAAATGGGAAGAGGGAAGGGAAATGGAGGCGAGAACCACATAAATCGCAATCGGAGTCGGAGCGGGGAATGATCGCAATCGTGAAATTTGCGATGCGATTGGAGGAGGGGGCAGGACTTGCGATTAGAGGATTTGCGATGGTGCGATCAAAGGATTTGCGATCGGAGGATTTGCAATGAGATCGCATCGCAAATATTTGCGATGGGCTCGTCGGGGCATACAAACGAACTTTTCTATTTGCGATGGTGCGATCAATAAATAAAACTTTAAACTTTATATTATAAAGTTTTGACTATATGCGTGGTGGGGAAGTGGTTTATATGGGGAGGGGGGTTATATATATATGATATAACTTTGTTATAAAGTCTATGGGTATGGGAAAAGGGGAGAAAAGGGGTTCTTAAAGGGAATTTATCATAAAGTTAAAAGGGAAACATGGGAAATATGGGGGGCTTAGGGAATAGAGGGCTTTTACTTCACTTAAGCATAAAATTCAACCCAGAAGTCAGTTTTGAGAGTGTAGTATACCGTTGGAAATCTCTCTCCGGGCTCTTTCTGATGGATCTTCTTTGAAGATGCTTTGGTGCTGAATATGCTGTGGAAAACTTCTCTGAAGGCAGGGACATCACTTTGTGGAGATAACAACTCCTGAGTTGTGACTGGAAGGCAAAGTATTATGTTTTCACCTCAAAATATGGTTTTGAGGTGAGGCTTGCATCAAACCGAACAAATTATCTCTCTGATCTTCCTAGTGCTATGACTTTGTATTTATTGACTTCCTCATGACCTCACTGATCTTTATTTGACACTTGACTCATTAATTTGACCACGGTGAGACCCTAGAAACTAATGAAACCCATCCTATGACTTACTGGTATGATTTTGAGAATGAAAGTGACTAAATGACTGAAGACCATAGGGAGGAAAATAGCAAGTACATCGTGAGGGAAAACTGATAAAAAACTACTACCATCAATGAATCCATGACCTAGCGGAATGGTGAAATTGATTATTATGGGACTCCTAATATGCAAATGCAAAAGAGCAGTTTTGATCACTGATGGCAGTATGACTAGACTGACACTAATAGGAAGGAGGATTTGAATTCTCCTATATAAGGCCACCATGAGATGAAGAATGGGTGATCACATTGTTACACTGGCCAAAATTTCCCAAGCAATACCAACAGTGTGTGATCCGGAGCTAAATATAGATGGAAATCAATTATTTTCCATCCAACAAGTTCAGTCCACCACAATAGAGAGAGAGGGAGACTCTGCACCGAGGCAAGCTTGGGATAAAATCATCCTTGCATCGGGACTTAGAACCCATGTTCTAGGGGCCCTTTGGCAAGAGGGTAATGTTTCACTCTTATTCCTACCAGCACTCAATAAGAGGGGCCAAAAGTCACTATTCATATTATTTTTGTCGTTTGACTCTTTTCAGAGCTCGTGTTTATTTGTTTTAGTTTTCAGTTTAGTTTTAGTTTATATATGCATGTTATTTCTCTATCTAGTGTTCTTATGATTCTAGATTTTTCCACTAACTTGCTTGACTCCACTTCTTTTTCTGCATGTTACCAATAACTTAAGTGAGTAGACCACACCCCTTAAGTTGGTGTGATTTCGTACATACATGCACCAAACACACTTCAACGACATGTAACAAATTAATGTCCTCAAAACAATATATATCTCATAGTTCTCATATAATCACATAAATGCATGTATGTTTGCAACATAATTCACATATTACTTTTTTCAGTGTGAAACAAAAATAAACTTCATGTATCTTTAGATAATAATATTTTACCTTCTAATCCACATGAGTGAGGGATAATTATGACTTCTATGCTATTGAAACTTAGGAATTTCATAGAAGAAGGTTCCTTTGAAATTCACATCATTGTATACTTCTGAAATTCGTATTAGCACAGTGAATTATGCTACAGAGACTTACATCATATATGTCACAAAAAATATTCCACAAATATTGGGATTACTTCACAGACTTGTATATTTTCCAAATTAACACCACAATTTTGGATTATTCACAAATGATACCACAGGTTCACACTTATACTCACATAGTATCATCACAAGTTTAGACTATTCAAAAATTTCATCACAAATTTGGATATGCTTATTTTCTTGGATTTGTATGCCCAAAACTTTCTTTTATATGCTCCATCTTCTTCATTAGTGCTCCTCTCTTCACCATAGCTCTGATACCATGTTGAGAAACCAAGTATAGTGTATATGAAAACTTGATTCCTCTTTTTTATTATTACTTGTGAATGTTAAAGAAATTTTTATTATGTTTTGTGTCTTCTTCATCAAGAAATTATGAAAATGTTCAATCAACCAGAAAAAAAAAAAAGAGACAAGAGAAAAAAAAATTATTCTCCAAGATAGGTAAAAATCCCACAAGGGGGAAAACCCAAAAACATTCCTTCTCTTATAGAATCAGATCAAAATTATATATCCAAGACCGAAATTTCCATCAAAATTCCAATTCCAACCCTCCTCCAAGTCATTTACAAAGCCAAAGTCAACATACGTGAAACTGGTCAACCTCCTAAATTTTCTCTGCTGAAATTTTGAGCCTACAATAATCTCTGAAATTTTCCTTTGCAACTAGATCATAAATTTAGTCTCTCCTCACAAAAATTCTTCCATATGTGTGAGATCTTCCTCTCCATATTCTTCGTCCTTTTATCCATTAGTTAGGTGCATAAGATATTTATTATGATGATAATTGGGTGTCCTTCAAATTGATCGAGCTATCCTCTATATATATTTGTCCAAGAGGTCGAATAGGTGGCTCTTGGAAGGCTGAGACAAATTCATTTCAAACAGGGATGACTTGTACATTTTGATAGACTTTGACTCAATAAAAATTCATTTTTTTTCTTACTAATGTCCAAATGGGACATGACTCATGCACAATTTCTTTAACTCAATAATTTATTTTTGACTCTTATAAGCGTGAAGAACATGATTTGACAAAAAGTAAATATAATAACGATTATAAAAAATATTTTTATAATGAAATTACATTACATTATGAAGACTAACACTAGTTACAATTTGAACACTTACAACTTCTCCCTCAAACGTCGGTTTTTCGTGGTGCTTGCTCTCTTCTTTTGCTTTAGCAATATATTAAATGAAAATGAGTATTTACATCAAATGAAGTCTTTCAAAATACCCATGTTTTCCATTCTATCATTTATCATTTTTAATTACATATTACAAAACTTGGGGTTTAAAAAAGGGTGTTATAGATCCCCCTTGTTGGTGTGTCTCTCGATGTCTCATCCCTTGGTAAGTCATAAGTTTCTTACCAGGTGTTGGCTTGTGGGTCGTTGACACTAGCCTATGGTTTCTAGTGGTAGTTTCCAACTTTTCACTTGTGCATTTTTCAAAGAATCCTTGTGAATTACCAATTCTTCTAGACCCAAAAAAAACAAATAAAAACCTAAAAATATTTTAAAATTTAAAATAAAAAATTTAATGTGCCTTCAAACAATGTTAAATCAAACATGAATGAAAAATATAAAATAAGGTTCAAGGTTTCTCAATGATACTAAGATTTCTAGCTACATTGTTGTGAACAAGTTTTAAATTTTAAATTTTAAAGTTTTAGATGATTTTAGTGTTCCATCTATGCAAATATGATCTAGAATCAAAGTATATCAAGGAATATATGTGGTAAAAATATATAAGGATATTTAAATGGAAGATTATGAGCTATGGAAATAATATCAACTAACCCAATGATGAAATTTCTTGCACATGTCTAAAAAAAATCCACATTTATGATATGTATTAGATCATTGTGTTATTTTCCATTCATCTTGATGTTTTTAGAGTGGAAAATTGGAGGAATTAGCTCTCAAGACCATTTATAATAATGAGACAAAGTTTGGAAAATTAGGGTTTGAAACCTTCCCAGAGCATTTTGAGGCATCAAAAAACATGTTTTCGAAACCATTTTTTGGGGTTTTCTAGTGGATGATCAGGTGCTCAAAATTATGCTAAAAAATTAAAGCTATCAGAATGGTGTGGAACCTAAATGATAGCTTAGATCTCATTGTTTTGAATTTGGCACAACTCATTTCACAGAAAATCGACACCACTTTCTCCCAGAAACACGTTCTGTCTGTTTTCTTAAAATGGAACTTAAAAAAAATAAATGCAGGACAACCCAGTTGGCAAGTTGACTGGTCAAAGGTATTTCCTTTGGTGAATCATGTTTTGACACGTGGCTTCATGGTATTGGGTTGAGTTGGTAGATTTTTTATTGGTTCATAAGTGGCTAGCCATGCGTTACCACGCGTCCTAGCTAGGGGCCACCATGTGGCAGCCCGGGGGCCACCAAAAATCATTTTATAGTCCGAGCAGAGCGAGCGGTGTTCGAACCCACAACCTCTGTTGAGCTAATTTATGTACCTAAATTAACACAATTATTTCTTATCAATCCGGGTTGTTTATGCTTTGAGGCAAGTTCACTATATGTGAAGATCAGATGTAATCAAACCTTGAAAGATAAGTTATTCAAAAGCTGAAAATAATACATCCTATAATTCTAATTCAATTAGTTTAAAAAGAGGAAGAATATTGAAATGGTTCTTGACTCAAGAAGTCCACTTTCACCTCAATTACCACTTAATGAATCAGAGATTAAAGCCAAGAACTTAAGATGGATAAATTATTAATGAAAGAAACTCTTAACTTAAGAGACACATAAGGTATTCCATCATAATTCATTCATCTCAATATCAAAATCTCAAAACTACTTGCATACAAACAAAGGAAACTAGTTTTAATTCATCATTTTAGTAGAAGGGATGCTCAACTTGAACACCTGTTTTTCCAACTCGATAAAGTGATGAATAAGCTATGAACTAATGAAATCAATCACTATGCATGAACCATAAAGCAATCTGAAATAAAGCTTTGAAAAACCAGTTCTACAATAATCAGATTACAAGGAAATAAAACTAGTTAACAAGGAAGTGTACTTAGCTTGGAATGGGGGCCCTTCCACCCTTGCCTTGCACACTTGATAAGTGATCTCAGAAGCTTAAATTCAGTTACACATCCATAGCATTGAACAGAAAAATAATAACAACACAAGTCTTCAAATTAACTCCTCAATCCAAAGTTGTCACAATATAAAAGTATAATAAGTCAATAATACATAAGCCATCAAAGCTTTGGCTTTAAATAAGAAGTCTCATGAAACAAACTGATCTATTTTCACTCAAACAAACCCATCTAATCTCATCCACCTATCTAAGTCGAATTCATTATTCTTATCCCAAGAAATATGGCCAATCCCATAAAATCTCAAAACTGCCCTATTTCTATGGGATTTCTGAATGACTAGTCATGATTGACTAGCACCAAATGGGCCTAATAAAGCTTGTTCTGTTCGAACTAAGCATAGCTGGCTTAATCCTAGTTCCCAAGCTGTCCATCCATGCATTCAATTCGTTCCCAAGTGTCCTGCAGCCACATCAACCATAGAACTATTACGGGAATTTCTGAATCTGCCAATTTTGCACTAAAAACCAAACTTTCATAAAAACTTTAGAAATTGAAAAATTAAAATTAAATACCTGAATGGATATCAAATATACATCAAAATGGAATAAATGAAGGGAAAATGGATGGGAAATAGATGGATTAGTAAGTTTCTTTGAGCAAAAATAAGACCAAAACTAAGGCCCAACATCTCTCCCTTGCTTATCATCAAGCATGTCCCCATGCTTGCTTATTCCTCTTTGACCTTCTTCTCTCTGTAGTAGATGATGTACCTGTAGATGATTCCTGTTGTGCTGCCCTGACCAAACAATCCAAACCTGTGTCATGTCTTTCCCTGAACAAAGCTGCTTTGACCTTCTGTTTTTCATACTTTGCCTGTCGCATATTCTTTTCCTTTAACCACTTAAATGCTTGCTTAGAAAGTAGATTATTTTTCCGTTTAAGTCTCCCCAATTCTTCTTTTAATTTTTCATTTGCCTTAACCAATTTAGCATTATCTTTCTTATTTGCCTTGTTTTCCTCTTTTAATTGTTTCTCCAAGATTTTGCTAATTTCCAATTGGTCAGTTAAGTCCCTGATTCTTCCAACATTGATTTCTTTTTCAAAATCTTGTGTTGTTTTCATTAGTGATGATGCTACTGCATCATCATATGAAGAATCCCCCTCAAATACTTCTTGTGCAATGTCATTTTCTTCTTGTTGTCTTTGGGAATATGTTTCTACTTCCTTGTCTAAGTCAATGGGACTTTTATTCCTAAATCTTCTAGGAATAGACATAACAGATGTTTCATTTTCCTGCATGGCCATGTTATTCTGTTGTTTAGCTCTTGTTCTAGGATACAAGGGTGAGTTCATCAATCCTCTGTTTTCCTGCTCTGTTTTATCCTGTACTTCCTTAATCTGTTCAATGAACTGATTTTTAGACATGAACTCTCTCCATACTATGCCCTGTGACCTCACCTGATACTCAACTAGGATTTTGATCAATCCTTGATGGTAAATCTGTCCTACTTTAGGCCTGTGTTCATGTTTTACTGTTTCAATCATTCTCAAGAGGCTCCTATATAGGAAGTAAGGCAAGTTAATCCTATCCTCTCCCTTAATATGTTGTAGAAGTCTGACATGATACAAGTGGGCAACGCTATATCCTCTATCACAAGTCAAAAACTTCTGGATGACCAAAACCAACTCACCCCATGGTTCATTGAACCATTCCCTGGGTATCCCTTTTGTTCTATCAAAAGTCCCTTTCCGGTTCTTCTCAAGAAAGAAAGTCCAAGCTTTCTCCTTGAAGTGCAGGCCTTTGTAATACTTCTCACATATCATGGGTAGATCTAAAGCTTGGGAAAGATATTCCTGGGTTACAGGAATAATGACATCTCCTACCCGTGTCTGGTCTTGACTGAAGTTATTTATAAAATCCCTGGTTATCTGTTCAGAGTGGCCATCAAATTTTTGTAAAAAGCTTATCATCCCTACTTGGTAAAGTTTTTCTATAGTTTCCTTCCCCCAGCTCTCTATCTGAAATTTTGGCTCTACTCTGACTGACATTGTTTCTGAAAACCAATGAATGAATGCCTCTGCTGTTACTAATTTCATCTTGACAATAAAAATATAACTATTGTTCGTTTTCAAAACGAAATTTTTAAAGCAAAGAAGCTTACCTTCCTCCTCTCAACAATTTAACTCTGATTTCCTTAACCTCTATTTATTTTTTCTCTGCAACAGCACTGTTTTAGTTCCCTGTTCAAGCAAGCAAACACCTGTATACCCCTGTCAATATGCTAATCTCTGTTCTTGAAAACAAAATACATATGCAAACAATGTTCCATGTATGCTCATCGCCTTATACTGTTGCCAAAATCAAACCATAAGTTCACTGTGTATGTACAAATAAGGAGTGTTTTGACTACAGCGCATGCATATGGCTCTCGGCCTCAAAACACAAATGATAAAAAAAACACAGCGCATTTAAATTGAGTTTTAAATGGCTCGGCAATCGAACTCCCTTTGGCAACCAAAAATCGCACATGGCATGGCTCGTTCGGCCCTTAGAAACTTCAATCCCCTGTTTCGGTTAAAACAAAAACAAAAACGCGCAGGCAGCAAGGGTTCATAACAGAGACATATGGCATTTTCATGCATATGATACGTTAGGGATTGACTGTTGTTGAAGTGTTAATGGAATCAGCGTGCAACACAATAAAGTGTGCAATCAAAACAAAGCGCAGTGCGCATTCAACCAACAGCGCGCACAATTCAATCAACAAATACCGCCATGCAGCATAAACACGCCATAACAATCATATTTCGGTGCCTCCTCTGTTCATAGACTTCGTTATGAACACGACACATCGTTAAAACTCCACATATAATGCCAGACCCTAACGTGTTATCCATGCAATGAATTCACATTTAAATGCTGCGCGATTCACTAGTAGTTTATGCCATGATTTACGCAGTGAATCAACTGATTTAGTGCTGTGGTTTCAGCATTACCTGTTGTCAACGAGCGCTTGAGGAATATCCGGCGCTCCAAATCCCTGTTCAACCGTTCAATTGACTGGTGGCAAGAGCAGAGTAACATAACCATTAATAACAGATAGTTCACAACGTATACTTCCACTGTTTGCCGAGCTTAAACAATTATTCCATTACCTAATTGAATCCCAAAAATCGGTGATCACTGATCGTTAAAACCGGGATGATTTTCCTTCTTAAATCCGCCCAAACTCGCTTCACCCTTCTTTTCACTAGTTTGCAGCTTCAAACACCATCTCTCTGAGCTATTTGGCAATGAGGACTGAGGTTTAAACAATCAAGAACTCGGTCAATTCATGACCGTTTCATGGGTGTACTGTGCGCCTCTCGTTCATTGGTGTTACAGTGCGTGGTTGGTATGGCCGTCCTGTTTGACCAGTCACCCGACTGTGTCATGAGGATGGCCAAATCATCGTTTTATTTTGAATGGTATGCGCATAACATTATTGCCACCGTCGTGTGCTCCTCATGCGTGCAATGATATTCAGGCATTGTTTGTATTGCAATGAGTGTGTATGCAATTACCATTTGACAATACCCCGCCGCAATACTTATATGCACAGTCGTGCCATATAGTTTGCGTGCGGCCGTCCACCATTCCTTATATCATATGCCTTCACTTATATCATATACCATATGTTTTATACCATTATATCATATGCGCTTTGGGTTATGATATATATATATGACTATGGCGCATGCACACCATTTGGACTATGGTATATAATTTGATATGGTATATGTTTACTTTGATTTCCATATAGCGCATGAGTTTTGTTTGGATTATATAGCATATCTTTATAATTTTAAAATGACCATCTTGGGTCATATTTAAAATTATCACCATTACTAATGCTTGAGTTGTATGTGCAGGTTGAAAAGTTGTCCCAGTTTGGTCTTTTAAGCTCTTAAAGAAAAATACTTAGGGGTTAATGAAATGAATATGTATGGAAATGAAATGGAATATGATGTATAAGGATTATAGGGTATGTATAGGGAATATAGGATATGAAATGATAATGAATATCCTCAGGTACTAATTTCAACTTAACAAAAACTAAAAATTTCTAAGAAAAATTTGAATTTTCAAGCACAAAATGACTATACATATACTCCCCTGGATGATGTCTGTACAAGTGGGATGAAATCAATTGATCAAATGTTGTAGATGGATCAAAAAGTAAACTTTATTGCTGCTCCTTGTTCTTCATGCTCTGGTTCTTGAATTGTTAGTCAGGTCCCTCTGTAATGATTCTTTGTTTCAGGTCCCTCTGTAATGATTTCTTATTTCAGGTCCCTCTGTTGACAATGCAAGTTCCTTTTATACTTCAGCTTTCCAGCTAAAGATCTGATGCAAGTCTCCCCCTTGTTTAAGATGTGACTTGTCCTCAAGTCAGTTGTTGGTGGAGAGTACCTGTATTGAAATTATGTGAGAACAGTAGAACAAGAATAAGGAATTCATAGAGTCCAAGTTGCCTCGGTTTTCCCCTATGAATTCATGTTTGCTAAGTGCCAGTTGTCTGGTTTTCACTAGCAAACAAATTATTTTTTATGTTTTTTTTTTATTTTTTATTTTTTATTTTTTATTTTTTATTTTATTTTATTTTTTTTATGTGTTTTTTTTATTCAACTACAAGACTGGAAGATGGCTGAGCCTGGTGTGCCATGACTTCCAGTTCTGTATCTTCTATCAGTTGTTTCATAAATGCTTCTTTACTGATAGGCCTATTATAAAATTTGAGCCTATGTCCATTCACTATAAAGGAGGTGGAGTCCTGGTCGATTGTCTTGATCTTGACTGCTCCATTGTCAAAGATTTCGTCAATTTCATATGGCCCTAGCCAGTGTGTTGTGAACTTTGCTTTGAAGTCTTTGAACTTGGAGTCAAAAAGTAATGCCCAATCTCCCTTGCGAAATGTCTTTGTTTTGATATATCTGTCGTGCCACTTCATTCTTTGTTGTTGCACCAATGTAGTATGTTCTATGGCTTGTTGACGATGCTCATCCAATTGATTCAGTTCCATGATCCGCTGCTGTTGTGCTTCTGTCAGGTCTAGTCCTAGTTCAGCTGCTAGTTTGTATGTTTGTATTTGAAACTCTATAGGCAATAAGGCCTCTTTTCCATATACTAACTGGTATGGACTAAAACCAGTTGTATTCTTCCATGTGATTCTGTAGGCCCATAGTGCATCTTTTAATTTTTCAGACCAATCTTTTCTGTTCAGCTGTACTGTTTTTGTCATGATATTTTCTAGGACTTTATTTGTTGATTCAACCTGCCCATTTGCTTGAGGATGATATGGTGTAGATTTCTTGTGTTTGATCTTGTATTTCTCTGTTAGATCTCGTACCAGCTTTGATGTAAATTGTGTTCCTTGATCTGTTACAATTTGTCTAGGTACTCCATATCTGACAAAGATTTCTTCAAACAGAAAGGTGACCACTGTATCTTCTGTTGCTCTGTTCACTGCTTTAGCCTCTGCCCACTTGGTTACATAATCTGTACATACTAAGATGTACTTCTTTCCATTTGATGGTGGATTGATGGGTCCAACAAAGTCAAGTGCCCATTGCTCAAATGGTTCTATGATGACCTGTGGCTTCAGCGGCATCTCATCTGTTGTGATTGGTCTCCCTGTTCTTTGGCAACTGTCACATTGCTTGACATATTTCTTAGAGTCTCTGAAGATGGATGGCCAGTAGTAGCCCAGTTGCAGCACCTTATATGTTGTTCGTTTATCTGCAAAATGGCCACCACATGGTTCATCGTGACATGCTCTTAGAATGTCTAATATTTCATCTTCTCGCACACATTTTCTAATTATCAAATCTGAACCAGTATAAAATAAATCACCATTTACCCAACTATACCTAGAGCTTTCTCTAACAATTTTGTGTCTTTTCTTTTTAGTGAATTGAGTTGGAAACTTTCCAGAAGATAAATAGTTTGCAATGTCTGCAAACCATGGTGTTTTTACTGTGATGGCAAACAGGTGTTCATCGGGAAAGTTATCTGCAACCGGATTTGGATCGTTGGGTGAATGTATGCGGGACAGAAAGCCAGCCACTTGATTTTCCTTGCCTGGCCGGTCTTGTATTGTGATATTAAATTCTTGCAATAACAGTAACCATCTTGTTATTCTTCCATTGGTGATGGGTTTATTCATCAAGTATCTGATTGCTGAATGATCTGTATGAATGAAAACTTGATATCCTGTTATATAATGTCTGAATTTGTTTACTGCATGTATAACGGCTAACATTTCTTTCTCGGTGACTGTATAGTTCAATTCTGCAGTGTTAGATTCTTGCTTATAAAGTATATTGCATAATTGAACAAGTTCTCTTTCTGTCCAAGGGAGGCACCTATTGCAGTATCAGATGCATCAGTTGATATATGAAATGGCAAAGACCAATTTGGCCCACGGAGAATGGGTGCAACTGATAATTTTTCTTTCAGATTTTGAAATGCATTTTGACAGTCATTTGTCCAGTGAAATTCAATATCTTTTGCTAATAGTTTAAACAGAGTTTGGGCTATTTTACTGAAGTTTTCAATGAATCGTCTATAATAGCCTGCATAGCCTAAGAAACTTCTTACCTCTTTCTGTGTTGTAGGAGGCATTAAGTTTACTAGGACTTGGATTTTTGCTGGATCCACTTTAATTCCTGAAGCAGAAATATGGTGTCCCAGAACTATTCCTTCTGTTAACATCATATAGCATTTCTCATTTCTTAATGACAAATTTGTTTCAATGCATCGTTTCAGAACTTTCTCAAGATTATTTAGGCAATCATTATATGTGTTTCCATAAACTGTGAAGTCATCCATATAAACCTCTACACATTCATGAATTAGATCAGCAAAGATTGCAAGCACTGCTCGTTGAAAAGTTGCAGGTGCATTACATAAACCAAATGGAAAAACATTATATGCATAGGTTCCCCATGGGCAAGTGAATGTTGTCTTGTCTTGGTCTTCTGTTGCTATTCTTATCTGGTTGTATCCGCTAAACCCATCCAAGAAGGAGAAATTTTTTTTCCCAGCTAATGAGTCTAACACTTGATCAATGAATGGTAGAGGAAAATGATCTTTTAGTGTAGCTTTGTTTAGTTCCCGATAGTCCACACATACCCTCCACTTTCCATTTTTCTTTGGTACAATAACCAGTGGAGAAACCCATTGACTATTTGAAATAGGATAGATGAATCCAACATTTAACAATTTTTGCAGTTCCTCTTTCACTATTTCTTTCATCATGGGATTCATTCGTCTTTGAGGTTGTCTTACAGGTTTGAGTTGATCATCTGTATAGATGTGGTGGACACATGTGCTAGGATGGATTCCTTGCATGTCAGTATAATCCTAGGCAAAAGATTTTGAATATTTCTGTAATAATGCAATTACCTCTTGCTCTTGTGCTGATTGCAACTCGTTTCCAATGTTTAAATGTTTTCCAGGATTTACCTCAATTGTTTTTATTGTTGGATTGGAGATTGTGTTTACAGGAAAGATGTCTATAAAAGATTTCCGCAAAGTTTGAACAGTACAAGTTTCCTGAAAGCATTGATTCAAAAGGTTACTTGCAGCTTCATATTGGACTTCTCTAAGATGCTCTGAAATACTTGGTTCTGAAATGAAAAGATCCATTAAGTCTTCATTCTCTTCTTCTTCTCTTAAATCAAAGAATTGATTTATACTTAAAACTGATTTAGTTTGCTGTTTTTCTTGAGCTTCAAGCACTGATTCTAAAGAAGTTGATTGTGCAAGTGAATAAAGAGCAATGTGTTTCCTTTCATCTCCATGTGAAATAATCATGCTTCCTGATCTGCATCCTATGAAGGCATCAACGGTAGCTAACCATGGTCTGCCTAAGATTAGAGGATGTCCTCCCAAATTTGTTTTTGGTTGCAAGATAAGGAAGTCAACAGGATACTCCCATGAATCCAAAGAGACTGTGATATCTTCCAATATTCCTTCAGGAACAACTTTAGATCTGTCTGCTAGTTCTAAGATTGTAGAGGTTGATCTAATGTTGTTCAAATGCAAAGTTTTCATTGTCTCCATTGTCATTACATTTATAGCTGCTCCCAAGTCTATTAATGTGTTTGGTATTGAGAAATTATTTATTGATATAGTAACCATAGGGATACCAGGATCAATATATTTTTCTACTATGGTTTGTGTAGACATGAGACTTGCTAGTTTACCAATGACTTGGATTGTAGTAGGATCCTTCTTCTTTTTCTGTGATTTCTTAATGCACAATTCCTTTATTGTTTTAGCATATATTGGTATTTCTTTAATTGCCTTCAACAAACGAATTTTTACATAAGCATTTTTTAACTCATCTAAAATATCAAATTCGGGAAGGGTTATTTCTTTTTGTTGTTCCACTAACCTTTCAGGATAAGGTGGTGTTTGTGTTGTAATGTTTGTTCCTTTCTGAATTTGTATCTTAGTTTGTGATGTTTCAGGTGATTCTCCTTGTTCATTTGGTTCTTCTATGATTGGAGGAGAATCCTTTTTAATCACTTTTCCAGACCTTAGATGGACTTCATTAAGAGGAAGAATTGAATATGTGGGAAAACATGCTGCTTCCTCTACAGTGTATGCAGCTTTGTCCACCTTATTATTCGGATTTACCATTGGTTGGGCTGGTAATTGAGTTGGTCTGGGTTGATTTGTGGGTAGCTGTAACTGTTGTGGTTGGGTCAACAACGGTGGAGGATTCTGCTGTGGAAGTGGGATGGATTGTGGATATGCAGAATGTTGTTGTTGAAATGGTATGGATTGTGGATATTGTGGATATGTAAATGGCTGTTGGTATTGTTGTTGGTATTGTTGTTGATACTGTTGAGGTGGCTGGTTTCCATAACCATATCCTCTCCAACCTTGTGCAGGTTGTTGTGGATATTGTTGTGGAAGCCAAGCTTGCCATGGCATTGGAGGGGTCCAAGGATTTTGAGGTGGATAGAGGTAATTTTGTTGAGGGAATTGTTGCTGATTTTGTTGAGGCATCCTAGGTTTCCATGGTCTTCGTGGTGCTACATAATAAAAACCTTCTATTCCTGGCACTTCTTCCATTGAATTCATTTGTAATTCTTTCAATCTTAGACAATTTTCTGTGGAATGATTTTCTGTACAAAGACCACAAACCTGAACACTATCCAAAGGACATTCTCTCAATGGATGTTTCTTTCTACATTTGGGACAAAAGATTGCTAGAGCCTGTTCTTGTTCTTCTTTCTTCTTGTTTGCCTTTAGCACATCTACTTGTGTCCCTAATGTACTCAAGAGATCTATTTTGAAGTTCTCCAATAAGCTTCCTATTTCAGCTCTTGTTATCCCTCCTGCAGCTGACTTTGCTGCTTTTGAACTTACTTCTCTTCTTCCTGTTTTTAATCTTCCTCTAGAATATTTTTGACATAACTCAACAATTTCTTCGAATGGTAGGTTTGAAATGTCTCCTTTACCCATCACATTCAAGATGTCAAGGTATTCATCCCTTACACCCTTGAGAAAGATTGTTCGAATGGTTTCTTGATTTAGAGAGTGTTGTTTAGATTTATGTAGATTATATGTAAATCTTTCCAAATATTCTTCTAAACTTTCATCTTCTTGTTGTGTCATTCTGAAAACATCTTCCTTTGAATCTCTAGATCTACAATAAGCTTGATATTTTTTAAGGAAGACTGATCTCATATCATCCCAAGAAGATATTGTTTGTTCTCCTAAACCCATAAACCATTTCAAAGCTGCTGCTTTTAATGTTGCAGGGAAAAGACGAAGTTTATGAATGTCATCAGTGTATCCATATGTTCTACATAGAATATCAAATTCAAACATAAATGCATCAGGATCTTCCGTGGACATTCCATAAAAATTTGGCAATACATAAGATGGAATATTTTTCATTTTCACTTCTTCTCCTAATATTGCACTTGTGTCTATTATTGGAAAGCCAAAGGTAGTCTCTTGATCATTACCATCTTCTTGTCTTTTCCGATCGTTTTCTATTTTTCTATCATTTTCTTGTTTTGCCTCCTCCTCTCTATTTCTTCTCCATTCTATTTGTTGTCTTTCATATGCAGCTCGTTGCTCAGGAGTGAGAATAACAGATCCATGTCCCTCTTCTGCCATTGGTTGATTTGTTTCAATTTTGAGTGGAGTTTCAGGTTGCTGGAAGATAGGAGGATTTATGGATGGAAAGACAGATTGTTTTCCTTTGATAATTTCTTTTTGTTTTCCAGAAATTGAAGATTGTTTTTGCTTTGCTTCCCAAGCTAACAAATTTTTCCTCTCAATCAAAGTTAGTCTTTGTCCACTTCTTTGTTTTTCTGCCAATTCCTCAATTATTGGATTACCAGTAACTAGGGTGTTTGATGATCCTATCTCTATTTGTGGGGGATTTTTAATAAATCTACCTTGAGGATCTCTATATCTAGGCATAAAGAAACATAACTAAAAAATGTAACTAATGTTTTTGTTGTTTTGAAATTTATCTTTCTATTGACTATGCCGATATTTGCCTCCCCGGCAACGGCGCCAAAATGTTGAGCTAATTTATGTACCTAAATTAACACAATTATTTCTTATCAATCCGGGTTGTTTATGCTTTGAGGCAAGTTCACTATATGTGAAGATCAGATGTAATCAAACCTTGAAAGATAAGTTATTCAAAAGCTGAAAGTAATACATCCTATAATTCTAATTCAATTAGTTTAAAAAGAGAAAGAATATTGAAATGGTTCTTGACTCAAGAAGTCCACTTTCACCTCAATTACCACTTAATAAATCAGAGATTAAAACCAAGAGCTTAAGATGGATAAATTATTAATGAAAGAAACTCTTAACTTAAGAGACACATAAGGTATTCCATCATAATTCATTCATCTCAATATCAAAATCTCAATAAGAAACTACTTGCATACAAACAAAGGAAACTAGTTTTAATTCATCATTTTAGTAGAAGGGATGCTCAACTTGAACACCTGTTTTTCCAACTCGATAAAGTGATGAATAAGATATGAACTAATGAAATCAATCACTATGCATGAACCATAAAGCAATCTGAAATAAAGCTTTGAAAAACCAGTTCTACAATAACCAGATTACAAGGAAATAAAACTAGTTAACAAGGAAGTGTACTTAGCTTGGAATGGGGGCCCTCCACCCTTGCCTTGCACACTTGAGAGGTGATCTCAGAAGCTTAAATTAAGTTACACATCCATAGCATTGAACAGCAAAATAATAATAACACAAGTCTTCAAATTAGCTCCTCAATCCAAAGGTGTCACAGCATAAAAGTATAATAAGTCAATACATAAGCCATCAAAGTTTTGGCTTTAAATAAGAAGTCTCATGAAACAAACTGATCTATATTCACTCAAACAAACCCATCTACTCTCATCCACCTATCTAAGTCGAATTCATTACTCTTATCCCAAGAAATATGACCAATCCCATAAAATCTCAAAACTTCCCTATTTCTATGGGATTTCTGAATGACTAGTCATGATTGACTAGCACCAAATGGGCCTAATAAAGCTTGTTCTGTTCGAACTAAGCATAGCTGGCTTAATCCTAGTTCCCAAGCTATCCATCCATGCATTCAATTCGTGCCCAAGTGTCCTGCAACCACATCAACCATAGAGCTATTACGGGAATTTCTGAATCTGCCAATTTTGCACTAAAAACCAAACTTTCATAAAAACTTTAGAAATTGAAAAATTAAAATTAAATACCTGAATGGATATCGAATATACATCAAAATGGAATAAATGAAGGGAAAATGGATGGGAAATAGATGGATTAGTAAGTTTCTTTGAGCAAAAATAAGACCAAAACTAAGGCCCAACAACCTCCTTTATAACAGTGCCAATAAATACCATTGAGCCACACCATTGGTTATTAACCATATGGCTTGCCAAATTTATTTAAATTTTGAATGTGATATGGATGGGTGTAAAGGGGGCCAGCCCACACATTAAGCATTATCACATGATCACGCCACAAAACCATCGGCGCCCATCCAAACCACCACTGTCACTGTTACCATGTGAACCAACCTCCATAGACCATCAAATAACCACCGTCGGTTCGATGAACCGCCAGTTGCTGAAGCCACCAGCCTAACCACATTTTCCTAACCTCCAATGTGACCACTGGCCTTTAACCACCAAAAATTAGTAGGACCACGCGACTTCTTTTTATTAAAAAATTATATTTGTGCCAATAAATTATGGTTTTAAATTCGAAATTAAGGAAACTTTATGCATTTAAACGGTCCGACAATTTCACTTGGAATTCTAGGAAATTGTCACTCTATTAGCCGAAAATGGGGTGAAATTGTAGGATTGGTCTGAATTTTGGGGAAATTGTGGAGCGGTTAGTAGGAAAACTATGTAGGCTCATAACTTCTCCATTTTTTGACCAATTTCGAATCAGAAAGAGGATAGACAGACATTTTTTTTCCTTTCTGAAACTGTTGGAATAGGTTTTGAATCCATTTGAGCACTGTAAATGTATGAAATCAATATTTTGAGCATAATGAAAGAGGGCCAAGCCATTGGAAGCTGTACCAAGGAGACGTAGCCCAAGAGGAGTGAACTCCTTCATCATCCATTGTTTTTTGGTTATTATTATGGTGCATTTGTCTGTTGTTTCTATATATTTTAGAGTTTATTTACATGCTTTATGTGTTTAAAATTTAACATAAAAACTCTCAAAAAATCAATTTAAACACTTGTAATTTGTAAACCCTCAAGCACAATTTGATTAAGATTTCATACATATCAAGTTTGGTATCATAGCTTAGGTTTTCTTTCCTTCTGTGAGGATTTAATTATTTGCAAGTGTACGTGATGCTTACAAGGTTGAAGTTCAAGAGAGGAGAAAAAAATATTGTGGTTGCAAGTCCTCAAGTTAGGTCAAGGTAAAGGAGAGCAAGTTTGCCTCAAGCTCCACCATCAATTCTTCCTAAAATTGAAGTTGAAGATTCAGCAAGCATGTCTCATGAAGGAGGAAATGATAACATGTCAGATCATGAAAATAATTTTAGAAAAGCTTTCTTTGACATAACTGAAATGGTCAAGGTTCTCTATGAAGAGAAGACTTCAAGATTGCTGGGTGAAAGTTCCAAGCCTTCAAAAGGAGAGGGTTCTTCTGGAGGAAAAGGACGAGATGATGACAAGCCTTCAAAGGGAAATGGTGGAAAAGCACCCTCTTCTCCACCATCATCTTCACCTCCATCCTCACCCTCATCTTCTTCCTCTTCCACAACCATTGTTACTCAAACACCTCCACATACCCTAAGGGTGCCGTTGGGAAAAATACTGAGAGGGGGGGGTGAATCAGTATTTAGGGCTGACTGAATTTTTTTATTTTTTTTTCTCTAAAACCCATACGCTACTTTACTGAAGCCAACTCGCATATACACGCAGATATCCTTAATAAAACTTGCGTATTACCAGAGATCTCATTATGCAGATAATTCTTTACTTAGATCATTGCATCATTCTTTCATTAGATGTTTAGTAAGCAGTAAGATTGTGCAGTAAGAACAGAATAAATCATCACACATAAGCAACACACATGAACACCAGGATTTAAGGTGGAAACCCAATTCGGGAGAAAACCACTGTTGCCGTCGTATCTGTCTTCAATATTTATTATAAAGAAAACTTCTTACAACCATGTAATGGTGCATACTCATACCAGCACGTAGGCACCCAGCTGCAGAAGGCTACAACCTTCTCTTGTTTACCAGCCTCTCCTGGAAGGGATCTACAACCCCCTGCTCTCGTTTACCAGCCTCTCCTGGAAGGGAGCTACTACCCCCTGCTCTCGTTTACCAGCCTCTCCTGGAAGGGAGCTACTACCCCCTACTCTCGTTCACCAGCTACCACTGGAAGGGAGCTACAACCCCCTCACTGAAGGCTTCGACCCTCAACACCATTGTGGACCATGTTTCATCAATTTTCATACTGGATCCAACAGCTTTCATACAACATACTTTGTAGGCCAATTTTCATCAGATTTTCAGACTGGACCCACTCCACACATTTAAGCTCATCATACATCAAACTGAAACTTATAACCCCATCAATTCATTCATTGAATCATCAACCAATCAACCAACAACTTGATCTTTAATCAACATAATTAGGAGCATAATCAACATTCAAGCAACCCAGATCTGTATGAATACATCATTGACAGATAGCAGTAAAACAGTAGACCAGATTAGACATTTCATTCCACACACTTCATAAAAACCCTAGATTTCATATGTGCTTTTACTTCACTGAACCTGCGTATATACACGCTCTCACAAAGACAAACCTGCGTACACATCTGCACATATTTCAGAACTGATCTCACATTCCATACGCACTTTTGTTGAAGCCAACCCGTGTATATACGCGCTTTCTCTGCCACGAACTTGCGTATAGATCTTCAAACTTTGTAGGGCTGCGCAACTCTTCAAAACAGATAAATAGCTCAGATCTTACCCTTCACTTTAGAAATTATTCACCTCATCTCAGATCTAAACATTCCATAAACAGATCTAGAAAATACATAGTCATTTTAGATCTAGAGATCCCTCTTCATCATTTTCTTCATAGGTGCATTATTAATTTAGATCAATCAACAAACTGTTACCCATTCCATGTAGATATACTTCAGAGTGAAGTATTCATTGAAAACCCAGACTCATGCACACCCTTGCACTATGATCTTCTTCTCCTTATATAGATTTAGCCTTTGTCAATACCATGAGTCAAAACCACACAACTTCCGATGGTATTCCTGGACGTGATCAAATATATAATCCAGCGCTCAATACTATGGGCCAATACCATGGTAATGTCCCCTGGTTTTATAAATTTAGAGCACAAATAGGAATACGCTACTTGACACGTACTTTTCCGTGTACATACGCTACTTTTCCTTGACAAACCCGCGTATGCTTTGTGACCTATCATATTTATCATTTCTTTGGCACTTACTAGAGTTCCTTTCTTCTGTTACTTCTGAGATGATCTGTAGATACATCATCCTTCCTTATTTAACACAAGATACATCATCCTTACATATTTAACACATAGGTTGCTTATCATAGGCAACTCATCAAGCAGGTTTCCATCAAGAACAACTTCATCAAGTAGGTTTCCATCCAAAGACAACTCATCAAGTTAGTTTCCATCAAGGACAACTTCATCTAGTAGGTTGCCATCAAAGACAACACATTGCATCATATTGCCAACAATATTATTTCATCAAGTAGGTTGCCATCAAGGACAACACATTGCATCATATTTCCAACAGGTGCATGGTAAAACTCCCTTATTAAAAGTTGATATAAAATTTGAGGTGCCTATGTATGGTGAAGTGAATGTTGAAATAATTGACAATTGGGTTCATCAACTTGAAGTTTATTGTAGGATCCAAAACATCAAAGATGATGAAACAAATATTTAGTTAGGTTCATTGAGGTTGGAAAGTGTTGCTTTGATTTGGTGGGAATCCAAAACACAAGAGGATATGAAAAAGTATGGTAAGGTCTCCACCTCTTGGATATATTTTATTATTATACTTCGAAGACAAATTTATCCATTAGCTTGTATGAAAAAGTCTATTATGGATTGGTAGAATTTTAGACAACTTAAGGGTCAAAGTGTGCAAATCTACACTCAAGAATTTAGGAGAATATGCTTGATATTATTTGTATATTTGAATTGACAAGACAATTTGTTGAAATATATTTGGGGTTTACACAATTATTTACGACACACTATCCTTATGCTTAATCCTATGATTTTAGATGAAGTTTGTGTCCATGAAACTCATCTTGAAGCAAGAGTGAAAAAAATTCCACAAGAGGGTAGCGATAAGCCATTCACAAGTGGAGACAAGGGTAAGAACAAGTTCAGGGGGAAGGGAAATAAGAATGCATCTGTCAAAAAGGAAGGAGAAAAAATAACATGAAAAAAATTGTTCCAAAGAGGGTCATGATGAAGCTCATTGTTGGAAGCTTCATCCTAAGATGAAATCAAAGAATTTTAACAACAAAGGGACGCAAAAGACAATTGCAACTACACAACATGACTTAGGCTATGATTCGGGAGATGAAAAAAATATCACAACATTGGGAATGAAACATAAGGACATAGCAAGCACTAGCTCTTCAAGTTTTCCTAATGATACTCAAGATGATAAAACTAGAATTGAACTTTTCCATATTTGGGTTATTTCAAAGCACACCAAAATTGATACACTTTTTTATAGTGGTTCACAAGAAAATTTGATTTCCGAAGACTTAGTCAAGAAACTAAACTTAGAGACCATTCCTCATCCAAGACCTTATCCTTTAGGTTGGATATGAAAGAATGAAAACTTACAAGTTACGAGGGAATGCATCTTTAAATTTGCAATTACAACAAACTTTCTTGATGACATTGAACTTGATGTTGTACCACTTGATATTTCCGGAATTATTTTTGGAAGCCCATATTTGTATGATATAAAAGATATTTTCCATCACCATGAAAACAAGTATCACTTGTTCAAAGATGGCATAGATTACATTGTTATAAAACATCGATAGAAACTAAATATTTCACTTGTAAATGCCAGAAAAATGAAGAGACTCATTAAAACTAGAAAGAATTTTGTGCTTCTAATGGTCAAGCAAAATAATGATGTTTAAAATCAATCTTTTCAAGGTTGTGATTCAAGATTAAAATCTGATTTGGTTGAGGTTGTTAACCAATATTATGAGATGTTTTATGAGCCAAAAGGATTACCTCCCAAGAGGGGAATCCAATATGAAATACAATTGCAGCAAGGTTGTCCTATTCCTAAAATTGACATGTATAGGATTTCAATGATTAAAAGTGTAGAAATTTAAAAAAAAATTCAAGAGTTGTTGGAAAAAAGGATCATTAAACCAAGTAATTTTCCGTGCAGGTCACCTATTTTTTTGGGGCCAAAGAAGGATGGAACATGGTGCATGTGTGTGGATTTTCGTGCATTGAAAAAAATTACGGTAAAGAACCATTACCCACTTCCTAAAATTGATGATTTACTTGATCAATTGAAACATTCAAATTATTTTACTAATTTGAACTTAAGGAGTGGCTATCATCAAATTATAATTGGTGAAGGTGACATATGGAAGATAACATTCAAAACCAAGCAAGGTTTGTTTAAATGGCTTGTTATGCCTTTTAGTATTTACAATGCTCTGGCTACCTTTATGCATGTGATGAATTATGTAGTGAGGTTATTTCTAGATGAGTTTGTGATAGTATACTTAGATGAAATATTTATTTTTAGTGAATCTCATGAAGAACATGTCATGCATGTCAAAAAATTACTTGATGTATTGAAGAAAGAGCAGTTGTTTTTAAAGATGTCAAAATGTGAGTTTGGAAAAAATTATTTAGTTTATTTGGGTCACATTGTTGGAGGAGGTGAATTGAAAATATATCCCTGCAAGGTTGATGTAATTTTGAATTGGAAAAATCCAAAAATAGTTACGGAGGTAAGAAGATTTTTGGGAGTAGCCCAATATTGGAGGAAGTTTATTGCTAACTTCTCTTCTGTCGCAACTCCATTGCATGCATTGATAAGTGTGAATCAGGTCTTCTAGTGGGGAGGTAAAAAAAAAAGGAGTTTGACGCATTGAAATAAAATATCAATTCAGCTCTAGTACTTGCACTTCCAGACTTGAGACAGTCATTTGAGATTCAGACTACTGCTAATGATTACGCCATGGGTGCGGTCCTCATGCAACATGGTAAGCCTATCTGTTTTCATTTGGAAACTTTTAATGGTGTAGTGATTAACTATCCTACATATGACAAGGAGTTGTATGCATTGATGCAAAGTGTGAAAAAGTGGAAAGAGTACTTAATGGGTAAAGAAAAATTCATTCACGTTGATCATCAACCATTGCAATACTTGCAATTGCAAACAAAGTTGTAGCAATCAAGGCATTTCTAATGGATGGCTTTTCTTCAACAATTCCACTTGGTGATAAGGTATAAGAAAGGCATCTACAATAAAGTTGTTGGCATGCTTTCTAGGCCTATTGTTAGTGTTTCTACTATTCTTAAGCATAATTTCGTTTTGCATGAGAGATATGTTGAACAATATGCTTTATATAGTGATTTTAAAGATGTATATGCAACTTTAATTCAAGGGAACTGTTATCACAAAATTGGACCTGATAGGCTGCTTGATCAAACAACCTTATGTAACTATTTCAAACCTAATCTTTTGACTGAGGCTTAGCCTCCTCAGCCTAGGAGGGCTCTCTCAAGGGTTAATGATCTAGATAAAAATATAGATGGCTAACTCTATTTAGGTAATAAACAGATAAATGATAGATGTAGGTTGAGAATCACATCAACATGTATACATTGGGCTTATGGAGTCAAAACAATTTAGTAATTCAGTGAATCTACTTAACATGGAAGTTGAGGCATATCAGATTTTTAGTCATAAGGTACACACACATGAAACTGTAAAAACACAGTCAGTTCACTTTAATAGGAAGTCATAGCATCTAATCGATGAATTCTGAGTAATATAGATGAACACCACTACAATTAAATAGACAAGAGATGCAAATATAATAGGAAAACACTAAAACTCCTTCTGAATCTCAAGTTCGTCAAGTAGAAGATCCATGTATTAATTGAAAACCAGTCAATTCACAGTAAGCACAGTTTTGCCAAAAATGTCCAACCCTTGACAAATTCGACCTCTTGGTATTTAATAGACATATTACAACATGAGATGATCTGCCTCTAGGCTAGATACATCAAATTTTTTTCCCTTTAAACCTTGCATAATCATAAAACATGGAATTTATTGCAAAAAGACACCTATCCTACTTAACAATCTTATTCCAAAAGGAACTCAAACTCTTTATCACTATCTATAACAACATTATCTATTTGAATTTACATCATTTCCAAGTGTATCATCACATGTTTGAATTTGGATGATGGGCGTCATTTCTTCACGACCACTTTGCTAACCTCCACAAAAATAGGAAACAATACCCTGTTTTTTAGGCATAAGACCTTTTGCATTCTTTGAACATTCTAACCATCATTTACTCTTTATTTTGTGGTCCTTAGTTGTTGGAAGTTGGATTCACATGTCCCATAACTCCTCCCTAGCCTCCAACTGTCTAAAACCGTTTTAAACACTGCTTAAAATGCTATAATGTCCTGCGCTGCGAAAACACGGCAGTTTCGTAGCATTTTTTGTAGTGCTGCCATTTCAAGTCTTTATCCTCCAAAAACTAAATTAATTCCTCTCCATCACTTTAATTACCCTTTAATACATCTCCCATAGAAAATTAATTTCTTAACTCAGTCTTCAACCCTTTAAAATTTGATCAAAATAAGCAAGAAAAGCAGCTACAATAGTTTCGTAGCGCTTTTCTGCTTTTTTACACTGAATGCACTACGAAACTGCTAAGTATGTAGATTCTTCATAAATTTGCCAAGTGAAAACTGTGTTTGCCTCAAAAACTCAAAATATAACCTATATTAATCATCTAAAAACCATACAAACCATAAACCAACTTCATTTTAGCTTCCTTGAGGTATTTCTTGCAGATTTTTCCTGTTTTTTCCTGAAAAATAAGTCTTGGGACAGAGCCTATATCTCCTAATACATGATGTAGTTTTAGAAATGGAAGGAGGTTTTTGTAGGCCATTATTGTGTGAATAAAAACCTCTCTTTTTTTTTGAAACAAATCTCCTGTTGTCCAGAAACTTCTTTAAAAACAAATGTGTAAAATAGGAAAAATCTACTTTCTGAAAATAGGACTTTAAAGAAAGCCTTGTATCTCCAAACGGATAACACCTGTGAGAAAAGTGAGAGATTATATTGTTATTTTATATGTTCTGGAAAATAACCTCTCTTGTTTTCTTAAAATACCTTTCTGTTTGCTCAAAAACCTCCTTTGAAGTTGACTGCGGGAAACCAGAAAATAGATTTTTGCTTCATATTTCGCTATGAAAATTTCAGTAGTTACGTAGTGATTTCTGCCTTTTTTATACTAATTGCACTATGAAAGTATGGATTCTTGGCTTATTAGGTAGTTTTGGCACAAAAAAAATGGGAAATGAAATGAATCCTAAAATGATGGATGATGTGACATGAAGGACTTTTAAAAATGAGTTTTTTTAAACCTTAGGGTAGGATCAAACTATAAAAAAAATTAATGCTTCCCTTGGTCAAAATTAAAATGACTCCTAAAACCCTATTTTGATCCATGAACATAAGTAATCTTGTCTGTTAGGGTCCCGTGATTTGGCTGATTGGCAAGCCAAATGACAGTGTCACATCAAACCAGTCTTTGGAGCCCAAGGACCTAGCCTTCCTAGACTCAGAGAGGGCTCTCTCTATTTGTGTAAGGGATATCTATGTGTTTGCTTATTGTGTTCTTGATTTTATGCTAGTTATGAAGTAGGTTTTTAGGTTGTGAGGGATGAACTGATCAAAGACTAAGATAGGTAAAAAGATGTCAGATCAACTGAGCTATGGGGTCGAAAAGGTCAAGAAAGCTATCAGATGGTGATACAAGGTTATTGAAGGGCTGATTTGATTCGAGGTAAAATGGATCTTTGGATAAAATGGACTGAGATGGACATTAAATTTGTGAATAACAAAGGATTTGAAACATAAATAGTTTAATAGCTGACATAAAAATGGTAGGGCTAACCATTAATCATGAGAAATGTAACTATAAACTGATCAATGCATAGAAATAAACATTCAAGCCATGCATAGAGATATATGACTCTCTAACTTTAGGAAATGGCTATCAGACTTTGGGGAAATACATTTAAGACAAACAAACAACTCAAATCACTATGAGGAAACGCCTAAGCATAGTATTTCAAGCTATTGGGCACTTTGAAGCAAGATTGCATAGTTTTAGGCAAAGGGCAAGATCAGTACAAGACCTCCTTGGTTCAACAAATGACAATCTAATCAATCAAAGAAAGGTTTCAGAGGTGGAGCTCTGACTAGCCATGAGTAAGCAGGGCATACCGTGAATCATACTTAGCATGCGTAAAACCATAAATGAAACAAGCAAACAGTATTCTTTAGTTATCAAAGAGAAATAAAGGATTATTTGATATGACTAAGAAGGAAGAAAACATAGAAGCTATAAAGAAACAAGAAATTTGAGGTGCCTCCAAGGGCATGTCTCAAATATAATCTCCACTGTCTTATAGCAAGCAAGAACATGGAATTATGAATGAAAACTAAGAAGAAAAACAAAGAGATACACTATACCATTTTACCAAGTCAAGGAATCCAACAACAGACCTCCTTCATCATCCAAAAACATCCAAGAAACTATCCAAATGCATGAGACAAGTGTTTCTTCCAAGCTTTTATAACCATATATTGCTTCTATTCATCAAGTTCAGCCTTATTTACAATGAAATCCTTTGGAATATATAGGTCAAAGTGAGGAAAACCTCCTAGTTCAACTTGCAATCTCATTGGCCTATCCAAAATATCTGATTTTGTCCTTGAGGCTTTGCAAAGCCAAAGGCACAAAATATCTAATAAAATATCTCAAAAATGCTAAAAAAGGAAAATATATTGACTTTTCATAACTAATCATGCACAAAAATAGCTAAACGCACATGAGGAAAAGTCACTTTAGAAAGGTTCATTTTTTACAAAAATACTTAAGAAATATATCAGTAGAAAGTCCTCTGACTTTCCGGCAACGTTTGGAGGGCTTCCCGATGTCGAAACAACGCCCGTGATGGCTCGTTGGAAAGCTCTGAATGTATGTTTTTTGAAAAGGCTTATTTTTTTCCAAACTAACTACTAGAAGCCCATAAAAAACTAACTTGTGTGTAAAAACCCAAAAAATAGATCTTGCTGATAAACGGGGCAGAGTGTAGAAAAAGTGAGTGTTTTTTGCCATTTTGGGGTAGAAAATCATCTTCAATTGATCTGAAAATCACTAAGTATATGCCCCTGAAATTATGGCATCCAATGATACCATTTTCATCCTTTGAGGATGCCCCAAACAGAAATGGTGATTCCCATGAGTTTTAGCCAAAAACCCAAAAACGACAAAAAACCAAAACTTGTTGAATTTCGCCCAATTTTGGCGAGCATGACCCTCAAGGGTTTTCAGAAACATGCTGTGAAGATGAGGCCAAAATTTGGAGCTTTGAGGTCTCTTTCTTCATTTTTGGTGCCAAGCGCCTCCTTTGAGTCTCCTTGAGTTTTTCCTGTGTGGCCTTCAATTTCCGCCGGGCAAACTGATTGAGCTTCTTATAGTGCTCGGCCATCCTCCGTTGAAGGTCCAAATCTCTATTTTCCTTCTCCAACTTCTTTTCCAAGTGATCATTTACCCTCTCAATCCATGCTTCTTGATTGTTCTTTATCTCTTGGGCGAACAAATTAGAGAGAGGAAAAGATTGGAGAAGGGAAGCTTCTTCCTCCTTTTGTTTCTCAAGGGCTCTTTTGAGTCCCATGGTTCTTGGCCTCTTTCTCCTGGGCTGATCTTGATCTTCGCTCTAATTGAACTCACCCATGAGTTCTTCCAATATAACTTGTGCCTTGGAGGCCTCCTTTTTGTATTTGATTGCCCGTGTCTCATATACTTCCATGTGGACACTCATCTGTTTATTTTGAATTTGCAAAAAGTGATTGAAGTTTCTTGCCCTCTCTAGATCTGTCCTCAAAGCATCAATTTGTTTTTCTCTATTGATCAAGAGAGTCTCTAGGATTCGGGCCTCATTGTTTCTATCATCACTTTGGATTTGAATGATGTTGAAGTCTCTCTCCTTTTCATGGTTGCTTTCTTCTTTCTCCTTTCCTTTACTTTGGGTAGCCTTCTTGGTCTTCCTCCTCTTGGGTAATTTGACAATGGGCTTCTTGGGCAATTTCCCCTTGCTTCGGAGGGCCCTAGTGACATTTGGAGTTATAGCTTTAGGCACCCTTTTCCTTGATGTCCTGGGCTTGGCCACTTTTGGATAAGAAAGCATGGCCCCTTGCATAGGAGAGGCAGCTAGCACATGCTCTATTGTCTCTTTGCCCTTGTTACTTTCCTCATTATTCTTGCCACTGTTTTGAGTTTGTTCATGGTTCTGCTCTTCATCACTGTGCTGCATATCATCACTGTGTTTTTCTTCATGAGGCTGCCTTTTCTCACTATGCTACACCTCTTCATCATGCTGTTCTTCTTCTTCATGAGGTTGCCTTTCCTCACTGTCCTGCACCTGTTCATCATGTTGCCCTTCCTTATCTTGCTGCTCTTCTTCATCATGCTGCTGCTCATCATGCTCTTCTTCCTCATTCCCTTCTTCACTGTGATATTTTTCATTTTTCTACCCTTCTTCTCCTTGATGTTCCTCCTCTTCATCATGTTGTTCCTCCTCTTCATCATGTTGTTGTTCATCATGCTCTTCTTCCTCTTTCTCATGCTCTTCTTCCTCATCATGTTCTTCTTCCCCTTGCTCATTCTCTTCTTCTTGTTCAATGGGAAATTTGACCTTCTTGGGAATGGGCTTGCTTGAAGAAGGCAAAGGATGGTGAGTGGAAGGAGAAGGAGATGTATGGAATGAAGGAATGGTGGAAAAATCTGGATGTGCAATGAAAGTATCCCAAGATATTTCCTTCTTCTCAAGCTGATGAAGAATGATAAACTTGATGAGGGAGTGATGGAAAAGGAAAGCTGACTGCTGAGAAGGAGGTTTTTTCTGAACAGTGGAGGCATTTTTTTCAATACTTCTATGGAGGAAGAAAGAGAGATTTAACAATTTGGCTCTTGTGAAATGCATGAGCAACCAGACATGGTAAGCATAGAACCTGGAGAACCTTCCCTCACAAATGAAGTATTTCATGATTATCTTCATGAGGGGGGCATAACTATTCAACAGATATGAGAAAGGAAATATGGATGGACATGTATCTCTGTGCTCAGGCTTCAAAAAAGGTTTTTACTATTCTGAGTCTAGGTGACTTTGTTTAAACCATTTCTCTCCGACATAAGGGATTTTGGTGGCCTTGGAAATGGACCTAGGAGAGAACTTGAAATCCAAGCCTGCCAGCTAAAAGTGTTTCCCTTGAAATCTCAAAGCATAAAGATGTGTCAAAGGGGAATAGCTTTTCACCTCCTGCACCCTTTGACAAAACTCTAGACACCCAACCTCATGAAAGTTAAACAGGACTGATGGATGAGCATTTACCTCTTCAGTTGAAACAGGCTCAAACCTCCTGTGAAGGCCACTCCTACTGTCTTGCCTGGGAGGAATTTTATTTTGAATACTCTTTGCTGACTGACAAAAAAAATTGTCTCAAATGGTCTTTGAAATGGCTTCTCAAGAACACACCCCATCCTCCTTATCAGTCACTATTTTGTCCTCTTTTATGCCAAAAAACAAGTATTTGTTAAATGAAACAAACTCAAATTATCACTATGCTTGGGAAAATAACTCTGAAAAGATGTGTTTTTGGTTTATTGGTGAAGAAAGAACATCTTGTGTTTTGGGCAAAAACACTTTTTCCTCCAAACATCTTTCTTTTGTTGTTCACTATTCTTCACAAAGTAAAACAAAACACCCTCCAATTGATTTAAAAGATCTTCATAGCATACTCTGTTTTATGGAACTATGGAGGCTGCACTAGGTTTCACTATTTCACCATATAGAGAGGACACTTTTGAAGTGACAAAGCATTCAGACTATGACCACTTTTTTCACCTTACAAACATCTCTTTCTTCTGAGTCTTGGCAGACAAGGTTTGCTCTCTTCTATTAACCTTGTTAGGACACTTTCTAGCAATTTGAAACCTCTACAACTCTGTGTTTTTGTCTGGAAATTAGTGTATGTTTTATCACTATTCTTAAAGCTCTTAAGGTCCTTTAAGACTAATAAAAACACACCCCACCTATCACTGTAATGGGGTGTGACAATTATAGCAACAACAACCTTTGAGTTTGCTCAAAAACCCTGCCCTCTAATCACTGTCTCTCTCATATGCTCTTTATATGACAAACTGCCTTTTTAAAGCCACTGTCAAGCTACTGTCCAAATTGATTTTAGACCTCCTAAGCATAGGAATTTTTTCCTCCAGTTTTTACAAAACTCAGTGTTACACAGTAATTTGTCACCGTCCCTGCAATCCCCGTACCACACATTGGAGGGCTCATTTTGTGACCTGTGAATAGTGACATGGCTTGAAACCACATTGTGACATCCCTATGAACAAGAGCTTTCATTGCCCTGAAGACATCTCCTTGTGAAAAACCCTAAAAATGGCCCTTTTTGCATTGGCGCTCTGTCCTAGAGTCGCACTCGCGCTAGCCAATTTAAGGAATGTTTTTTAAAAATAAATGGCGGAAGTTTCGTCCTAACTGATCCAGGACCTGATATCTATCTTGAGTTGGGAGGTTTGGCTACGGATTTCCATAGAGAGGAAGTGGTTTTCCACCTCTCATGGAAGCTTCCTTGATGATAGGGCCAATCCCATGATTATAGGGATCCCAACTCCCCTTCCTCCATCTATAAAAGCTTTCCCATCTCCATTGCAAGCTAGTCTTCAAGTTCCCAAATTCCCAAGAGCATTATGCTGCAAGAGCCTCCATAAATCCCTTAAGGCCAATTTCAAGCAAGGAGACTATCGTCAAGAGCTGAAGAGAGAGGTTTGTCCCATCCCTGACAGGCTTTTCGAGACGTGTTCTGCTGGTGACCCCCTCCGAAGGAGAATTCAACGTCATAACTATGGTTGTAATTTTCCTTTGATTAATTATTAATGAACGACTATTGGTTATGGTTCCACTCTTGTTGTTTTTTATAATGATGAGTTATGTCCTTTCTGACCGACATATAGTTGCATCTACTGGATTTTACGCTTGCGTTTGTTTTGTTTCTCGCATGTGCAAGTGTCCCATCATGGAGATCGTGGGGATCGTGATCTACCAGAGCTAAGGAACGGGAGCGCCACCTCTTCTACAATGACTGCGTTGGATTCCAGGTAAACCTTCATCGCTAGTTGGTTTATTTGCAATTAGGAACCTACATTATAGCGTGTGACGATTGTTGCTAGACTCGGTCTGGGCTAGTAGGGATCGCCTCTGTCCGCAGAGGGGATTTACCTCCACAACACTCAGTCTTATATACCACTGTCTATCTCATGTTTTTAAATGATGCAATGGTTTCAAAGGCACTATTTCCTTCTCATGGAAAAAACACAACAAACACCCTTTCAATATTTTAAATTTGCCAAGAGGAGAAGTATAATACCTTGAAGGAAAGCTTAAATATCTTGTTTGATTGATTAGGCAGCTTTAGAGCTTGTTAGAAGGCGAAAGGAGTGAGCGGCACATTTTCTAAAAAGAACACCGCATAGTGGAAAGGCAGTCGGGTTGGCCTCGGGCAGTGTTTGAACGGGCACTACAGGCGCACCGTGCAGTTGTTATAGCCCTTTGTATTTCCTCTTCCAAACACGCCGCGCGTTTTTACAGGTGCGCCGCGCAAGTTTCAAGGCTTCAAACTCTGAAAAAATGCTGAAATTGCTTGTTTCTTCGGTGAAAGAACTGAGGGAGCGCTTATCTGTGGTTTGAAACTTTTCAAATGAGACGTTGCAACGGTCAAATTATGCCCCTTTAAAGATGAAACAACCGAAAAACCTTTGTTTTTGTTTCATAAGGGTTTGAATGCCCTTTGAGAAGCTTTTTATATAAAAAACTCAACATGTTATTTTTTATCCTTTCATCACCTTTCTAGATATCGTGAAGCCCTTTTTATTTGAGAAAGTTTATGACAAGTGTTGTGAATGCTATTTTGAAAGTCTTCATAGATACGACCCTTCCCAATGCGAAGAAGTCATCTCAAGTAAAATATTTTAACTGTCTCTCTATCTCTGTCCTTTAAAGGAAAAATTTCACAAAGTCAGCAACCCTGTCACTGTTTGCCTATATCTGCCCTTAAAAGAAAACTTTCTCAAAACCATATTAATGATTGTAGATGCATCCTTGAATGACATTTCTCTTTGACTGTGGGAACCTTAGTTGCATTCACCCGGGTTTGACGAACATCTTGTTTATCAAAAAGGAAATCCTTTAAAAAAATTTCCTACAATCATATGCAACAACAAGGTATTTTCCCATGTTTTCATAGAGAACAGGCCTTTGTTTGTGACAGTGGCATGTTCCATTTGCTTTGACTGTTGTCTCTGAATTTAAAACACTTGCCATATCCTTTCTTACATATACTGTCTCTATGTGTCTATTTGCAAAGTCTCCTTCAGAAGCAAGGCTTAGGCTACCTTCTTGTCAATTTTGATGAGTTTTTGACAAAGACTTTAATGGACAGGGAAAATAAAGCTTCTTTGAACACCAAAATAACACTACTTGGCGAGCTGCTTAACAACATTTTCTACTCATAATCACCCAATAGTTTCACACAGTATTTCAATTCTGTGTTTTAACAGTGAAACTCATGTAAGCACCTTTTAAAACACCACTGCATTCCCTCTGTTTTTAACATCATTTTTCTATTCATAAGCCTTAAATTGTTTCCCACTGCACTTAAACTCTACTTTTCAATCAGTGAAACCACATAATCAATCTTTGAAACACCACTGTTATGTTAGTGGTTTTCATCTATTGGATAAAAAGGTGTAAAACAAGTTTTTAAGGCTAATTGCAGCATTGTTAGCCTTGTGCCGTTAAATGAGGCCATACCTTTGTTCCTGGCCCTCTGCTTATTAAATGAAGGATGCCTTTATCACATTGCCAAACCCTCTGCTTGTTAAATGAAGGAGGTTTTACAATAAGTGACCCAACCCTCTACTCATGTTTGGAGGAGGTTTTCTCAGTCATTCAACCCTCTACTCATGTTTGGAGGAGGTTTTACACAGTGATGCCATTTCATCTGCTTTCAAACAGTGTCATCTTTCCTTTCACTGCCTATTCATAGTTAAGCAAATAAAAGTGACAAATTTAAAATATGCGATGAGGGGCATTTCTCTAAGACATGTAATCCTACTGTTAGAATACCTTTATGCACCTTTAGACATCAGAAGCAACCTGACCAGTATCCGCAAAGTATTAATTGTTATTCATAAGTCACTAACCTTTTGACTGTGTTTGCAGAAGCTTATTGAAATAACTCTCTATCTAGTACTTGTATCCCAGGCTCAAAACCATATGAGAAGCAACTGCCTTCTCATGTTAAGTTTAATAATGTCTTTTGGAACACTGGTACACTTTTGCTCTTGAAAAATACATTGAAACATTGTAAATCCACCTAATATCAGTTTGACCTGTGGCATATGCACTGTTGAGACATCAAGGTTTGTTAGTGGCGCGACTTAAGAGTGTATCAAGCTTTATTTGTAGAATAGGAAGGTTATCTATGACTGGTTGATATTAGACAGAGGTTCTTTTGGCTTTAGGATAGTTTGCTAAGGGAGGATCGCCTAAAGCGCCACTACCTAACTTAGGGGAGACTTTTTGGATAGATTTGGAGTATTCTCTTTGGAGCTAATGGACAAGTTCGTATGACTGAGACTAGATAGGGCTTGAAAATTAGGTTTTATCTCATCATGGGATGATTTTAAAAGGTAGGAGGGCAAAAATGTTTATGGGTGTTTTCCAGCTCGCAAATTTGACAAATTTGAGATCAGCTGCTAGAAAACTTGGCTTTAAAAACTAGTCATCATCAACAGGTGAAAAATACTAATGACTAACAGTGGCTCCATTTGGGGAGGGCAGCTCCTTTTCAGGAGGTGTCTAGAATTTCAAATCTTGGTTATTTGAAGACCAGTGCCTTTATCCATTGGCGCAAATTTCTTTCTTCCTTGATGCTATTTCTGAAAATTTATAGCATGATTAGCATCAACGATATTTCTACCTACCCCACTATATTTCCTAACATTTTTTCTTCTTTTGGGTTCATTTGGACTAGAAACCCTTTGAAATAATATTTTTGAAAAATGATACTATCTAATTCTACACTTATATCTGCCGGGAGTTCAGATTAAGCTGATGAACTCCTTCGTTTATCTACCTATGCTAGATCTACTGTCAAGGTTAAGCTGTTTGACAGGATTTTATTCTCTAATCGAAAACATGAAATTGAAAAATGACCAAATCAGGATTAGACAGTCTGATTTTTCATGTACTTGTGGCATGAAAGACAAGCTGCACACAGATATTATTTTTCATAAAATGAAATCTAGAAAAAAAAGGCTAGGATACACAATTTTTTTTTCATCCCTACTTTCCTCTTTGGTTCTGTTTTGAGCATGTGGAACCAGTATCTTTTCCTAATCTACTGTCTTTGATAAGTCAAGCTTACACAATGTTGAATATTTTTTCCTCTCACTAACTTATCAACAAATAAATTTAAAACATGTTCAGTTATGATTAGGCTAGATAACTGAACAAGACATTTTAGTACTAGTAGCGGCATTTAGACTTGCGCGCTTTCCGAATGACCATTTTTTGAACATGGGGTTTCTTTCTATTTTTCAAACCACCCTCTTTTTCGATTTTTCTATTGTTTTTGAATTTTCTGTTTTTTTTTTTTAATTTATTTTTCAAACAATGGTATATACAATGATTGAAAATGTTTTAAAATTGGAGCTCTTGAAAAAAATAATGCTTTAATGCCCTACCATTCACAAGACCTCCAAAATTTTCAGTCCCATCAAGTTCTTGCAGGAAAAAGGCATTGTTTCCGCTAACTGAGCTGATGATGAAAGGCCCCTTCCATAAGTTTTCAAACTTGCCATGTTTACCTTTGTCTTCTCTTCTAGAATCCCATTTTAGCACTTTGTCCCCAATCTGAAAATCATTTTCCTTGGTCCTTCTGTCAAAAATTTGTTTTATTTTGTCTTACACTAATTGAGCCTTTTGGTAAACTTCTTCTCTTGTTTGCTGTAAATGGATAGTCTGATTTACCCTCCTTTGCATGTCATTTTCTTCTATTTGAACTTCCTGCAATAGCTTCATTACTGGGACCCCTAAAGATGTTGGGAAAATGGCATCTATGCCATATACTAGTTGGTAGGGAGACATACCTATTGATTTTTTGGTGGTTAGTCTATCAGCCCATAGTTCATGTACTAGTTTTCCATGCCATGCTTTTTTATTTTGTTCCATAAGTTTCTTTATGATGTTGATTATGCTTTTGTTAGAGGACTCGGCTAAACCATTACCTTGAGGGTAATAATCTGTGGAATTTCCTAATGAAATGTGATATTTGTAACATAAGTCAACCATTCTTTTGGAGGAAAAGGCAGCAACATTATCCATAATGATCTTTCTAGGATAGCTGAATCTAGATAGGATGTTGGTTTCTAGGAACTTAATGATGACTGAATCGGTGGCGTTCCTGGAGGGTATGGCTTCTATCCATTTGGTAAAGTAATCAGTGGCTGTAAGGATCCATTTATGTTGAGCGGACTAAGAAGGGTGAATTTCCCCAATAAAATCTAGACCCCATTGCTGGAAGGGTTCTTCAACTATGATGGGATGTAAGGGCAAAGGTAAAATCTTTTTCTTGCCATAAAAAATTTGGCACTTATGGCATGTCATAACTATTTTTTGAGTGTCAGGAAATAAGGTAGGCCAATAATAACCGGCTCTAAAGATTTTGTTCGCTGTGGTTTTCTAGTAGAGATGACCTCCACATTCTCCTTCATGCATTTCGTGCATAATTTTCTCTGCATCAGACTCAAGCAAACATTTAAGCAGCATACCAGTGGGATTTTTCCAATACAGAACTCCATTTATAATGAAAAACTTTAAATATTTTTGTTTAAGAAATCTTGCTTTTGTTTTTGATAAAGTTGGAGGAGCATTTAGATAAAATAATACATAAAGAATATCTGCATACCAAGGTGAATTTAAAAACACTTGTTCAACATGAGGGGCTGTGCATTCTTCATTTTCTTCTAAGGTATCAACAAAATTTATATCTAATGCTTGGAGGTTAGTTTCAGCCATTAGTCTTGCAAGTCCTTGTCCTTTAACCAGTTTGGTGGGTCGGATTTCTAAGTCATATTCTAAGATGATAGCAATCCATTTCCCCCTTTTACCATCGGGATCTTGGTTTAATATATCTTTGATGACAGTATTAGGAACAAAATCAATGATATGAGAATGCAAGATGTAAACTTGGAAATCTTTCATTTCTTTTAGCAATGTGAATGCCTATTTTTCCATGATGTTATATTTCAAGGGAGCATCTCTTAGGGATTTGCTAAAAAAGGCAATGGGTTGTTCTTGCCCTGCTGCGTTCTTTTGTAACAACACAGCGGCTATTGTGTGTTCAAAGGAAAATGAAAAAATGTAAAAATCTTTGGTAAAATCGGGACTTATCAGTACCGGTGTTTCAGTTAGGGTTTTTTTAACTAATTCGAAAGATTTTTTGGCTTCTGTAGTCCACTTAACCCCGACCTCTTTTTTCAACATGTTTGTGATATCTCTTAGAAGTTTGACAAGATTTTGGATGAATCTTCTTAAGAAATTAATCTTTCCGATAAAGGATTGCAGCTCCTTTATGTTTCTGGGGTGACTTATTTGTAATATACCTTCAATTCTTTGGGGGTCTATTTTTATTCCCTCTTCGGAAATGATGTGACCTAGGAGTTTTCCTTCTGTGAGACCGAAAAGTGTTTTCTTGGGGTTTAGGGATAAACCATATTTTCTACATTTGTTAAAAACCTTTTTTAAGTGAATCAGGTGCTCTTCATCTGATTTGGAATATACTGTGATATCGTTGAGATTTATGACTATGAAATAACCTATGTCTTCTGAGAAGGCTATGTCCATGGCTCTTTGGAATGTAGCGCCAACATTCATCAATCAAAAAGGAATTTTAACGTACATGAAAGTGCCCCAAGGTGTGGTGAAAGCTGTTTTGTGTTGATCAGTGGGGTAAACTAGTACTTGGTTGTAACCAGAAAAACCATCAAGTAATGAGATCCTCTTAGTACCTACTACCTTCTGAAGTATGTGGTCCATTTTGGGCAACAGATAATTGTCTTTTAAACAATCTCTATTCAGGTTTTGGAAATCGATACAAAGTCTGATCTCACCAGTTTTTTTCATAACTGATACTAGATTTGAAACCCACTCAGAGTACCTGAGGGACACTATTATCCCAACATCATACATCTTTTTGATTTCCTTTTCAACCAAAGGTAGCAAGACTGGGTTTATTCTTCTTAACTTCTGTTTGAAAGGCTTCTAGTTTTCTTTAAGGGGAATCTTATGTTGAATGATGCTTGTGTCATATGATTTCAAATCTTGGTATCCCCATGCGAACACATCTTTAAATTCTTTAAAAAACTTGATATACTTCTGTTTTATGTGAGGAGGGATGGTTTTGGACAGTTTGATCTTTCTTGGTTCTTCCAGGCTTCCTATGTTATATTCTTCTATGTCGACCTCAGTAGATTCCATTTTTGGCTTTTTGGCCACATCGTTAAAATCAAACAATTCTTCTAAAGGTGTAATCCCTCTGGGTATGGTGTCATTTTCACAGTGTAAGACTTCATGTTCCCTTTGGTCTATGTCCTCTCCTATCTCAGTTTCATATGAATGATTTACCAAGTTTACATCTGCCCAAGAAGGTAAATTTGGCTCTTGATCTTGGTTTTTGCCAGGATTCTTTTCTTCATTTTCTAAGTCTGTTTTGGTTACTTCAAATTAATTCCTAGATTGTAAGAAATCATCAATTTGATCGTCATCTTTGAATATTTTCCAATGGTCAATATTATCTAGTACTGTAGGGCGATGTTTGACCTAAATATTGTATTGCTCGTTTAGACATGGTATTTGGCCATTGCTTGCAGCAAAGGCGAGCTCATTTGCTAGGCTATTTTGAACACTAGGAATATAAGTGAGTTCATATTTTTCGAAGGTTTTGAGGATATCTAAAGCTTCATTCTTGTATTCTCTTAGTCTTGGGTTTTTTTCCGAATATTCACCTTTGATTTGTCTAATTACAAGTTCTAAATCTCCCTAGGCTAATATTTTCTTAGCGCCTAAGTCCTTAAGTATGTGCAGGCCAAGGAGAAGGGCTTCATATTCCGCAATGTTATTAGTACATTGGAACTCTAATCTAAAAGAATGACCTTAATTAGTATTGTGTATCCAGATACCGACCCCCGAACCAGTTTTGCCACGAGAACCGTCAAAGCTTACATTCCAAAGAGTCTCTTTTTCATACATGATACTAAGTTGTTTTTCAAGTTTCTTGGAGCTTTGGTCATTAGTTTCTTCATTTGGGGATGGGAAGTGTTGTTGTGATGGTTTTAGATCCTCTTCATTTCCTTTTATTTGCTCACTTATATCAATTTCATTGTATAAGATAAAATAATCCAAATCAGAGTGAATAGAATAAATGGGAGTGTTGTATGGCCTATCCCAGTTGCTAACCATGTATTTCATGTGAGTTTCTCGGTACAACCTCCTAGTTTGGTTGAAAACCAGGATGGTAGTGAATGACATATCCATTTGAAGGTTACCTTGTATTTTGGCAGCCCATGATCTTGATAACATCATTCCATACTTAGGAGGAATATCGGCCACTACCACGTCCATGACTAGGTTTTTCGCTGGTAATTGTGTTAAGGAAAAACCCAGGTTCTTTATTAGGCCTAAGCATCTGACCCGACTTGAATCAAATGAATACAGGTCCTTGTAAGGTTTAATTACCTCTAGACCTAGATTCTCCATGACTGCTTTAGGCATGAGGTTATGGGAGGCACCAGAATCTAACATGGTGTTATGTAATATCTTATCTCGGATATTCAAACTTACATAGAAAGAGAAAACAGTTCCTTCTTGGTTTTCACCTTCTATTTCGGGACCGAATAAAAGCTCGGGTTTGTCATCAGTCAGATTTAAAGTGTCTGCCATATTTCCTATGTTAAAAACTTTGAATATTTGAGATCTATACCTATCTACAGTTATTAGTTCAGTAAGGGGTATGGTTATTTTTATTTTGGAAATTTCCCCTTCAAAACTAAAAGGCACTTGTAGTTTGGATAGATTTGTTTCAGTTTTTCCAGCCATGATTTTTTCTATGTTCTTAATTTTTTGACTTTGGTTTGGGATTTTGTTCGACACAGCCATCTCGAGAATCTTGGTGGAGGTAGTACGAGAATCTGAGCCAAAACTTGTCTGAATAGCTTTATATTTGTTTTGGTCATTTTTCTTGACCAAGATTCTGTTGCTATCCCCTGCTTTTTTAAGGATGTTATCAGGGGTTTTAGTAACAACAGTGTCTGAGCTACTTTTCTTGGAGTTGTCTTGGTTTTTTCTACTCCTGAGATCATACTGCCTACGAGCTTCTATTATGGCATTCTTAAACTCTATAGTAGGATCTTTGGGATCTTCATAGTTGGTTTCATTTTGATTCGGAGAGAAGAAAGCTTATTCTTCTTCTGTGAGGTAAACCTCACTCTCGCTATCAGAACCTATAAGGTTCAAATGATTTTCATCAATGGGTTCTGTATCCCTCTCTTCCTTGTCAACATAGTTTTCATGAAAGTATTTCCTAATTTGTTGTTCAGTTTCCCTCAGTTTGTTTTGAGGCTTTTCTTTCCTAAAGTTTTGGTTCCGGTTTCTGTTTGGAGGGTTTGGCTAGTTGTCCCTAAGAGGTGTCTTTTCACTCATTTTTTCCCACATTTTCGCCATGGTTTTAACCAGGCCATCTATTCTAGGGTCTAAGGAAGATACTGAAGGGGAAAATTCGTCACGGTATGTAACCTTCTTCTCTGATTTTAACCTAGCTCTCTTTTCGGCTAAATTGGCTTCTGCATTTATGGCTAATTTTTTCATTTCCTCTAAGGTAGGGGGGTATTTGTCTCTTAGTTGATAAGTCATGTCTGGGTCAAAGCCTTTGGGGAACTTTGCCAAGGCTGAGCCAAGTGGAGGTTTGAAGTGAGGCGGGAGGGTGTTATAAACACTATTGAACCTAGTGCAGTATCCCTAGACACTTTCCCCATTTTCCCATTTTAGATTGTTATATTCCGACAAGATTTGAATGGGGTTCTTTCTGATTTCCCACTTATTTATGAAATTTTGGTAGATTTCTAGGAGATCATGGATGTTGTTTGGAGTTAAGCTCTTAAACCATTTTTTGGGTTCTCCGCCCAAGCTTTGGGCAAACATCCTCATTCTGATGGTCTCGTCTTCTATTTCCATGTATTCAAAGGCATCGCTAATTCTATCTACATGTTGTTGAGCTATGGTAATCTCAACTCCAGTAAAGTGCAGGATTTTGGATTGATAGTCATTTTGTAAAGGAGCCAAAGGGTGTGGCAACACCAAGGGTGCATACCAGGCTACCATGGCAGGAGCTAATGGATGATGTACAAAATGAGGGCTCGTAGGATGAGCTGAGGTGATTTGAACAGTAGTGGTTTGGATGGGTGTGGCGGATGTACTTGGGCTAGTGATCTAATTTTGAGAAGATCTAGGGTGGTAGGAGACAAAGTGATGGAGAAGCTGAAAGTCGGTAGGTGTAGTAGGCAAGGCTTCTCTACTAGGACTCTGTGGCAGATATAGGGGCTCAAGATCGTCAAAGTTTACCTTACTTTGTGACTTTCTTCTAAAAAGGGTTTTTGCTGATTTTAAGTCAAATGGGGAATCCTGCAAGGATGTGAGGTGTTTAGGTACTGATATTGTTTTACAGATGGACCTATCGGTAGCTAAATTTCTAGTTTCGAAAGCTTGCCACATAATCTTCTCTGGGTCATCTACTATGATAGGGGGATTTGGGTCTGGATGAGATCTGGTGTTGATTCTTCGTGAAGCCAGATTTCAAATCCAGAGTTTAGAGAGGATGGTATTTGTGATTGTTTCGGATGGATGGCCTCTCTAGGGGTTTACTAATGTGAAGGATGGTAAAAAAAAAATGAGGACTAGTGGAGTTGCCAGGTGGATTTCTGTGATAACTATGGTCCACCACCAACACTATCAAAGATGCTTTCGGGAAAAAGTTTTCTAGCAAAATTTGAGATGAATACTTGCAAGGAAGAGTGATTCACTTGGTTTCAACAGTTTGCTAGGCTGTTTGGACAAGCTAATGGTTCTATTTGCAAGATTATTTCTATTTATCTCCTATGTTTAGGTGAAGTCTTCTGAATTGCTAAGTTATACGTAGTTTGTCACTGATTACAGAGTTTACACCATAAGCTTTAATTTTTTGGAAAGGATGAGTCAACAGAAAGGTATGGTTTTGTGAATTTTTTGGTTTTTTATGGGGCTTTTTAGGCCTACTGGAGGCTAGTGGAGTCGCCAGGTGGAAATTGGTTTTTTTTTTGTAAAGATGTAGCTATGGTCCACCACCAATAACTAGGGAAAAGCCAATCTGGGAATGTTTTGGGGTTATCTGAGTTTTTGTGTAGCCTATGAGGTTTGGAAGAGTTTCCTAAAATTGAATCATCATTTTTCTAAGATGGTGAAGGAGCCAGCTTCTACTCTTCAAAAAACACTTAAGTTTTCTAAGTTTGATTGAGATTTCGAGAGTTACTAAGGAGTACTTAGATTTTCACTAACTCAGAAGGTCCCACCGTGATCGCCACTATGTTAGTGAGCAGTGGGATAAGTCAATCAGATAGTATTCTTAAAGTTGCTGGAATGTTTAGGGAATCTAAGTTTGTTTGTTACTCAGATTCCCACTGTGATCGCCATTATGTTAGTGTGGCAATGAGGTGGCTAATCGGATATTATTCTAAAATTTATCAAAGTAGTAAGGCCTACTGGAGGCTATTGGAGTCGCTAGGTGGATTTTTAGTTGTTTTGAGAGTATGTGTATGGTCCACCACCAATATTGATAAACACCGATCTAGAGATATTTTTTGGGGTTTTATGAGTTCCTATATGTAGCCCTGAGGTTTGGAAGAGTTTCCTATAGCTGAATCATCATTTTTCTAAGATGGTGAAGGAGCTAGTTTCTACTCTTTAGACAATACCTAAGTTTTCTAATTTTGACTGAGATTTTGAGAGATCCTAAGGGATACCGAGGATGTTTTGACTCGAAGTCCCATCGTGATCACCACTATGTTAGGGTGGCGATGAGGTGGCTCAATAGTATAGTGTGCTTAGTTCAAAAGGGGGCTTTTCGTGAGTCTTGAAAGGTATTCAGATTAAAATGAACTCAGAAAAGTCCCACCGTCATTGCCATTATGTTAGGGTACCATGATTTGGCTGATTGGCAAGCCAAATGACAGTGTAACATCAAACTAGTCTTTTGAGCCCAAGGACCTAGCCTTCCTGGACTCAGAGAGGGCTCTCTCGATTTGTGTAAGGGATATCTGTGTGTTTGCTTATTGTGTTCTTGATTTTAGGCTAGTTATGAAGTAGGTTTTTTGGTTTTGGTTTTTAGGTTGTGAGGGATGAACTGATCAAAGACTAAGATAGGTAAAAATATGTCAGATAAACTGGGCTATGGGGTCGAAAATGTCAAGAAAGCTGTCAGATGGTGATACAAGGTTATCGAAGGGCCGATTTGATTCGAGGCAAAATGGATCTTTGGGTAAAATGGAGTGAGATGGACATTAAATTTGTGAAGAACAAAGGATATCAAACATAAATAGTTTAATATCTGACATAAACATGGTAGGGTTAACCATTAATCATGAGAAATGTAACTATAAACTGATCAATGCATAGAAATAAACATTCAAGCCATGCATAGAGATATATGACTCTCTAACTTTAGGAAATGGCTATTAGACTTTGGGGAAATACATTTAAGACAAACAAACAACTCAAATCACTATGAGGAAACACCTAAGCATATTATTTCAAGCTATTGGGCACTTTGAAGCAAGATTGCATAGTTTTAGGCAAAGGGCAAGATCAGTACAATACCTCCTTGGTTCAACAAATGACAATATAATCAATCAAAGAAAGGTTTTAGAGGTGGAGCTCTGACTAGCCATGAGTAAGCAGGGCATACCGTGAATCATACTTAGTATGCATAAAACCATAAATGAAACAAGCAAACAATATTCTTCAGTTATCAAAGAGAAATCAAGGATTCTTTGATATGACTAAGAAGGAAGAAAACATAGAAGCTATAAAGAAACAGGAAATTTGAGGTGCCTCCAAGGGCATGTCTCAAATCTATTCTCTACTGTCTTATAGCAAGCAAGAACATGGAATTATGAATGAAAACTAAGAAGAAAAACAAAGAGAGACACTATACCATTTTACCAAGTCAAGGAATCCAACAACAGACCTCCTTCATCATCCAAAAACATCGAAGAAACTATCCAAATGCTTGAGACAAGTGTTTCTTCCAAGCTTGTATAACCATATATTGCTTCTATTCATCAATTTCAACCTTATTTACAATGAAAGCCTTTGGAATATATAGGCCTAAGTGAGGAAAACCTCCTAGTTCAACTTGCAATCTCATTGGCCTATCCAAAATATCTGATTTTGTCCTTGAGGCTTTGCAAAGCCCAAGGCACAAAATATCTAATAAAATATCTCAAAAATGATAAAAAAGGAAAATATATTGACTTTTCATAACTAATCATGCACAAAAATAGCTAAACGCACATGAGGAAAAGTCACTTTAGAAAGGTTCAATTTTTACAAAAATACTTAAGAAATATATCAGCAGAAAGTCCTCTGACTTACCGGCAACTTTTGGAGGCCTTCCCGATGTCGAAACGAGGCCCGTGATGGCTCATTGGAAATCTCTAGATGTTTATTTTATGAAAATTCTGATTTTTCTCCAAAATTACCATTTAAAGTCCATCAAAATCTGCCCTGTGTGTAAAAACCCAAAAAATAGATCTTGTTGATAAACGAGGCAGAGTGTAGAAAAAGTGAGTGTGTTTCGCCATTTTTGGGGGAGAAAATCATATTCAATTGACCTGAAAATCGCTGAGTATATGCCCCTAAAATTATGGCATCCAATGATACCATTTTCATCTTTTGAGGATGCCCCAAACAGAAATGGCGATGCCCATGAGTTTTAGCCAAAAACCCAAAAATGACAAAAAACCAAAACTTGTTGAATTTCGCCCAATTTTGGTGAGCATGACCCTCAAGGGTTTTCAGAAACATGCTGTGAAGCTGAGGCAAAAATTTGGAGCTTTGAGGTCTCTTTCTCCATTTTTGGTGCCGGGCGCCTCCTTTGAGCCTCCTTGAGTTTTTCCTATGTGGCCTTCAATTTCCGCCGGGCAAACTGATTGAGCTTCTTATAGTGCCCGGTCATCCTCCATTGAAGGTCCAAATCTCTATTTTCCTTCTCCAAATTTTTTTCCAAGTGATCATTTACCCTCTCAAGCCATGCTTCTCAATTTTTCTCTATCTCTTGGGTGAACAAGTAGAGAGAGGAAAAGATTGGAGAAGGGCAGCTTCTTCCTCCTTTTGTTTCTCAAGGGCTCTTTTGAGTCCCATGGTTCTTGGCCTCTTTCTCCTGGGCTAATCTTGATCTTCCATCTCATTGAACTCAACCATGAGTTCTTCCAATCTAAATTGTGCCTTGGATGCCTCCTTTTTGTATTTGATGGCCTGTGTCTCATATACCGCCACGTGGACACTCATCTGTTTATTTTGAATTTGCAAAAAGTGATTGAAGTTTCTAGCCCTCTCTAGATCTGTCCTCAAAGCATCAATTTGTTTTTCCCTATTGATCAAGAGAGTCTCTAGGATTCGTGCCTCATTGTCGCTATCATAAATTTGGATTTGAATGATGTCGAAGTCTCTCTCCTTTTCACGGTTGCTTTCTTCTTTCTCCTTTCCTTTACTTTGGGTAGCCTTCTTGGTCTTCCTCCTCTTGGGTAATTCGACAATGGGCTTCTTGGGCAATTTCCCCTTGCTTTGGAGGGCCCTAGTGACATTTGGAGTTACATCTTTAGGCACCATTTTCCTTGATGTCCGGGGCTTGGCCACTTTTGGATAAGAAAGCATGGCCCCTTGCCTAGGACAGGCAGCTAGCACATGCTCTATTGGATCTTTGCCCTTGTTACGTTCCTCATCATTATTTCCACTGTTTTGAGTTTTTTCATGGTGCTACTCTTCATCACTGTGCTGCATATCATCACTGTGTTTTTCTTCATGAGGCTGCCTTTCCTCACTATGCTGCACCTCTTCATCATGTTGTTGTTCTTCTTCATGAGGCTGCCTTTCCTCACTGTCATGCATCTGTTCATCATGCTGCCCTTCCTTATCTTGCTACTCTTCTTCACCATGCTATTGCTCATCATGCTCTTCTTCCTCATGCCCTTCTTCAATGTGGTCTTTTTCACTTTTTTTCCCTTCTTCTCCTTGTTGTTCCTCCTCTTCATCATGCTGATGTTCATCATGCTCTTCTTCCTCTTGTTCATGCTCTTCTTCCTTATCATGCTCTTCTTCCCCTTGCTCATGCTCTTCTTCTTGTTCAATGGGAAATTTGAGCTTCTTGGGAAGCTTGAAGAAGGTGAAGTATAGTGAGTGGAAGGAGAAGGAGATGTATGGAATGAAGGAATAGTGGCGAAATCTGGATGCGCAATGAAAGTATCCCAAGAGATTTCCTTCTTCTCAAGCTGATGAAGAATGATAACCTTGATGAGGGAGTGATGGAAAAGGCAAGCTGACTACTGAGAAGGAGGTTTTATCTGAACAGTGGAGGCCATTTCTTCAATACTTCTATGCAGGAAGAAAGGGAGATTTAACAATTTGTCTCTTGTGAAATGCATGAGCAACCGGACATGGTAAGCATAGACCCTAGAGAACCTTCCCTCGCAAGTGAAGTATTTCATGATTATCTTCATGAGGGGGGCATAACTATTCAACAGATATGAGAAAGGAAATATGGATGGACATGTATCTCTGTGCTCAGGCTTCAAAAAAGGTTTGTACTGTTCTGAGTCTAGGTGGCTTTTTTTAAACCATTTCTCTCCGACATAAGGGATTTTAGTGGCCCTGGAAATGGACCTAGGAGAGAACTTGAAATCCAAGCCTACCAGCTGAAAATGTTTCCCTTGAAATCTCAAAGCACAAAGATGTGTCAAAGGGGAATAGATTTTCACCTCCTGCGCCCTTTCACAAAAATCTAGACACCCAACCTCATGAAAGTTAAACAGGACTAATGGATGAGAATTTACCTCTTTAGTTGAAATAGGCTCAAACCTCCTGTGAAGACCACTCCTACTGTCTTGCCTGGGAGGAATTTTGTTTTGAATACTCTTTGTTGACTGATTTTTTTTTTTGTCTCAAATGGTATTTGAAATGGCTTCTCAAGAAGACACCCTGTCCTCCTTATCAGTCATTGTTTTGTCCTCTTTTATTCCAAACAACAAGTATTTGTTAAATGAAACAAACTCAACTTATCACTGTGCTTAAGAAAATAACTCTGAAAAGATGTGTTTGCGGGTTATTGGTGAAGAAAGAACATCTTGTGTTTTGGGCAAAAACACTTTTTCCTCTAAACACCTTTCTTTTGTTGTTCACTATTCTTCACAAAGTAAAACAAAACACCCTCCAATTGATTTAAAAGATCTTCATAGCATACTCTATTTTATGGAACTATGGAGGCTGCACTAGGTTTCACTGTTTCACCATATAGAGAGGACACTTTTGAAGTGACAAAGTATTCAGACTATGACCACTGTTTTCACCTTAAAAACATCTCTTTCTTCTGAATTTTATCAGACAAGGTTTGCTCTCTTCTATTAACCCTGTTAGGACACTTTCCAGCAATTTGAAACCTCTACAACTCTATGTTTTTGTCTGGAAATTAGTGTATGGTTTATCACTGATCTTAAAGCTCTTAAGGTCCTTTAAGATTGATAAAAACACACCCCACCTATCACTATAATGGGGTGTGACAATTACAGCAACAACAACCTTTGAGTTTGCTCAAAAACCCTGCCCTCTAATCACTGTCTCTCTCCTATGCTCTTTATATGACAAACTGCCTTTTTAAAGCCACTGTCAAGCTACTGTCCAAATTGATTTTAGACCTCCTAAGCATAGGAAATTTTTCCTCCAGTTTTTACAAAACTCAGTCTTATATACCACTGTCTATCTCATGTTTTTAAATGATGAAATGGTTTCAAAGGCACTATTTCCTTCTCATTGAAAAAACACAACAAAAGCCCTTTCAATATTTGAAATTTTCCAAGAGGAGAAGTAGAATACCTCGAAGGAAAGCTTAAAGATCTTGTTTGATTGATTGGGCAACTTTAGAGCTTGTTAGAAGGTGAAAGGAGTGAGCGGCACGTTTTCTGAAAAGAATGCCGCGCAGTGGAAAGGCAGTTGGGTCGGCCTCGGGCGGTGTTTGAACGGGCGCTACAGGCGCGCCGCGCAGCCGTTATAGCCCTTTGTATTTCCTCTTCCAAACGCGCCGCGCGTTTTTATAGGAGCGCCGCGCAAGTTTCAAGGCTTCAAACTCTGAAAAAAATGTTGAAATTGCTTGTTTCTTCGGTGAAAGAACTAAGGGAGTGCTTTTTTGTGGTTTGAAACTTTGAAAATGAGACATTGCAATGGTCAAATTACGCCCCTTTAAATATGAAACAACCAAAAATCCTTTTTGTTTGTTTCATAAGGGTTTGAATGCCCTTTGAGAAGATTTTTATATAAAAAACTCAACATGCTATTTTTTATCCTTTCATCACCTTTTTAGATATCATGAAGCCCTTTTTCTTTGAGAAAGTTTATGACAAGTGCTGTGAATGCTATTTTGAAAGTCTTCATAGATATGACCCTTCCCAATGCGAAGAAGTCATCTCAAGGCTAAAATATTTTTCACTGTCTCTCTATCTCTGTCCTTTAAAGGAAAAATTTCACAAAGTCAGCAACCCTGTCACTGTTTGCCTATATCTGTCCCTTAAAAGAAAACTTGCTCAAAACCATATTAATGATTGTATATGCATCCTTGAATGACATTTCTCTTTGACTGTGGGAACCTTAGTTGCATTCACCCAGGTTTGACAAAAATCTTGTTTATCAAAAAGGAAATCCTTTAAAAACTTTTCCTACAATCATATGCAACAGCAAGGTATTTTCCCATGTTTTCATAGAGAGCATGCCTTTGTTTGTGACAGTGGCATGTTCCATTTTCTTTGAGTGCTGTCCCTGAATTTAAAACACTTGCCATATCCTTTATTATACATATTGTGTCTATGTGTCTATTTGCAAAGTCTCCTTTAGAAGCAAGGCTTAGGCTACCTTCTTATCTATTTTGATGAGTTTTTGACAAAGACTTTAATGGACAGGAAAAGAAAAGCTTCTTTGAACACCAAAATAACACTACTTGGTGAGCTGCTTAACAACATTTTCTACTCATAATCACCCAATATTTTCACACTGTATTTCAATTCTATGTTTTAACATTGAAATTCATATAAGCACCTTTTAAAACACCACTTCTTTCCCTCTATTTTTAACATCATTTTTCTATTCATAAGCCTTCAATTGTTTCCCACTGCACTTAAACTCTACTTTTCAATCAGTGAAACCACATAATCAATCTTTGAAACACCACTGATGTGTTAGTGGTTTTCATCTATTGGAGAAAAAGGTGTAAAACAAGTTTTTAAGGCTAATTGCAGCATTGTTAGCCTTGTGCCCTTAAATGAGGCCATACCTCTCTTCCTGGCCCTCTGCTTATTAAATGAAGGAGGCCTTTGTCACATTGCCAAACCCTCTGCTTGTTAAATGAAGGAGGTTTTACAATAATTGACCCAACCCTTTGCTCATGTTTGGAGGAGGTTTTCTCAGTCATTCAACCCTCTGCTCATGTTTGGAGGAGGTTTTACACAGTGATGCCATTTCATCTGCTTTCAAACATTGCCATCTTTCCTTTCACTGCCTATTCATAGTTAAGCAAATAAAAGTGACAAATTGATGATATGCCATGAGGGGCATTTCTCCGAGACATGTAATCCTGCTGTTAAAATACCTTTATGCACCTTTAGACACAAGAAGCAACTTGACCAGTATCTGCAGAGTATTACTTGTTATTCATAAGTCACTAACCTTTTGACTGTGTTTGCAGGAGCTTATTGAAATAACTCTCTGTCCAGTACTTGCATCCCAGGCTCAAAACCACATGAGAAGTAGCTATATTCTCATGTTAAGTTTAATAATGTCTTCTGGAACACTGGTACACTTCTGCTCTTGAAAAAGACATTGAAACACTGTAAATCCACCTAATATCAGTTTGACCTGTGGCATATGCACTGCTGAGACATCAAGGTTTGTTAGTGGCGCGACTTAAGAGTGTATCAAGCTTTATTTGTAGAATAGGAAGGTTATCTATGACTGGTTGATATTAGACAAAGTTCCTTTTGGCTTTAGGATAGTTTTCCAAGGGAGGATTGCCTAAAGCGCCACTACCTAACTTAGGGGAGACTTTTTGGACCGATTTGGAGTATTCTCTTTGGAGCTGATGGACAAGTTTGTATGACTGAGACTAGATAGGGCTTGAAAATTAGGTTTTATCTCATCATGGGCTGATTTTAAAAGGTAGGAGGGAAAAAAAAATTATGGGTGTTTTCCAGCTGGCAAATTTGACAAATTTGAGATCAACTGCTAGAAAACTTGGCTTTAAAAACTAGTCATCATCAATAAGTGAAAAATACAGAGGCTTCAAGGAGAAGGTAAAAATTTGAAACCAATTGGATATGGTCCATTTAGAATTTTAGAAAAGATTTCTGATAATGCCTTCAAGTTGGATTTTCCTTCATATATGAAAATTTATGTTTTTGTTAATGTTGAGAACTTAAGGTTGTATGAGCTGCCTTTGATTGAAGATCAAGGATAAAATTTTTAGATTCCTTCCATTGAGGGATTTTCTCCTAAATACCTTGATGAACTACATCGAGACACCATTCTTGACAACAAAACAAGGTCTTCAAAATGAGGGAATGGGGAGTACCTTCATATGGGGCTCAAAGGCACAAATCTAAGCAAGCATAATTATATTGAGATTAGAAATGTGAGGTAAATGTACCCTCATCTGCTGAACAACTAAAAGTGATCTTTTGGGGTCCAAAATCCTCTCGTGGGGAGGAGTGATCAAGTGCTCAAAATTATGCTAAAAATGAAAGTTGTCATAATGGTGTGGAACCTGAATGACTACATATATCTCGTCGTTTTGAATCTAGGGAAACTTGTTTCGTGGAAAACCGACATCATATGCTCCCAGAAATGCGTTCTATCTGTTTTTTCAAACATGTAAATTTTTTTTTGAAAAAAATATAGGACAACCCAGTCAGTAGTCTGTACTGCTGACTAGGAATGCCTAGTTGGTAGGAAGACTATTCAAAGTTTTTGCCTCTAGAAAATCATGTTTCAACACATGGCTTCATGGTATTGGGTTGAGTTGTCATAGTTTTGATTGGTTCATAGGTGGCCATCCACAGGCTACCACACAACCCAACCAGGGGTTGCCATGTGGAAATCTATGGGCCACCAAAAATCATGTTATAGTAAGATAAGAGAAGGTGGGGGTCGAACCCATGACCTCCTTTGTAACAGATCTGAGAAATACCACTGAGTCACGCCATTGGTTCTTAACCATATGGCTTGCCGCATTTATTTAAAGTTTGAATGTGATATGGTTGGGGGTAAAGGGGGCTAGCCCCCACGTTAAGCGTTATCACATGACCATTCCACAAAACCGTCGATGCCTATCCAAACCGTCGCGATCAGCATTACCATGTGAAACGACCTTCGTAGGCCATCAACTAACTAACGTCGGTTCATCGAACCTCTAGTTGTTGAAGCCACCAACCTAACTGCATTTGCCTAACTTCTAATGTGACCATTGCAGCCTCTAACTTCCAATGGTTAGTAAGAATGCACGTCATTTTTTATTAAAAAAATAAATTTGTGCCAATAAATTATGGTTTTAAATTCATAATTAAGGTGCCATTATGCATTTAAACGATCCAACAATTTCGCCCGAAATTCTGGGAAATTGTCACTCTGTTAGCCAAAAATGGGACGAAATTGTAGGGTCGGTTCATATTTTGGGGAAATTGTGGAGCGGTTAGCCAGAAAAACTATGGACGCTCATAATGTCTACAGTTTTTTACCAATTTCGAATCAGAAATAGGCTATATAGGCATTTTTAGGCATTCTGGAACTGATGAAACATGTTTTGAAGCCATTTGAGCACTATAAATGCATGTAATCACTATTTTGAGCATAATGAAAGAGGGACGTAGACCAAGAGGAGTGAACTCCTTCATCATTTTTTGTTTTGTGGTTATTATTATGGTGCATTTGTCTGTTGTTTATGTTTATTTCAAAGTTTATTTACATGCTTTATGTGTTTAAAATTTAACATAAAATCTCCCAAAAACTCGTTTTAAACACTTGTAATTTTCAAACCCTCAAGCACAATTTGATTAATATCTCATACAGATCAGTGGAAGTTGCCAACTTTCGACCTTCCTATTCTACACACAAAGACCTTTCCAACAGTGTAAGAATTGTGTTAATCAGAGTCCATATGTGAAATTTATGCCACTCAGAAGTTGAACTTCCTGTTTTCACCACCACAATCCAAGAGGATGCCACATCATCCCCCATTATTCATGAAAAATGGGATAGCCACATGATTATGATGTAGAAGAATCTAAAAGAGTCTATATTGTAACTCTGGTTAAGAGTTGAGGTGCTCAAACTTAACCACTAGTAGGCTATCGAGAAAAAATATCCAATGGGGATAAGAGATAGAGCACATACAGAGGATTTGTGCATTGTATTAGCCAATGAGCCACATGCCATACTTCTTTGCAATCGATGCCATATTTCCATTTAGAGAACGAGAGCATAGCAGCCTCACCTTCCAGTTGGGTTTTTTTTTCCTAAAAGGGTTTCTAAGATCATATCTTGTGCCAAACATGTGTGTAATATTTTATTTAATTATTCTTTGTTTTATGCATAATTTTTAATTCACATGCATGAACTATAGAAATGTAAAAAGAAATACAAGTGTAATAGTGTAGAATTTCATATTTTAAATTTAATTTTACCAGATTTTTTGTGACAAACTGTCCAATAGAATATCCACGGAAGTTTACAGATCATATTGGTATCAGAGTAGGTTTCTTTGGGTGTATTATGGATATTTGTAGGGGATCTATATTGGCTATGCAAAAATTTATAAAACCCTAATCATGATCGACGAATCTGTGAATAACCCCATGTTGGTGGAGTTGGAAATGTAGTAACCAAAGGGGTATCCCTGATGAAAATTCCTAATAAAACTTTGCACCATTTGGTTTGGGAGCCCTTCTAGAAGTAAGGCCCAGCTGCCATGTATTCTTAGAGATTTTCCTTGGCTACAATGATCATCACAAGAGAGTAGGTACAGGTATTTCATATGAACAAGTGATTATGCCTTGTGGAATGCTGAGATGTAGAATGTATCAATATTATTCTACCAAAAGGGACAAAAAAGAAAGCCCTTAAATGAAAATTAATAATACTAATCTAGCAAACATGCATGAGAATATACATATGAATGAATCGTTGGACAACTGGAAAAATATTTCACATATAAGAAATGATTGTTAAAACACATACAACACACCTTCAATAAGATAAGTAGCAAAGCGACCAAAATAGTTCAATTTCCTTAGTACATATGAAATCAACATACATCGGAAACATTCAAAGAATAGTCTTACAATATTTATGACATACACATGAAAGTGTGCTAGCTCAACAAGCATTTAAATCAAGAAAAATATTTAAGATACATCAATACAATTAACACCATTAACTCTAGTAGTGGAGCGTTAGAGCAAACACTTGCTCCTCCAAAAAAACTATTTTCCTCTTTAATGCCTAGTAGGAGGAGCCAAGGTGAAAATTTCCTTTACATGAGTTATGAGTGTGTATATATAAAAAATGGGGTGAGAATTCACCTCCCTTGTGACTCTTGGACTACCATCATGATTGTTTGAATTCTTTATGACACTTAGACTCCTTCTTGACTTTTCACATTCTATGAATGACTCTTGGAATTTCACTTTACAATACATCTCTCCAATATTGAATGTACATAATCCACAAATTATGTGGAAAATGATGACTTGTAATCAGCCATGACATGGACTACATGATGATATGGAAATTTCAAGCCATTCTTTGTTGCTACTATATTTGTGTCTTCTTGAAAGATGGAATTTGCTCTTATTCTTCCACTTCCATAAGGCTTGAAGGTAGGGAGTCTTAAATGTGATATTTATATCCATTTTTTGTCATAATCTAGTGTCCCTTTATATTCCTTGATTGATCAACTTCTATTTGCAATAGCAAAGGTTTCTTCTAGCAGTTTTGTTGGGCTAGGGTCCCCTAGGTCGAGTCTTGAGTCATTTTTGTCAATTTTTTTAAATCGCAACGCACGAGTTAAGGGGATTTGGAGTGGGTCAAAGCTTCTTATTTTTTTAATAGGAAAAATCGTAAAACATGGGACTCAAACCATGGTTTGATTCCATGTTTTTTGCGCATCTAATTCATATAAAAAGGGCATGTATGAGTCAAGCCAAGAAATAAGATGTATCTATCTAATGATTTTGTAATTTGATTTTGGGAATTTTTTGTGATTAGTCTGAGTAAAGATATGCTCTTACAGCTGTGTACGTGGAGACCTAAGTCCTGGTTTGTGTGCAAGGACTCTGCAGTTGTGTGTGCAAGAGAAATAATTGTAGTCATTGAAGATATGCTTAATAAAGAGAAGTTTTGGAGGAATTATTGGTTACTTGCATGATCTCTGTCTTATATGTTAATGCGTTGATTTTCTTGTAGATCCATTGCAGTTTTTTTTATTTGATACCCATTGTATGGGTTGATTATATAATGATAGATCTATGTGTTTGCACAATATTTATATCAGTATTAAGAGTTATGTTAAGTTAGATCTAAATAATAATGGATCTTTGTGTTTGCACAAGAACTACATTGAAGTTAAGGGTTTTGTTGCATTAAGATATTAATTAGGGTAAAAGGAAATAACACAACTCAATAGCAATTAGATCATATCAGAAATGGTTAGATCCACATCATATTCATCCCTCAGGGTGCAGAAACCTGGTTCCATCACCCCCCATGCTACTTCGAGTGAGACTTTGAACTGCGGAAGCATGTCATTGCTGAAAGGACCAGTAGTTGGAGGGTTTTGTTGGTTGCACAAATACACTCTAAACCTGGGTCTGCACCCCAAAAGCCAAAAAAAATTCTGTTGCTGAGATTGGGATTTGTTTGAGGGAAATTTTATGTGGCATCCAACTAAGAATGAATTCCAGGATTGGTTGGATAGAAAGGTGCGCGAGTTCGTGATCCAAGAAAATCAAAACCTGCGATTATCTGCTAAAAAGTGGGAACAAAGATACATTTATATAGAACAACATGAAATCTTATTTTCTTCCTTCGCAAAAAAACTACATGAGTGATTGTCTCGGTTCACTAAGATGCATACCTATTGGAAGGAGGACGCAATTACCAAGTGGACACTTGAGTTGATTCAACAATTGGAAAAAGCCGACAATAGGATTAATAGCACCATAGACTATTGGATCAATAGAATTTTTGGTGGATTTTTCACTGAGTTTTCCATTGATACCTTTGTATCATATATTGAAGTTAAAAGAATGTTTTTCAAGGGACTTTGAGGTAAGTTTTTGTGCTCTTTGAAGCAGTGGCTTAAAATTCTCTTATGTGAAAAGGGTACTTTTTGTAGCCACACTGAGTGAATGTTTAGAAGAGGTACACCTAGCTCTATGCACAGTGGAAAAAATTATAGAATGGATCTGGAAGGATATTTTCTGTATATTCCCCTCAAAGGTAAGTCTGAAAATGACGACGAATCTGAGGCGAGAATTTCAAGTGATTCGAAAAACACAGAAGATAGTAACACAGTTGCACTTTAGATCCCATCCACCCCACTTCCAATTCCACCTCACACTCCACTCCACTCCACTCCATGTTACAGGAAAAATGACCTCCTCATCAACTCAGAGGAGAAGGTAACATGGAAGGAAGAAAATGACCTAGACAAGACCCATTTTTGCCAAGGTAACGCACCCCAGAAACAACTAGACAAAGTTATAACACACCTAAGCCATGCAAAGGAAGCGTTAATACCTAGGGTAATGCCATGTCTTGCCCAAGGGGTAGTGTTAACCGTGTTTGAGTGTGAAAAGAGAATTATCTTGTGGAAAACTGAATGGAATTTCCAGCTTTCTCTCAAAAGGAATCAATTCAAAATAAAATGCACAAACCTTTTATTAGGCATTTCCAAACATAACTAAACTCCTATGGAGGGAAAAAGCAAGGAAAATTGAGGACACATCTAGATCTTTCCCGATTTGAACAGGTTGAAAGAGTTGGAAAGGTTTTTCCTCTCCATCTCCTATAAATTGGAGCTGTGGGCTCTTGGTCTAAGGTCGAAGGTTTTAATGTATGTAGAGTAGAATTTCATTTTTGTAGTGCGAGGCTTGAAGATCGACGAAGTTCATTGAGAGCTTTCTGCCTTGAGCATCACCACACTCGGAGATAGAGAAAGAGAGAGAGGAATTGGAAGATTGAGGAGGGCTTGGTGCAACCGACGATTGTAATCCTCTTTTTCATAAATTAATATAACTGTATCTGTTTTTTCCATTCGATGCATCAATGTCACAATTTTTGCTCAATCGTCTATGTAGCATGATATGAATGGCTTAGATATGTATTTTTTTATGTTTCTTATATGATATTTTAATTGATAAGAAGCTATATTGTTGTAGATATTACACAGGTGCTTTCATTGATTACAGGATCTAGATTTGGAGCCAGTGAAGAAGGACCTCTACTTCACTGCTTGGCGTTCTCCATAGGATCTGCTATCCACAAAGAGGTAATATTTCCATCTTGCTTTATCGATTATATATATTAGCATGAACATGGATGCAGTGTCTTTGGAACTTTACATCTAATCTGACACTCTGCCTCAGGCACCGGAAAGCCTCGAGAGGGATATTTCCTCGAGAGGGATATTTAATAACCACCACCCAAGCATATTTTCCTATAGCAGAATTGGCGACTCCACTGGGGAATAAACCCCAAGTTTTCGGGTTGTTCCTATGACTTTACCTTTTTCCTTCTGTTCACATATCCTTCCGACCATTTTATATGCTCAGTAATCATCTCAAAAGCTTAGAGAGTCCATATTAGGCCATGCTTAGCCATCTGTGCAACTTTACCATGAGTAACGCTTCCCCTATAAGTGTTTCAATGCATTATAACATTTTTTATGCTCAAATACAGTGCGTTAGTCTCAATATTAACACTTGTTAGCCTATGCTTGCTTGCGTTACCCAGCTAAAATCTGTTGTTTACACCTCTATTGTGTTTCCCTTTGGTTGTGGAGTTATTGGCCATCAGATTAGCTTCTCTTGCTGGATCCCTGTGCTTGTTTACCAGTTAGCATTTCTATCTTTTGTTCTTGTTTAAAAAAGTTAATGTTAATTGCATCTACTTTTTGAAGAAGATTTTTTTTTTTTAGTTTTCTAAACTTAGTTGAATTAATTCTGAAAGTTTTTGGTTAAATGTTCGTTAAGAGGAGATAGATAGATGTCTAAATATTTAAAGTTGAACTGTGTTATTTGAATGTTTGGTGCACGGATGTTGAAAGGATCTCTCCTTTTAGAATAAAATATTCATTTAATTGAATATTTAGATCATGTTTCTGCATGGTTTTTGAGTCAGAGTCTCATCACGTTTCATACGTCCACTCCCCCTCGACAAGACTAATAATCAAGTGCACTAAGAATCAAGCGATAATAAAATTAATCATATAAAATTTTCTAAGCTCACACCAACAATAGTTCAGGCTAGGATCTTGGGGTAGTAGAAGTGAGAAAATCACCCAAGATCTCAAAACTTGAAACTAGAGTCATTAATAAGTGAAATCCTACTACACTCATATTATTGAGACCACTCCACTACCACCGGAGTTAAGCGCGAGACAACACCAAGGTGCATGAGAAGGTATCCCACCTTCGAGTGAATTCAGTGGGCATGCTATATATTGGGGTTCCCTTCGGGATGTCAAAACTAGATCGGGGATCTAGGTGTTCTTCCCATATAGCGTGTTGTCTACAACTGTGACCCCCCTGATGATGTTTGTGATTTGAGGTATCTTTAGTTGCCAAAAATTTTAGGGACTTACACGAGGTGACTGGGACGGGTTGTCCTGGTACCTAAAATAGACAAACCTACTCTGTCTTCGATCTTTGGGAGGGCACTCGTCTTCACGAGAGTTCTTACACCTATTGTTTGAGGTTCGGGAAAAGCTCTAGAGTAACTGTAACTATGTTTACAACTAACCCTCTCTGTATGCTATTGTGATACTGGGTTTCATCTCCAACAAATGATACTACTCAGATGGGGTCACCCTATTCTGGCTTCTTGTTGATTGATTTTAGAAAGTCCTTTTTTCTTTTTTCCTTTTTAGGTGTGTGGTTACCATCATCAAGACATTATAATACATCACAAATAATTAAAATTTGCTAAAAATAAATAGGTCACCGTGGCATCCTTCGACCCTCGTTGTCTGTCTCGAAAATAGAGAGGTCTCCCTCCATTAACACCAGAGGAGGAGTCTAGTCTCGGTGAGCCCATGCCTTCTTTGGAAGAGCAGTCTCTAGTGACAGCCCCTGATTTTCACATAGCCCCATATCACATAGAGTTTCCAGAGGATCCCTTTATGGAAAGAGTCATACCTCCTTGCAATCACCCACTCACTAACCTATCAGTGCCAGTGTTAGTTCAGGTTATACCAAGCCAATATATGTCTTCAGTTGTACCAACATCTGTTTCACAACCGGCACCTATGGCGTCGATGGAAATGGCAACCAACTCAGGTTCGCCACCATCTTCCCTGTCGGTAGTCGGTTCTATGCCAATGATCGGCAACCCCAGTAGCCAGCCTACACCTGGTCCTAGCACTGCGATCACCAAAACTATTAGTGGACCTCTGAATCCTTTGGTATCTACTCATACGGTGACTGTGCCAAGACCCACGGTTCTTACTCCCACGAGCGGGGCTAATTCAGTTCCTTTTAGCAACCCTTTTGGTTGGAACCCTTTGTTGAGTTCAAACCCCTTGGCCACCATGCCAGGGGGCAATGTCACCAACACACATATGACGAGGAGAACTTCGGTACCCCTGCAGTCATTAGGAAAAATAGGTAGCCTATTGTTAACATTGTTCCTTTGTGTTAGTCATCAGTAATTTTTCTATTTTCTAGATGACTAAATTCTTTTCCTAGATTTCTCAAAACAAAATTCACGAATATTGTGAGTTTTAGAAATCTCACTGCTTTCATTATCCTTAAGATAAATTTTTCACTATTTCACTACTTTGCTTTTCCCTGGTTAGCCTACCACTCCTAAAGGATCCCTCATGGACTTATGACACTCATTTTTGTTCCATTTTCACCCCCATAACCTCGATACTCTATTGTGCCTATGCTTAACCTTTCCACTTTCCATTTAGGATTGCCAAACAACCTACTCTTTCCCATGTTCATCAAATGCCTCAAGCATTGATGATCTCAAAAATATCTTTGTAGGCTCTTTAGATAAATCAATTACATTGGATTTTGGATCTTCAATACATAAAAATTGTCAAAAAACTCTATTTTTCCATACTTGAAGACCCTAAGCCAAGATTTAAGTCAAAAACCAAGTCAAAGAGTCTCTCACTAGATCACTAGGGTTTCATAGGTTGTAGGGTTGTCTTTGGTGTTCTAAATTATTGTTTTTCATGACTAAGAGCTAAAATCAAAGGTGAAAGAAGGGCAACACTTGTTTGCCCAAATTAGACCAAGAAAGGTCTCCAAGAAAGGTCACCTTATCAAGTTCAAGTTCTGCAAAGGTAAATTTTTCATTTTGACATTTCTGTAGGAGTGTCAAGGTGGCTATCAGCAGGGAAAAATTAGGTAAGGTAAGAGGCCAGCTCCTCACTAAAGGACATCCATAGCAAGGAAGGAGGAAGCAACCTATGTTCAAGGAAAATTAGGGTTTCTAGGGATGATTGGACCAACAGTATGCCAAGCAAAGATTAGAGAAGAAAACCACAAGGACAGAGGCACATTAGCAAAACCAAGCATGAATTGAAGATTTTTGGAAACTATAAATGAAGAAGGGAAAAAGGTGAGGTGAACTAGATAGAAATGAATGAAATTGAAAGGACTATAGAGAACTTAGAAGACAACACTAATGATTCTTCTCTAACAGCCCAAAAGCATAGGGTTTTGGAAATATAGGAAAAGTAGGTGAAATGAAGATGAGGAGCCTCCATAATGACAACAGGCAGACGATTTTAAAGGGCTGTTGAAGGTAAATTCTAGGGTTTTCCAAGGTAACAATGCTTTATTGCCCCAAAGGAAAAAAATGCAAAGCGTATTAGTGTGAGGGAGATCAATCCTTCAAGTACAATCAATTTCCCCCAAATGGTCAAAGGAATAAAGGCATAGGTTTGAGTTACAAGGTAAAAAATCAACATGATCACGAGGTTATTGATGTGCAACTAAAGTTGTCAAACTCCAAGAATGACGAAGGGGACAAAAATCAGTGTGTCATGGCACTTGCAACAAATCAAAAGTTGCCAAAGAAATTTAGCATATAGGATGGTGAAAGTTGTGATGCTTGTCAAAGATAGACTTAGCATGCCTAAGGACCAAATGAAAGGATGAAAACAAGTTTCTCAGTCACCCATCAAGCAAAGGGAAGTTTGATATACAAGGAAAGGACAAAGAGGGTTTAAAGAGGCTGCCACCATTTCAAGTGCTTAAGGTTGTTCAAAATTTTTAAGCATGTCCCAAAGGATAAGAGGAAAAGAGTTATTTCAAGGTTTTCATGGCACTCATTGACTGAAAATTTATTGGAAGGCATGGACAAGCCAAAACATAGTGAATCATATGACTCAAATAACCATATGCAAAAAAAGTTCTAAAAGCATCAATGGGTCAAGGGAAATCAAAATTCACCATGTCGACTGCCTAAAGGGCAACAAAGAAAATGATCAAGAGGGAAAAGGCACCATTTTTTTGTTTTTAAGTCACCCACTGCAGAAAATTAAAAGAATATTAGTAAAATTACAAAAAGGTTAAAAAAAAATTACAAAGTGGGTTTGGAAAAGATAAATTTGTTTTCCTAAAGGCTATAAAAGGTCAATTCACTTATCACTTGACTCATTGTGCATTTTAAAAAAGCTACAAACACTCAAGGAGAAAATTTCTAAGTTTTGGACAGTTTCTGGGCAAGGTCACCAGCGCTATGCTCACAGGATCCGGTGCTGCATGAATAAAGGTTTCCACAGTGAATTTTTTTCACTGTGCTACGCTTATAGCTACACGCGCTGCGTGTACAGCCCGATGCTACGCCTAGACAGACCCAACACACCCAGGGGCTCGACACTACGCTTAGAGGCTGACCCGACAGGCCCGGTGCTAAGCATAGAATCTCGACAGGCCTGCATGCGGGCAGCGCTGCGCTCAGAGGCTGACCCGATAGGCATGATTTTCCTGACACTGCACACACAAGACCCAACTCGCCCGGAAGAGGGACCCGACAGACCCAGATTCTGCCAGGCATTGCGCTTAGGCCTAAGAAGCATCTCCCACCTACAAATTGTCAAAAGATCACAAAGGACACCTCCAAATCACCTTCAAAGACCTGAAAAGAGTTAAAAAAACGGGTAGGTACATATTATTCTTATCCTCCAAGTGGTTTTGATCATTTAATGGTAAAGAAATTGACTAGACCCTAGTTCCTTCAAACCCTAGGTCATCATGGCAAACAACCCTCTGTTTTGACCTCCAAACAAGTAATTGTCATTTAAAGGGGGTGTGAAACTAGGGTAACTGCAATCAGTTCAATATAATCCCTCCTCCAAGCTCAAAAAAATTAGTCATAAACCCACCTCCATCTCACTCATTTGCAAGAGCTTCCCTCATCATCATTTCATTTCACTCCTCCTACATCAGTTTCACAAGAAGGCCTGAGTTTGTCTAAAAACAACCCTAGTCACAATGTTAGGAGAAGAAAGGAGTGATAGTAGTGAAGGAGGCCAGGTGCCTATAAGGCCCAAGCACAAGGGAGGAAAGGTCAATAGATTTGAACCCCAGAGCACAGTGGATATTAATTCAACTCCCATGATTCTCACATACTTTCAGAATATGGGGTGTTTTCAGTTTTGTGAGAAAGTCAAACAAGTGCAAAATCACCCAGAACTTACAAGGTTTTTTGTGCTCAACCTACACAAAAAACAGGTAAATCTTGCAGGGGAATATTTTAAACTATCAGCAGATGCCATCTCTAATGCTACAGGTATACCTATTGTTGGTGAAAAGTGGTTCAAGAAAGAAAGATTAAACATGAGCTATTATGAGCCATTTGTCAAGACTAGGTACAAAGAAGGTTGCAAGGCTATTTTCCCTTTCTCACACATGAAATAGAGATTTTCACCCTTGATGAGGGTTATCATGAAGTAATTTACCTGTGAGGGGAGATACTCCAAAATTTATTCCTACCATGTTAGACTCCTCATGCATTTTACCAGGGTTAAATTGCTTCATTTTCCTTACTACTTGTATATAAGTATTGAAAAGATGTCTTATGTTGTTCGGAGTAGGACCTATACCCAGAAAATGCATAGTTTGTTCCACCACTCCTTGATCAAGATGGTGGTATTACATCAACTGGAGAAAAAAGGAATACCCTGGGATGTGTTCATAGCTCATGAGATATTCACAATCCCACAACCTTATCATCAGCCTAGTTTACCCTCTTCATTTCATCCTCCTCTTTCCACTCCTCCATATCCTCCTATAGATCATGCCTCATCATCTACACAAGCAGCCTCTCCTCAAGAAAACCTCCCTTCCTCACCTTCTCCTGATGCATCAAAACATGAAGGAAGTGGCAGTGAGCAAGACAGTGACAATGAGGGTGAAGGTGACAATGAATCAGTCCAAAGTGAAGATGCGGGTGATGATGACTTGAGCAAAGAAGAGGATGATGATGATGATGAAGAGAATGATGAATAAGCATAGGTAGATGATGAAGAAGAGACAAATGATGAAGAGGTAGAGAACATGGAAATAAAGGAAGAGGATAACAGTGAAGAAAATGAAAGGGATGACAGTGAAAATAAATTGGGCAGTGATAAAGAGAGCATCCAAGATAAAGATGAAAAATGTGAGGAAAATGCAGAAGCTAAAGGCAACCAAGATAAAGATGAAAACAGTGAGGACAATGTAGAAACTAAAGGCAATAATGACACCCATGAAGCAAGCCTCAGTGATGGACAAAACAACAAAGAGGACAACTGTCATGACAGTCATGAAGACAATGAAAAAGGTGAAGAGGATGATGATGAAAATGAAGATCACAATAGTAGAGAGGCAAATGATTTCAAAGATGAAAAAAATGAAGATGATTATTATGCAGAAATTAAACAAGAGGCTAATGACAATCATGAAAATAATGAAGGAAATGAAGGGGCTGATAGTCAAATTGAAGATCATAGCAATGAAGAGGTAAGTAGCTTTGATGAAGAACAAAATGACAATGCAAAAATCAGTGAAGAGGTTGAAAGTGGTGATGATGTTGAGAAAAAATAGTACAATGATGAAGCAGAAAACATAATGATTGATGATACTAATAATTAAAATGAAGAGGGTGATGACAACATTAAGGATCATAGCCATGATCAAGACACCAACAATACCACAATCACACCTCTTTCATTGACCTATCAAAGAGGGACAAGGCTTGTGTTTTTTGCCTCCAAAAGGCAAGAGACCATGCCATCCACCTCAGCTCATCCAATAGACAAAGGGAAACAAAAGGTAAAGGAATGTTGTGAAACCAGCTCCAAAAATAGAAGAAAAGAGATATAAACGCCTTAAAAATAAGCCACTTCGAGGGGGAACCTCCAATACATTACATGAATGAACAATTATTGGATGATACAAATTACAAAACATCCTTTCTATATATAGGAGTCCATGGGGCCATAATGTAATCCTAGTGGGGCCACAATGTAATCCTAGCCGACCTAACAATAATAATTTAAGGGCACATTAATAACAATATGGGGGTTACAAGGGTACAATAATAACAATAAGGGGGTTACACTAACAACAATAAGGGACTATACTAGTAATATAGGGACCTAACATGCCCCTCTCCTTCAAAAAAGTGTTGTCCTCAATGCTTGAGTAGCTCTGGGTGCTTCTGTATAAAATTCTCATCCTCCCATGTAGAATCTTCGGTGGGTAAGTTCTTCCACTTGATGAGATACTCTAAAATTGATCGATTTCGTAGCTATAGAGTTCTTGTTTCCGTGACCGCTTCAGGTTCCAATATGATTTTTCCTTCCTCATCAAGTTCTGGAAATATTGTTTGAACTGGAAGATTTTCACCTATAACCTTCTTTAAGCATGAAACATGGAAAACGGGATGTACTCGCGAAGAAGCAGGAAGCTCCAATTTGTATGCCATAGTACCAATCTTTTGCAACACCTTGTAAGGACCATAGTATTTTGGCGATAATTTATTTTCCTTCTTAGCTTGCTTGAGGGACATTTGTTTATATGGTTGTAGCCGTAAAAATACCCAATCTCCTACATCAAAACTTCTCTCGCTGCGATGTTGATCTGCCTGTTGTTTCATTCGATTTTATGCCAAATTCAGGTTATCCTTTAAGAGTTGGAGAACTTCTTGCTGATGCTCGATGTGATCTTCCACTGCTTGAACCTTCGAATTTTCTCTTAAAGATGATGTGATGGATGGTGTATGATATCCATAAAGTGCCATAAATGGGGTCATTTTTGCTGCAGTATGGAAGGAGGTGTTATACCACCATTCAGCAAGAGGTAACCACTTGACCCATTGTGTTTGTTTATCAGATACAAAACAACGAAGATATCCTTCCAAACATTTATTTACTATCTCAGTTTGACCATCAGATTGAGGATGATAAGATGAGCTATGAGCTAATTGAGTACCCAAAGAAGAAAATAACTCCGTCCAAAAATTTCCAGTAAAAATGGGATCTCTGTCGCTCATAATAACCCTTGGGTTTCCATGTAGCTTTTTAATTGTGTCCATAAATGTAGTAGCAATTGTACTTTCTTTAAATGGATGAGATAATGCACAAAAGTGTGCATACTTGGTAATTCTATCAACTACCACCATGATGACGCTCTTTCATTAGGACTTAGGTAAACATGTGATAAAATCCTTTGAAATATCCTCCCAACGTTGACTTGGAATGGATAAAGGTTTTATAAGACCTGGGGTCTTAATTGTCTCAACTTTATTCTGTTGGCAAACCAAAAATTCCACCAAAAAATTTTGAATATTAGATTTAAGGCCATCCCAAAAAAACTCTTTCTTCACCCTGTGGTAAGTTTTAAAAAATCCTGAGTGTCCTCCTAAAGGAGAAGTGTGCAATTCCAAAAGAATATTTTGTTTTAGTTGGGAATTCTTACAAAGATATAAGCAATCTTTGTACCATGAGGAATCATTTTTCCAACCAAATGTATCATATGTACTAGGATCTTGCTGCAAATTTTGAATGAGTGTCCATACTTCTTCGTCCTTCTTCCATTCATCCCTTGCTTCGGCTATCTAATCTGGATGGATAATAGATATGGCACAAAGAAATTCTTCCACCTCTTCATTCTTTCTTGAGAGTGCATCTGCAACAACATTTAGCCTCCCTTTTTTGTAGATTATTTCAAAGTCATAACCCAACATCTTTGTGACCCATTTTTGCTACTCTTCTGAAGATAGTCTTTGTTCCAAAAAGTGTTTAAGACTATCATGATCAGTTTTTACCTTGAAGTGTCTTCTCATTAGGTAAGTTCACCATTTCTTTAGTGCATGCAGTATTGCTAACATTTCCTTCTCGTAAATAGCTTTCTGTAAATACTTTCCTTTGATTGGACGACTTTCAAAAGTAATGGGTCTTCCTTCTTGCATTAATATATCACCAATTCCATTTTCTGAGGCATCACATTCCACAATAAAGGTTTTTGTGAAATCTAGCTTAGCTAAGACCGGTGCTATGCACATTTCTTCTTTAAGATGTTCAAAGGCCTTAGTTGCTTCAGGAGTCCATGAAATTGCATCTTTCTTCAATAATGTTGTTAGAGGTGTTGCTATTCTCCCATAATTATTAACAAACTTGCGATAATACCCTGTTAACCTAAGAAATCATCGCAACTTCTTTATGGTTGTGGGTACTTTCTATTCCTTAATGGATTTAATTTTGTTTGGGTCTACCTTAACACCCTCATGAGATACAATATGACCCATATATTCCACATCTTGTACTCCAAAGAAACATTTGGATGTTTTTGCATATAATTGTTTCTCCTACAATAGTTTGAGCACCCTCTCAACATTTTGAACATGATCCTTCCAAGACCTATTGTATATTAGTATATCATCAAAAAATACTAGCACAAATTTTATAAGGAAGGGTTTGAAAATGGAATTCATCAAACCTTGAAATGTAGAAGGTGCATTGGTAAGGCCAAAAGGCATGACCAAAAATTCATAATGACCCTCATGAGTTCGAAATTTTGTTTTCAGAATATCTTCAGTCTTCATTCTAATTTGATGATATCCTGAATGAAGATTCAACTTGGTAAAATATATTGCTCCATGTAATTCATCCAATAAGTCATCAATCATAGGAATGGAAAATTTATCTTTAATGGTGATCTTATTGAGCTCTCTATAATCCAGACCCATGCACCATGATCCATCCTTCTTGTGTACCAATACTACAGGAGCAGAGAAAGAACTTTGACTAGGTTGAATTATACCAACCTCTAACATTTCTGCAATCATACGTTCAATTTCGCTCTTTTGGACATAAGGATATCTATAAGGCCTGATGTTTGGAGGAACACTTCCTGGCATCAAATGAATAGCATGATCATGATCACAAATATGTGGGAGTCCTTTGAAAGTTTCAAACACCTTGGAATGATTGTCCAAGACTTTTTGGAGATATGAAGAAATATATGATTTTGATGTTGGAACTTCTAGTGAGCATAATTGTGAAATTACGCCTCGTTGTTCTTTCTTTAGAAGCTTTGTCATGACATTAGAGCTTATTATCTTTCTTGGATTCCTTGCAATACCCTATAATTTGACTTCCTTTCCTTCTAAAAAAAATGTCAAGAAAAGTTATTGAAAATTAAAAGCTACCGTCCCCAAAGATTGTAACCATTGTACTCCTAGTACAACATCAACACCTCCCATAGGAATGGAAAGCATTGGACTATTCAATACATATTCCCCCATGTTTAGCTTGATATTATGGCATTTTCTAGAGAAATTTATAGTTCCTCTATTTGCAACCATCACTTGACATTCTGGTGCTGGGTATAGGAAACAATTCAATTCCTTGGCTACCTTACAATGAATAAAATTATGGGTAATACCTGAATCAATCAACACTATTAGCTTTTTCTTCTTGATATGCCCTTCTATCTTGAGATTTTGAGGAGTGGTAATTCCTGCCAATGCATTACACGATATGTTCAGACTCATTTCTTCCTCTTCTAGGGTTGGTTTGTGGTGTATACCCTCTTCTTTTGAATATTCTTGTTCATTTTCTTCTTCCTCTTCACAACCTATGTAAGATAATTTCTTCTCAGCACACTTATGACCTTTAGTGTATTTTCTATCACAACTGTAGCAAAGCCCTTTTGCTCTTTTTTCTTCCAATTTTTGTGGTGTCAACCTTGTAGGTTGTGAAAATATAGGAGTAGCAACACTTCCTTCTTTATAGAAGTGAGTGGTAGGCTTCCTTGTCGCCATAATTTTACATTCAATTTTTCTGGCCAACCTGAATGACTTCTCTAATGAATCAGGTTCTAAAATAAAAAATTCATGTTGGATGTTATCCTTTAAAGTAACTATGAAGAGGTCAATCCTGTGTTCCTTTGAAATATCAGTTACCCTTATATTAAATTTTTGGAAGTCCTCAATGTGCTCCCCCACTGAACCCTTCTGTTTGAGATTTATCAATTGGCTAAAGAAGGTGTTGCTCTTTGTATCCTCATAATGTGCTATCATTTCCTCCTTAAAAATTGACCAAGTGACAATTTTTTTATGGGAGCAAAGCCATTGATACCATACAAATGTATTTTGTTCTAAATGTAAAGTTTCAATGCATACCTTTTGTGTGTTTTGCACATTATTCAGATCAAAATATTTCTCCATCTGTAGTATCCATGTTACAAGATCCTTTCCATCAAACTTCCTCATATCCATTTTTGGAATATGGTGGTTCATCACTCCAACATTAGAGTTTAGGAAATCATGATTAACATTTATTTTGTTCTCATCATGAGTTTCCTCTACTATATTTTGACCATTAGGAAAAATTTCTTGTATCAACTTTTCCAAACCTTCTATTTCTACTTTTAGATCATTCTTCATCTTTCCATGTTGTCTTTCATTTTTTCATCGATCTTAGCTTCCATGTCATCCATATTAGCTTCCATGCCCACTTCTATGCCATCCATGTTAGCTTCAAAACCATTTATCTTAGCTTCCACGCCTTTCTTCAAACCATCCATCTTAGTTTCCACACCTTTCTTCAAAACTTCCATTTCATTTTGTGTTGCTCTTTGCAAAAGCGAAATTTGTTGCACTTGCCCTTGTAATTTTGATATGTCATGTTTCCATTCTTCGTCTTCATGAGTCATAGTAGATCCTTATAAAGGCTTAATGGGTGTTGAATTATTTTTAGGGGCCATTTTAGAATCCAATACTGATGTCTATTCTACAATATTCCCTTGGAATCAATTCATCTTGATTCTTCAAAAAAGACTTATGCAATTCGAAAAAAAAATACATAGCTTTTACTTGATTTTGAGGAGCTCTATATTGAAATTGAATTATCTCTCTAATTGTGGATCCTCAATATCTAATTTGTCCCTGTAGTAGCCCTCTAAAGCTTCTTTTAAATTCCATAGGTCTGATCTAATTTGGATTCTTCAAGACAAAGTTATGTCTAATTTCCCACATTGACCCAATTATGGACTGGTTCAGTAAAGCGAACTTGTATGACTTGCCACATGTCATTGTTTCCTCCTTTGGCTCTGAAATTGATAGAAAAATAAATAAATTCCGTGTATTTGTGGCCACATTTTACAGCATTCCAATCCGATGCTCAGAGAGAGAGATATGAATATTTTTCCAAGGTCACCTCTTTGAGATGAAATTCAAAAGCCTTAAAAAGCCCTAACTTCCATAGATAATATCTATGAAAATATTGTGAACCAAGATCTAAAATTTTTTGATGATGTTCCTTAGGATTTTGGCTTCACACTCTAAATATTTCAGCTTCTGCACCTTCGTAGAAAAAAATTTATAGTGAAAATTCCACGATGACTTGTTTAGGTTAAATTTTGGAGCCTCCAAAATGACATAAATTCCACAGATGATATCTTCGAAAATATTGCGAACCAAGCTCTAAAATTCTGTGAAGACGTTCTTCGGGAATTTGGCTATGCACACTAAAATTTTTAGCTTTTGAACCTTCGTAGAAAAAACATTATAATGAAAATTCCACGATGACCTATTAGAGCAACGAAACCCTTGAATCCAAAGCTCTGATACCAAATGTTGTGAAACCAGCTCCAAAAATAGAAGAAAAGAGATATCAATACCTTATAAATAAGCCACTTCGAGGGGGCAACCACCAATACATTACATGAATGAACAATTCTTGGATGATACAAATTACAAAACCTCCTTTCTATATATAGGAGTCCAAGGGGCCACAATGTAATCCTAGCCGACCTAACAATAATAATTTAAGGGCACAATAATAAAAATATGGGGGTTACAGGGGTACAATAATAACAATAAGGGGGTTACACTAACAACAATAAGGGACTATACTAGTAATATAGGGACCTAACAAGGAAGAAGAAGAAGATCATGAGGTGGAAAAAGAGTTTGAAATCATTCAAGTGGACATTGATGAGGAGAATGAAGCAAGGATCTCAAACTTGCTCATCCAGAACAAAAATGCACTCATTGAAGACCTCCAAGCAAATTTGAATAGGGCCAAGAGTGTAATTGATGCCCTTGACTTGGAGAATAGGCAACTACGAGCACAAATTTCTATTTATGAGGCTAGAGCCATCAAGGCCCCAAAATAATCCCAGAGGGCACAGGTAAAACTGGAAGAGTTCATGGGCACTTATGAAGAGAGTGAGGATGAGGAAGGGCAATCTAGGAGGAGACCTAGAACCATGGGGTTGAAGAAGGCATTTTCAAATCAAAGAGAACAAGAATAACCCCTAGCAGAACAACTCCCTCTAGATGAGTTGTTGGCCATGGAGATAGCAAATGATCGGGAGCCTTGGTTGGAAAGAGCCAACATACACTTGGAGGCTAAGTTGAAGAAGGAAAATTAGGATCTTGATCTCCAAAGGAGGATGACCAAGCATTATGCCTGGAGAAACCACGTTGCAAGGGCTAAACTCAAGAAGGCCCAATCCAATATCAAGCACTAAAAGAGGAAAAATGCTAAGCTAACCTTGGAATTTTTGCACAAGCTTCTCTATAGGTCTCTCAAACCCCATGAGGGATGCATCCACCAATTTTGAAGAAATTTTGACAAATTTTGGTTTTTGTGAATTTTGAGGCCTATAAGCGCAACACCCTTGGCGCTACGCTTTTTCCTTAGACATCCTGAGAGGGAGAATTTTAAATTTTTGGATTTCTCATGCCTATTACACTATTATCACCAAATTTCAGAGCATTTGGAGCATTTTTGACCCCTCAAAAGGTCAAAAAACACCTCATTTTCTACCTTTCTGCCTCATTTTCAGGCTTGGTGCTGCGCTCAGAGTAGTTTGGGTAATTTGGCTTGTTGGACAAGTTACACAAGTTCAATAAGAAATCCAAAGGTAGATTTGGAAATCAGACTCAACAGGATTTCCAATAGGCCATCACGGAGAAAACTCTGACATCGGGAAGGTCACCAAAACTTGGACCTATTTTCTGTGCTGCGCTTATAGACCTCACTACGTGTTTTTGGCAAAAAGTTAAAAAAAAACACTCATTAATTGAAAAATGATATCTTAGTGTTTTTTGAGGCAAATCACTCTAAAATTAGGTACTAGGAGTTATTTTGGAATTTATTTCATGGGATATTTTGTGCCTTGGGCCTTGCATGGTCACTTGGGCATTAATGACATTTATGAGTGATTTTGACATTTTCCAACCCTATCTAGGGTTTTTGCCCTGCTTTGCTAAATAAATAGAGCATGAGGGCTTCATTGTAAGAGGTTGGAATTTGAAGACTCTTTGGAGCAATACATATTTTTTTTTGGAGATTAGAGAAGAAATTGGTGTTGTGGAGTTTGTGAATGGCTTGTCTTGATTGATGATGGAGAAGGTTGCTTGCAGGATCCCTGAGCTTGGTTAATGGTGATGTGTTTATCTTTATTTATTGTTCTCTTATGTATCATTGTGTTTCATCCTTCTAAATTGTAGTAGGACAAAGGTTTTAGACTAAGAAATGTCTTCAAAGGCACCTTAGCTTTGTTTGTTCTTCACTGCCTCTCTGTTTTCTTCTGTTGGGCCTTTTTAGAGAATTCCTAATTCCTCTCTAGACCCCCCAAGCTTGTTTATTTCAATGAATGGATAATAAATTAGGTATCAAAGATGATTTATGGTTAGCCCTAATTTTTGTATGTCTCTAAACATTGTTCTTGAGTTCTCTCTCCAAAGTACCATTAATTAGGTTTGCCAAAGAGCTTATGTTTCGATCATACCCTTTGTCCATGCTTGAATAATTTTTTTGGAGATCTTCATAGCTATGATCAATTATGTTTAGGCATTCCCTCTTCTTTGATTAAAGTTATATGTGTATCTTGAATGTTTTCTAACCTTGAAGGTGAAATCACTAGAAGTTAAATGAGTTTCTTGCCTTCTATATTTCATTGGATTGTATGTATGAAATGCTTATTTCCTTAAGTTGAATCAAAGAGTTATTGTTGTTCCCTATATATTGATTTCTTCTTCATGATAAATAGTGTTGAAGTCCTCCTTGTTTTAATTACATGATAAAGGATTCTTAATTTCTCTTTTTCCTACTTTGTTCACAAACTTGATGTTCAATTCATTTCACAAAAACCTTGAAAATCCATCTGACCAATGCTAGATTTTCCCTATGATCCACCCTGATTTACTATTGAAACTTTCTATGACTTTTATTGACTCCATAGCCCAATGACTTGAGGATTTCCTCACTCTATATATTATACTTGATCATCTTACCCAACCAAAACAAACAAACAAAACCTTACACTTAAAAACTAGCCTAAAATCAAAACCCTAGAAGCAAGCAAGTTCACATCCTTTGCACAAAATAGAGAGAGCCCTCTCTGAGTCTAGGAAGGCTAGGTCCTAAGACTCCAAAGACTGGTCTGATGTTACCCTGTGCATTTGATCTCACCAATCTAAAAAATCACGGGAACCTAACACTTTGAGTGGTCAAAATTCTGGTGTAGGGTCTATGTCGTTGCTTAACCATGTGAATAGCAGTATGCCTTCGGCTAGCTCTATCGCATTCATATGGGCAAACCAACCCCAAAATACATTTGGAAAAGGGGGTAACTTTTACAATGGGGGCAACCAACCATTCGCCCCCCAGTGCAATATACCCTACGAACATAAACCATACACCCCTACACCCCCACCCATAGGGAACTTTTATCAACAAAGTCCTATTTATCCTATTTGTAACACATTGATGGGCAAACCCTACGGTCCGAATGGTCAGCCAATACTTCCTCGGCTAGATTCGGGGGTAAACACGCAATTTTCATTTTTGGCAGCTCTAGATATCCCCGACATCTAAAAACTAACCAATGATCCCATCAACCACAACCCACTCTAGCCTCCAGTACTGCACAAGATTCCGTCTAACATCCCTAAATTCGACGGGAAACAAGGGGATTATCAGGCTACGCATGTCACCACCTTTCATCTATGGTTTGTTTCTAACTCCATGGTGGATGATAGTATCTAGCTTCGAATTTTGCCCTGCACTCTCAGAGGCAACGCTGCCAAATGGTACATTGAGTTACCATGCAGAGCCGTCAACACTTTTGGCGCCTTAGCTACAAAATTTCTTAAGAATTTCCAATTACCTATTAGATACGAAACCGGCACGGAACTCTTAACCTCGCTACACCAAGACACCGCCACCCACATCTCCGATCACATTTATGAATGGAGACGTAGGAGGAGGTTGTTCAAAGCACCAATCCTAGATCATCTCTTGTCTAATTGGTTTTTTAAGTCACTCTTACCAACCCTAGCTAAGGACATTTGTTTGTCCTCTGCAGTCACAAAAGATCAATCCATTCATCGTGCACAACATTTATATTTGATCTATTCGCAATCTGGCACACTATATGATTTACTCCCCCATGCCCCTGGTAATCCGAATCCTCCCGCTACTCAGAAACCTAGAGCACACACTGACGGTCTCGTTGGTGCAATCTATAGTGTATCCATAAAAAAAACCTAGTGGAAAAACCTCCCAGCCATCTTCGGCTGCCACCGCCCCTAACCAATCGACTACTCTTCCTACCGCTGAGGTAAATTTTGTGCAATTTTCACAAAAACCTAGTGGCAAGAACAAGAAGAACAAGAAAAGGACCTCTTCTTCAGAAGAGCAGTCGGATCATCAGAAAAACTCTGCTAATACTGAAAAAGGAAAGGAGAAACCCATGAAGTTTCCTTGCAGAATCTGTGCAGAGGACCACTTGACATAAAAATGTCCTCGGTTGTAGGAATGCATAGATTTTATCACAAACAAGTAATTTGGGAGGAAACCTTTTGTTCTTCATAATCCCTTCCCTCATCCACAGCAGCAACAACAACACATGGTTGCAAACCCACCACAACCCCTGCAAAAGGGAAACAGTGGTTCGCATCCTTCTAGTGAAGGATCGTCCGCCATTTATGGCGTAGAAAGTGTTGAACTCCAAAATCGATCCAAATTCTATGGAAATCCTATCATTGATACTCAGGAACCTGGTACCTGTTCGAATCCACTGCCGCCCAAAAATTTGCATATCAAAAGGCCTATCGCTGACCCTGCGATTCGTCCCCCTAAAGGGACACTTCGACGCACGACTCATAACACTTATGCATGTGCTGCCCAAAACTACAACATTGTAGAAGATTTGGCACAAGCACCATCAGCTATGTCTGCTCTCAAAGTATTAAAAACTTGTCCAGCACAAAGGAAATCTTTTCTTTCAGCCATTGGTGGAATCGACCCCCTGGATTCTATGCTATCTATCTTTGACATGGAGAAATCTAAACCTTGCCTCTCACACCAACTTGCATTCCAGGTGCAGGTTGTGTCGAAAGGGAGACCAATCCATCACACTGTCATAAACAAAGGTGCTTCAACCTGCTCTATGTCAACTACTCGCTGGCTCACTTCGGGTTCTCCTACTTTTTCTCTGCCGTCGAATTCCCTTAAAGCTTTCGATGGCCACACTTTCCTCCCAAAAGGATACCTTGCTAGCTTTCCAATTTCTCTTAGTGGTAAAATGATAATGGTGGACATAGAAATCGTAGATTGTCATCTTGACTATAATCTGTTACTGGGTCGGAGTTGGTCTTACTCAATGACTGCCATTGTTTCTTCGGTCTTCCAACTCATCATATTTCCATTGATGGGAAAATAGTCACAGTGGATCAGTTATCCTTTTGCACCCCTGATTTTTCCACATTACCAAGTAGCACTGTACCCCTAGTAGGAGGCGTTCCTGACTCGTACATCAGTATTGGTACCGGTCTTCTGAAGGCATCTTCCCTGATGGGTTCCTTTCCTCTCCCATCGCCTGAGGTTCCACATATGACTGCAATGATATCCACCACTTTTCATGGCTCTATCGATCCATGGATCCTAACAGCACCTTCAGACATTAATTCCTACAGATATCAGATGTCGCTATCAATGGTAGAGTTGGCTTATCAATCCATCCAAATCACATCTGAACCCTCCACAACTTTGGTTTCGACCAATGGTACCAACCTCCCACCCATCATGGTTCTTTCTAAAGATCTCCTCGATGAAGTCCTGCCTACAAACAAAGCTGTTCGAGAGGTCATGTCTCTAGAAGAACGACCTTGGGGAGAGTTCCATCATTTCACTTCGATGTTCAATTCGGATGCAATAAATACTCAAATCCCATATTTTGACCCACCTGAGATCGTTCCCTCCATTTACATGACTGTTCAAACTATCAATTCAGAAGGGAACATGGGCAATATTTCTAAGACTATGCTCATCGATATCTCAGTCAAAATGGGTATCATGGAAAACATTCATATTGGAGCCGATTGCAATCCCAAGGAAATTGCATGCTTCACATCCCTTTAAAAGGAATTCCACAATGTGTTTGCTTGTTCTTACAACGAAATTCCCAACATAGATCTATCTATAGGCGAACACGAAATCAAAGTTTATGAAAATGCCAAACCTGTTCGGCAGAGACTCCGACCTGTCCACTTGAGCAAAGTGGCCGCCATTAAGACTGAAGTCAAAAAAAATTTAAACACTGGTTTCATCTATCCCGTTCCTTTGACGGAATGGGTTTCCAATCCGGTTCCCATAGACAAAAAACAAGGCACCATCCGAGTCTATGTTGATTATCGTGATTTGAACACCACTTGTCCAAAAGACAATTATCCTACGCCATTCATAGATCAGATCCTTGATGATTGCGCCAAATGTGAATATTTTTCCTTTATGGATGGCTTCTCTGGTTATAACCAGATTGTGATTAAAAAAAATTGTAGAAATTTGCTGAATAAATCACTTATTCAATGGAGATTAACCTGATCACACATCAGTTTCGAATTTCATGCATAACACATAATCTCTTCTACAATTAATTGTCACATGCGGAAAGAATAGAAGCGATAGCACATCAAATCATCACACACATTAACACAGTATGTATGGGGAAAGCTTATAGCTGAAAACCCCCAGCTATAGTATATTATAAATGGAGAGAACATGCATCAAATACATAGTACAAACTCCTCACAAGTACTCAGTACTATCTCCCAAAGCTACACAAAAACTAGCTTGGTTTTGAACAAGTCACAGGTTCAAAACACACCCACTACTTCTCTGCCTCTATTGCGCAATCAAGGCTGGTCTAAATAGAGATCCAGGTTCGAATCTCACTGGCTCCAACTGCGCAATTGTCATTGGTAATTTTCTCCAAGTGTGGTGCAAATCTCATGCACAACTGATGTTGCAACTGATAGCTAACTCAACCCTTTCATCTACCTCTTTCACTTGTCGCCACTGAACTGTCCATGCACTGAGTTAAACTGATTTGTTCTTTAGTTGAATAATGAGTTAATAATTTGTGAATTAAATAATATTTAATTCACACAACTCATCTTTAGTGTATTAGCTAGTTAAACTAAATACAACTAGTTCAACTAGTTAACCAGAACACCAACTCCATTAACTGTCGCATCAACTCCACCGAACTCCGCCACTTAAGCTCTAACTGAAGTCAACCATGCATTAGCTAAAATAAACCATAGGAAAAGCATAAATCCTTCTGGCAGCTGCATGCCCCACCTCCGGGGGTCAAACTGAAGTGCTCCAAGAGAGTAAACTGAAGTTTAGAGTCCAAATATTATTAAGGGTAAATAATATTTGACTTCCCTATTTTAAGGAGAGGCGGTCTAAAAATAGACTTCGACCTATAGGTCCAAAAAATAGATGTCCATCTATTTTTACCAACATGACCAATACTCCAAGAATAACATACTGCAACCCCTGTACCATGCTCCATATGTCTAAAAATAGACATAGTCTAAAAATAGATTTTTCGACAAAAATCACATGTGTGGTCCCCACCTAGTTTAGGTGATCACTTTCCAACTAGGATCAGGAAAGATGTTTCAGGAGGCCTCCTTCACTGTTTCTTGTTGCAATTTTCAACACTCCCTCTCAACAAGAAAGGATTGTCTTTGCATGCGACATGCAACTCCATGCATTCGCCCTGCAACCTTCACAAGCGCCATGCAACTCCATGCATCTACTCTGCAACTCCTCTGAAACTGAATAGGCTCCAAACAACTCAATCAGTCTTGATGCATCTAGCATCTATCATCAAAGTCTTCGACTTCTGCTTGGCCAACTGCACATGTCATCAGGAACCACTGCGCTGTTGAACTCTTGCACCCATGCACTCTTGCACTTACTGTCAACTCTGATCCGCGCTCCAGTATCCGACACTGTCACTTTGATCTGCCTGCATCACTCCAACTGATCTTGCTACTGCTGCGCTATGGGCACCTCGTAGCCAGGTTCAACTCATGAGATCCACACCATCTCATGAATCTGCCCAGAAATCTCCTCATGGGATTAATCATGCATGTCGCCCCACCTTACACCTGGTGGTATAGCTGCATGCACTCCCTCTGCCCGTCTGGCACGAAATTTCTCTGCATGAGTGGTCTCTTCCACTCCATGATCCTCTTGTGGCTGCTCCACATCCCGAGGTTCACTATCACATGCATGCAAAACTTGCTCCCTCTCAAGCATCAGTTTCATGTCTTTCTCCCGCTTCCCAACAGTAGGAAGCTCCGTAGACATCCCATCTACTTCAAGTCTGTAGAGATTCTTCTGCATCTCCAATTGTGGCTGCTCCACAACCTTCTGAGACTGCTTCTCAAGCTGCATGTTGAGAGGCTCCCTCTCAACCACCAAGTCACTAACCTTTTCGTTGCTCCTCAAAGCTTTGCATGCATCTTGTACCTTAGTGCATGTAGATTCTTGGCTCGCGCACATTGCAATTGTCCCGCCATCGCAAAATTTTCTAACAAAAGAGCTGATTTTAAATCGATGATATCTCCCTCATCCGAGCTCCGATTCTACCGATTTTGTTTTTCAATTTGGGTATTTTTTCGCAAGGAATCCAAATATGCTATTTGTTTCTGAAAATATTTCACCAAAAATTTTCAGATATTCCCTACAAACTCGCGCACCCAAAAATTCTCGCTCTCATTCCATGTAGAAAATTATATACAATATGCATGTATATTTCCGGCTTTCTCCATCTTTATGTTTCTTGAGTTTATCCTCAAACTCAACCGCTTCCGATCTACACTTGAGAACAAATTATTTCCAAATCAGAGATTGACTGCATGGGATTTTACCAGACCTTTCACTTTCTGAAGAAAGATGAATCCGGAGGCTATATGGCCCGTATGCAGGCTTTGTCCGAGGAAATAAGTTTGCAATCACCGTAATAGATCTCGACAATTAATATAGCTCCGATACCATGTAGAAATTTGAATAACTGATATGTTATCCACCGAGATTCTCCTGATCACACACTATTTTAGCTTCATGCATAATACAGAATCTCTTCTACCATTGATCATCACATGCGGAAATAATAGAAGTGATAGCACATCAAATCATCACACACATTAACACAGTATGTATGGGGAAAGCTTATAGCTGAAAACCCCCAGCTATAGTATATTATAAATGGAGAGAACATGCAGCAAATACATAGTACAAACTCCTCACAAGTACTCAGTACTATCTCCCAAAGATACACAAAAACTAGCTTGGTTTTGAACAAGTCACAGGTTCAAAACACACCCACTACTTCTCTGCCTCTATTACGCAATCAAGGCTGGTCTAAATAGAGATCCAGGTTCGAATCTCACTGGCTTCAACTGCGCAATTGTCATTGGTAATTTCCTCCAAGTGTGATGCAAATCCCATGCAAAACTGATCCTCCAACTGATAGCTTTACTCACCCTTTCATCTACCTCTTTCACTTGTGTACAGGCTGTCCATGCCAGGTTAAGGCGGTTGTTCTTTTGGTTAATATTGCGTTAATAATTTTTAGAATTAAATAATATTTAATTCACAACTCATCTCTAGTGTATTAGCTAAGTTAAATAATACAACTAAGTTCAACTAGTTAACGAACACCAACTCATTCAACATCGCATCAACTCCACCAGAACTCGCCACTTGAGCTCTAGCCGAAGTCAACCATGCATTAGCTCAACTAAACCATAGGAAAAGCATAAATCCTTAAGCAGCTGCATGTGCCCACCTCCGGGGGTCAAGGCGGGAGTGCTCCAAAGAGTAAGCGAGTTTAAGGTCAATGCGTAAGGGTAAATGTGTTTGGCCCTAATACAAGGATGGCCAGGTCTAAAAATGAACTTAAACTATAGGTCCAAAAATAGATGTCCATCTATTTTTATATGACAATACTCCAAAAAAGAACGTAACATCTTGCCTTTGCAGACCATGCTCCATATGTCTAGCGAACATAGTCTAAAAATAGATTTTTTTGACAAAAATCACATGTGTGGTCCCCACCTAGTTTAGGTGATCACTTTCCAACTAGGATCAGGCAAGATGTTTCAGGAGGCCTCCTTCACTGTTTCTTGTTGCCATTTTCAACAAAAATGACCAACATAAAACCACCTTCATCTGTCCTTGGGGCAAATTTGCGTATCGTAAACTCCCATTCGATATAAAGAATGCAGGAGAAACTTTTCAAAGGGCTATGTACTATGCCTTTCGCGATATTAGGCACATTGTATAGGCTTACTTGGATGACCTTCTGTCTCATTCCAAGAATTGAACCCATCACCTTGCGTATCTGAAACAAATCTTCGCTCGGTGTAGGTTCTGCAATATACCTCTAAATCCACATAAGTACGTATTTTTTGTTGAGTCTAGACGCCTTCTAGGTTTTATTGTATCCAATCATAGGATTAGGGTTGATCCCGATAAGGTTAAGGATATCATTGAATTACCCGTGCCACAATCCATCATGCAACTCCAACGTTTGCAAGGAAAGGAAAATTTTTTACGTCGTTTCATAGAAAACTATGCTGAGATGACGAAAGACTTTATGCATTTATTGAAGAAAGGAACACTATATTTGTGGGATGACTAAGCTCAATTGTCGTTTGTTGCCTTGAAACGAGATTTATTTTTAGGGACTTTTTATAGCTCGTAAAACTGAAAAAACCCCGAGTTTCATTCGCCGGGCTCGTTAAACTACCACGACAAAGAAATATGAGCCATTCTTTTCATCTTTTTCAAAGCTCATTAAACAAAAAAATTAACTAAGTTTTTCTCCATGGGACTCATTAAAAATTCATGGAGAGCACCAAGTTTTTCTTTGTTGGACTCGTTAAAATTTCACAAAGAAAATTGAGTTTACTTCGTCTCCTCGTACTCATAACAAAATGAGGCATATTTCCATCAAACATAGATTTATCACTTTTCTGGATTCAATGGACTAAATCATGAAAAATGAACTGTTTCGGGCTTACTATTCTCCCTTCGTCGTGCCTGGTTATGAAACATGACAAAGGTACCCCCTGGAGTTGTCTTTTACGATGTTTTTCAGACTCTCTAAATATGAAAAAATCATCGAGTTTACCCATCTAGACTCGTTAAACTTAATCAGATGGGGAAATTTTTTGGAAAACATGGATACTTCTTTTGTTACATTTTAAAGGTCAATTTGGTAGCACAAAATCTTGAACATGGCACTTCCCAGAAAACTCATTCGCATTTAGCCAAACCCTACCATCTATGAGTTTAGCCTTCGTATACTAGTGTTCTTGCATTGTTGAATCCTAATACTCTTTGGTGTTCATTAAGCCTAAGCTGCCTAGTACCCTGTTAGAGTGCCTTCTATTGTTCAAGAGGATCCCGCTATCTACTGCTCCTTATATCAACCAAAGCCATCATATACCAGAACTTATTTGTCGTCAGTTATTCCCATTTACTCTTGATTATTTCCATCAAACAAAATCATCTTTTCCCATTTCCTGTCAACTAATGTAGGCATTAGGGGAATTTTGAGGTCTAAAATGGGCATCCTAAGGAAATATTAAAATAATAGCTAAACCAATAAAATAATATTTATGAATTTTCAATTCAATTTTTGCACCACAATCCATGTAACCATAGTTAAATCCAATTCAAAAGTTGTACCAAAATAAAATTAATAAAAAAATTGTATTGATGTGACTATAAATAAAAATGAGTTTTTCAAGAAAAAGTCATTATCATTGAACAACTAATGCATTTGTCCTTTGTACTTAAATAACTTAAAATAAAATATAAATATAAATTTATAAATTCTTAATTATATTATATGCTATTAATTAAAATTTATATTATTTAAATTGTATAATAACATGTAATTAATATACTATATAAAAATAATATATTATAATATAATATAATAAATGTATAGGGATATGCATTGTTTCTTTCAAGAAATATGAAATGACAATAATATATTTTTATTCAAAAAGTGTGAAATGAAATTTATTATGAGTACTTTAATTTGACTTTAAAAGTACTTAGAGCACTACCATGGTTAACCATGAGTTTTTATCCACCACTGAGAATGTGAAAAGTAAGTACCTTTAACTCAAGTAATGCCACCTCAACCATTAGGGATGATGTCATCCCCTAAAATGTGATTGGTTCCCATAAAGTGAATTTTGATTGTACATTTTCCTTAGGAGGCCCATTTTAGACCTCAAAATTCCCCTAATGATGCCTCAGTGCCTACCTTTTGACATATCTCTTCCTATCGACTTCAACATCTTATCTAGGAAGTTGATCTAGAAACACGTCAGTACCCAGATACTTGCAGACATCAGTGGCAGGTCATCTTATGTTTGGTTGGGGGTTCTCATTATTGGCTCTCGATCGAATGATTCTACGAGTGTTCGACATCAACTCTTTTATTCACACTCAATAGATTGTATTGTGCATCTTAGGGACCATCATCATTATCGATGGCCACCCTCACATCTGTTAACAATTTTTGTTATTTACTGGTAATCAAACGATTTCTTACATGTTCAACTACAACTCATTCATTCACATGTATGGAAATATGTAGTTTAGTGAAGCAGTGACCAAGACCTTGGGTTGAGGGTTAAACCATTACAATTTTGTTTCCTCTCCCAAGTTGCGATATTGTTTTTTGGAGATAGCTTCTCAGTTTGATCCTATTATGATAGACACTTTCACGTTATGATTATTGGTGGACATATTTTTCATATCTCTGTTTTAGAGAAATCATGTTGATTAGCTACTGAGCATGAGAATGCCTGACTCAGGACAGATACTATATTTTCTGACATATGTTTTTGTTTCAGGTTTTCCTCAATCCTCCAATTCCTCTCATTCTACTACACTTGTTGTAAAGTATTTTGGTCGTCGTCTTCGTCTATGACCTCACACTTTACGGGAATTTGTTACAGGACAAATGACCTCCTCATCAGCTCAGAGGAGAAGGTAACATGGAAGGAAGAAAATGGCCTAGACAAGACACATTTTTTCCAAGGTAATGCACCCCATAAACAACTAGACAGAGTTATAATGCACCTGAGCCATGCAAAGGATGCGTTAATGCCTAGGTTAACGCTTTTTCTTGCCCAAGGGGTAGCATTAACCGTGTTTGAGTGTGAAAAGGGAAATATCTTGCGAAAAACTAACTTGCATTTCCATCTTTCTCTCAAAAGGAATCAGTTCAAAATAGAAACTAAAAGGCACAAACCTTTTATTAGGCATTGCCAAACATAACGGAACTCCTACGGAGGGAAAAAGCAAGGAAAAGTGAGGACACATCTAGATCTTTCCCGATTTGAACAGGTTGAAAGAGTTGGCAAGGTTTGTCCTCTCCATCTACTATAAATTGGAGTTGTGGGCTCTTGGTCTAAGGTCGAAGGTTTTATTGTATGTAGAGAAAAATTTCATTGTTGTAGTGTGAGGCTAGAAGATCGGCGAAGTTAATTGATATATTTCTGCCTTGAGCATCATCACACTCGGAGATAGAGAAAGAGAGAGAGGAATTGGAAGATTCAGGATGGCTTGGTGCAACTAACGGTTGTAATCCTCCTTTTTCATAAATTAATAGAACTGTATCTATTTTGTCCATTCAATGCATCAGTGTCACAATTTTTGTTCAATCATCTATGTATCATGATATGAATATCTTAGATCTATATTGTTTTATGTTTCTTATATTCTAGTTTAATTGATAAGAAGCTATATTGTTGTAGAGATTACGCGGGTGCTTTGATTGATTGCAAGATATGGATTTGGAGCCGGTGAAGAAGGACCTATACTTCACTACTTGGCATTCTCCATAGGATCTGTTGTCCACAAATAGGTAATATTTCCATATTACTTTTTCGATTATATATATTAGCATATAAGAAACATAAAACAATACAGATCTAAGCCATTCATATCATGCTACATAGACGATTGAAAAACAATTGTGACACTAAATCTGCATCGAATGGACAAAACATATATAGTTATATTAATTTATGAAAAGGAGGATTACAACCATCAGTTGCACCAGTCCCTCCTCAATCTTCCAATTCCTCTCTCTCTTTCTCTATCTCCGAGTGTGATGATGCTCAAGGCAGAAATATCTCAATGAACTTCGTCGATCTTCAAGCCTCACACTACAACAATGAAATTGTGCTCTACATACAATAAAACATTCAACCTTAGACCAAGAGCCCAAAACTCCAATTTGTAGGATATGGAGAGGACAAACCTTGCCAACTCTTTCAACCTGTTCAAATCGGGAAAGATATAGATGTGTCCTCGCTTTTCCTTGCTTTTTCCCTCCATAGGAGTTCAGTTATGTTTGGCAACGCCTAATAAAAGGTTTGTGCCTTTTAGTTTCTATTTTGAACTGTTCCTTTTGAGAGAGAGTTTAGTTATGTTTGGCAACGCCTAATAAAAGGTTTGTGCCTTTTAGTTTCTATTTTGAACTGATTCCTTTTGAGAGAAAGCTAGAAATGCGAATAAGTTTTCCGCAAGATATTTCCCTTTTCACACTCAAACACAGTTAATGCTGCCCCTTGGGCAAGACAGAGCGTTACCCTAGGCATTAACACTTTCTTTTCATGGCTCAAGTGTGTTATAACTCTGTCTAGCTGTTTTTGGGGTGTGTTACCTTGGCAAAAATGGATCTTGTATAGGTCATTTTTTTCCTTCCATGTTACCTTCTCCTCTGAGCTGATGAGGAGGTCATTTGTCATGTAACACTCCAACTCCACCTCCACCTCCACCACTAGTATTCCATATGAATAAATATATTAAGATGTATATTTTTAAGGGTGTCGAGAATAAATACACCGAGCAATTTTGGTTCGTCGCAGAGGCTTTGTGGAAGGCACAATAGATTGTTGATTATGATGTCAAGAAAGTGAAGATTGCTACTTCATTCCAAGAATGTGCGCTAGAATGGTACATGAGGTATGTAGCAGCTAATCCAACTACAAAAATAGATAATATCAAGAGAGAATTGAATGAGCAATTCCAGAAGCCAAAGTCATATGCACGATGTGCTACTGAATTGAAGGATATCCAACAGGGAATAAAATAAAATGTATGAGAGGTAGATCAGTGGTTAAAGCGCATTATCAAAGATGGATGATTCACCATTAGTGATGATCACATAAGGAATGTTTCATTGCAATGTTTTTGCCACATCTATGATTACCTTTGTCTCAAAAAAATATCACAACCTAGGCTGAAGCTTTGGAAACCGTGATGAAACTAGAAGCCTCACCAGTTCAAGAAACGCAGATCAGGGTTCAGCAAATTCAGAGCCAGTTGGCTACCCTGCACTTATAACTTCAAATTTTGAGGAAGGAGAACAAGAAGGATGGGTGTGCAGGGGTATGGTGTGCAAGCTGCAAAGTTGAAGGACACTACAAGGAACAATGGCCAGTATATGGCGAATAACTGGCAGTTGGAGAACTAACTTCGATCAAGCCTAATACATGGGTAGGGCCAAGTGACAATATGGTGCACACTATGTCAAGTAACTGTAAAGAACCCTACAGACTATTTTCCCAGGTTGGATAAATATATTCAATCTCCCAAGCGGTTATATTGCACATTTTGTTGGTCTGTAGGCCATGATGATAAGAACTATCACAGTTTTAACCTAATGATTCAAAAATTTGTTTCTTATAGAATAAATTCAAAAGGTAGAGGTCTGGATTTGCCTACATCACGCTCTAAATGAGGGGGATTTCAGGGCTGAGGTCATGGAAGAGGAGGAGGAGTTGTTCGTGGAAGAGACCAGATTATTTGTTATAATTGTGGAGAAGTTGGCCACTTTGCGCACGACTACCAGAATCGAATGTGCCCATCTTGTAGGTTTTGTCAGCAGTTCAACCACATCATTGAATATTTCCATGTGTTGTTTGAAAAAATGCAGGAAGCGAAGAATCAAATGCCTACACAGAACATTCAGATGATGAGGGAATATCCTCCCAATGAATAATCTCGCATTAATATTGTGACTAGAAGTGGTATAAAAACTGGCGCAAATCAAGCCGAAGGAAAACTTCCTGTTGCAGATGTCTAGGTTCAGAAATCCCCTGAGAAAAAGGAAGGATTTAACTTACAGTGAGAGAAAGATAATTTTACAGAAGCTAAGAATAATTTTATGGACTTGGGTGCGTTGACATCAAAATCACCGACTAGGCCTGTTGTGAATGTTACAAATGAGACTGATCTAGTTGAGCTGAAATTATTCCTATAGGCTTGTATCAAGCTTTTGCGCAATAAGGAGGTTAAAAACTTCTAACATTAATTGATAGCTACACCAAGAAAGATAAACCTCATGTTGAACAAAGGGATGTCAATAAAATCCGCAAGAATAAAAGAAGAATTGGACGAGAGATGCACTTAACGACTCAGATAGGAGAATTTGAGCTGGATCAAGTTATTATGGATATGGGATCCGATGCAAATGTCTTACTTAAAAAAACATGGCAAAAAATGGGAGAACCTAAGCTAGAGTGTCTTCAATTCAACTACACATGGCTAACCAATAGAAGGTTATCCCAATGGGCAGGCTCTCTAAGGTAGTAGTTGACATTGAAGGAGTCAAGGTGTTTTCTGACTTTGAAGTCATTTAAATCATTGATGATATAAATTTGTATCATGTATTGATATTTCTAGATTGGGATTTTAACATGGATGATATTATTAACCTCAAGTGTAGGAGCATGATGTTTGAAAAAAATGGGACAAGGTTTGTGGTCCCCCTGGACCCTGTCGAAGGAGAAACATATACAGAACTAGTACGTGACGAGTATGCAGACGAAAATATTGATCATGTCTACAGGTTAACCACGAAGGATGAGGATTGGATCAATCCCATGGCAGATGTCTCACTCAGTTGGGAAAAACATAGTTTGTTCTTATCATACTCAGATGAATAATTTGAACATTGCTGGAACCACTTACATGAAGTATCCACATTGCGTTGTAATCGGGTAATCAGGTCTCTACATTGTATATCCTCTCAGGTACGTGAATTACCCCACTATGATGGTATAGGAGATTTCAATTTTTTTTTAGATACATTTTAAAGGGATGTTCTAGAAGAACAGTGGTTTTGCACGCTTGATCTAGCTCTGCAGTCAAGCCCAACGCATTGGTGGGGAACCCACAAAGAAAATATTGCTGACTAGAGGTAATTTCATCGAATGCTATGACTACGATTCAGAATCCCCAACACCTGAATGAAAGAACAATATTCAAGCACATATGATCCGTGCCAACACTTAGCTGATTGGACTGCAGTTTGGGGAGAGGAGTCGTAGCTGGAATGGGTTCACATATTCCTCCATACATTGGAGACAGTGCCCATGAACTAGTACCTGGAGACCGAGCTATCACATGGTATTGTTGAATGGGTTGCACTAAAAGAAAGATTTATTTTGACTTTTAGCTTTGAAATTGGGTTCCACTTCATTTATGAGGCATTACAAGAGATTCAAGACATTATTTGTAATGTTCCAAAATTTTAGCCTCAAAGCTAAATGGAACATTAGAGTTAGCAGCAGCTTTAGCCGGTGAATAAATGGGTAGAAAAGACCATAAGTCTCCTAAGGAGGATTAAAACACTCCAATTATGAAAGGGGACATTATTTCTAGCTCAATAAAATACCTCCATGTGTGAACAGGGTTAAGATCAAGCTACTTTGACTAAGTCAACAATGTAGTTTTAATGGAGGAGGAATCCAAGGATGAATAACGCAATTTTGGAGGGAGATGTAGCTTGGGTTAGAAGTAATCTAATTGAGTGGGGCCACGAGCAAGAAAACTCATGTCTTATATAAGGAAGAGGATGGAAACATTATTATTCATGTCTTAGTTTCTTATTCTTGTCTGCCAAGACTTGTTGCTGCTTAGCAAAGTTGCAGTGTTGTTTAGCATTGGGTGTTCCCGAGCAGGAATCCCACCTCTCTCCTTGAGGAGCTTCATTGAGAGAGTTTTTATTCATCATTCCACACCAGGTTTTCAGGCCAAGCTTCAGCCTACATCATCAGCATAGCTTTTCCGGAGATTATGCAGTGTTGTTGGGTGCAACAGTGGAAGGGATTGGAATCCCGGTCTCTAAGCTAGTTTCTCATTGGAGGAAGATTTCCTTCACTTGAGAAATATGTTTGGAGAGCTCCAGGACTTATTTCAGATCTGTGGTATCATACCACACATTTTTCCACACATTCCCAGCGCTATTTCTGTCAGTGAATTCGTTATTTTGGAGGCAGTGCTTAGTGCATGGTTTGGTGGCTCCGTTGTTGAGTTTCCTTGTGATTGAAAGGTTCATCCTTTCATGGGAGGAAGCCTTTGAGGGATGTACATCAGATCAGACATATTTTCAGCCTTTTACACTCATGTGCTTCAGTGTCGCATTGGTGATTCAGTAAATTACTGAATATCGCATTCTTGTTTGCAGAGTGTTTGATAAGAAACCCTTGCCGGGTTATCTTGTATTTGTATAAGGAGACTAGATCTCAGTTCTTAATGCATATTTCATAAATATATGAGTAGATATATTTTTTTCCTTATTCTTTGAGTTAAAACCCTCAAAATACTACGCAGTCACTTATGTAGCAACTCGGGTAAAATGCAGTTCTGGGGTTTTTCATCATTTTTAGCTACACTAGTGTGGGAGGTTTGTTTAGCCCACCTAGTTTGATTTGTTTAAGCTCTATTCTTGGATTTAGTTTTCACATTGAATAATATAGAGGATCCAAGAGTCCATTTCACTATTTTATTGCATATGTTTCCGGAAATGTGTTTTTACTGCATGATTCATGAGTTGTTCCCAATCGGGAATATTACAGTGGTATCAGAGCATGATCTCTGGCTCAGCCTGTGAGATCCAGCTACCAGAAGAAGGAGAGATTGATAGAATCAAAAAAGCTTTAGTATGTGACAAAAGAAAGGAAGACAAGCTTACAATGCTTCTTCCAAAATCTATGCAGAGCTTTCAAGAAGAGCTGAAGAAAATGAGATGGAGATGGGATCTCCAAAGGAGGTTGAAATAAGAGCTGAATATAGATTTTTCCATGGTGAGTGTGAGCATGCAGCTACACTCCATGGTGTACAGTGCAGTCAAATTCCCAGAGCCATCTTGAGATGGATGGGAGGAGGAAAAATGCCTAAGAGGATAACTCTTAGTAATTTGTTGCAGGAGTATGAATCTCAAAATGAGAAGTTTAGAGATCATATTCATTTCCAGGAGTTTTGCAAGATCCAGGTGGAGAAGAGAAAGCAGCAAGATGCAGATAGATTTCTTCTATCTACTTTTTCCGGATCACCTACATGTTCAGCTGCAGCTTGGGTGAATGAGCTCGATTCCTATTTGCAGCTGCACCACATTTCCGAAGAGGAAACCATCAGAGTTGCAACGCTGCATTTCAGAGGTAAGGCTTATGCATGGTGGATTTTTGAATCTTATTCCTTAAAGAATGCCAACACTTTCTCTTATGCAAGATTCATAAAAACATTGATGGAGAGGTTTGGTGAAAAGATTCCTAAGACACATGAGAAAGGAAAACTTGAGAAAAAAAACCCTTGCATGTGATGGAGGAAACTCCATTTCAGAAAACCAAAAACCTCTAGTTCATATTCTTGAACAAAAGGGCATGGGGATCACTTTTTCACAAAGGGATCCAATTATTGAGATGTTGCCTACACACATTGATGAAGAAGAGGGCAACAATGCTGTCACATCTAGAGCACATCCAGTGCCTCATGCAGAGGGAAGAGGAGCATATGCTCCAACAGGAGGGATTCTTGTATCTTTACAAGAAGTTCCCTAGGATCTCATACATGGAGGTCTAAGCACAATCAGTGAGCAACATGATTGTGCAACATTGCAGCTAGAAGGAGAAGGCAGGGAGGAAGAGCAGTATTAGTTGATGAGGAGCACACACCCTTCTCTATTTCAGAAAGCTAATGCAAGGAAGAGGAAAACTGATTTGCACAGTGAGGGCAAGGGCAAGGTTGCCCAATCATATGTACAGCCTACTCTTGACATCGATGTCTCACTATATGGAGGCATTCCACCTGGAAGGCCACCTGATCTGGAGCTTATGGAAGACATCTTGTCTTTGGATTCACCACTCTTAGATTTTGGAGAGGTGAAGATTCTGGAAGAAGAATTTGGCATGAGGGATGTATCAAAGTAGCAGGCAACAACATGAGTGGATCTTCACATGCCAGATCACCAGCGTTGTCACTGAGGAGGATTGATCCTTATTGGAGATCTCAGCTCTTGGTAGAGTACTCCAAGGATCCTGGTGCATGCATGATTCTGGATGATCCTGATGGAGATGACAGATACATGGTAGATGATATGGTCATCTATTCACATGACAGAGTCTTCTTGAATAGAGATTCTAGTCTCAAGTAGACGTTGTTGCATGCAGCACAGGAGGACTTCTTTTCCATGCATTTTGATGCATATCTTGCCTTGGCATAGGAGTTCATTTGGGAGGGCATTCAGCATGACATATTTCAGCATATGGAGAGATGCATAGCCCAGATGGTGATAGATAGGATGTCACAGCCACCTTCCTACTCATTGGGAGTAAGGGAGAATTTCCAGTTGAGCCATTTTAGCTCAAGACCTTAAGTACATGATGAAGGAGGTATAATTTCACATTTTGTATTGTACTTCTTTTCCTTATTTGAGCAACATGATGTATCAAGAAGATTTGCTTCTTCTTGCATATTATATAATGATGTACTTGCAGCTACTTGTAGCATGGACTTTGGCTATCCTTTTGATGAGATGTGGGGGAAGCCACATGTTTCTTGGTGTGCACCATTGACACCATATTGTAACTTCATGTTTTCATCTTATGAGATGACTGTGGCAGAAAACAAGTGGCTAGAAAAGCACTTGTTACTTCTTATCTTGATGCAGGCAAAGGATGCACTGCATTGGTTCCATGAGAGGGACCATGATTCACTCTCCGGTTGTCTTTTGGCAACTTGTTTTTATTGTACGTTGCTTCCATGTATGACTAATATGTTTGGACTCAAGGGAAGATTTGCATGGAGAGAAAAACCGATGGGATGGCATGGCACCCATATGATATTGCAGCAGAAGGCTTGTTTGTATGGGGCATCATACAAGTTGACTATTATGACCTTACTTCATGGATTGTATGAGGGAGAGATGAGGCAGCAACAAAGGTTATTGTTTCTATGGTTGTACTTGGGAGAGTATGGGCACAATTATTCCCATACTTTTCATGACATTTCTGAAGAGAAGAAAGGCACATTCATGGTGCAAGGAGGCTACCCTTCAGTATTGGGGGATCATGAGATACTTCCATGTCGAAAGATGATCTTCTCACATAGCAGCATGATGGTGGATGGTTTTGGCATGTGGAATGTCAAAGGGAGAAGTCATGGAGCCTTATTCTTAAGGCCTACAGTGATGTCACATGGGAGTGTGTTATTATTAATGGAGTGTTCCAAAGAATATGTGTATCCCTTCTTCTTGTAGATTTTTGTGAGGGAATCCACATGGGGGAACTTATACATGTAACTCACTTTCAACTCCCACATGATGCATGGTAAGAGAGACATTGATGTTCTTGTTGATTACTCTATTGAGTATATGTAATTTCTCACCATATGTAAACAGTGCATTTCTCCTCATGAGAGCAAGATTATTTATGGGTTTTTTACACTAAAATTTATCACCATGACATTTTAGTACTCCCTTTAAAGTCTACAATATCAAAGTTTCCAAAGTCAAGCCTTGAAACTAAGAGAAAAGCTCATAAAAGCCTTAAAACTTTGGTACCACACTTTCTCCTAGTTTTGCCTGCGGTCCCACACTTTTAGGCTATAAATCCTGTGGAGCCAAATGCATTGTTTATTTATTAAAAGTGTGGACCCCTATAAAGATTAAAAAGGGCGCAAGTAAAATATAGAAGCTCAGTTTAAGTCATTTTTGGAAGCTTCTAGAAACATTTCTGCGGTGGAAAGATCGCTCCTTTCATGTTCATGCATCCCATCCAATAATGAGCTAACCCCGTGATGTAAGGAACTAATCCCTTTGAAGGAGGACTCTATCCCTTCTTGTATGGAGCTGTAACCTCCTCTTCTCCACTATTAAAAGAGGCATAGGGCAGCCTCAAGGGGTTACCATTAATGAATTGAAGTTTTAGTATTGTTGGAGGCGAAGTGCTGTTGAAACTTAGACCCTTTTAGCTGAGATTTCATGTGGGAAGGATTACATACATGTATGTATCTCGGTTGGAAGAGTGCATGGCTGATATGAGTAAAGGAAACGCCTGCTCCAGACCCCAGGAGGACTTGTACAACATCAAGGCAGACACGGTTGTAAGGCTCTTCTTTATTTAAGTTAATACAAATAAATTCATTTTTCTCAATAAGCTGTCAATTGATTGTTTATTTTATGGATTCATTGATCACCATAATGGATATTATTTATGAATATATGCTATGCAGGTGCTATTTGATGTTTTCTTTTTTATGATTACAGATCTTCGAGGGGAACTTTTTCGAGCAATTGAAGGACTACTACTACGGACAAGCGTTGGATCAAAGGTAGGATCGTTAAACCTTTATAGCATTTAATTATAAATCGCAATATATCTAGAGAAAGATAGTTTTAATTGTCCGTTTGTTGCTAGCTGTCCGTAGGACACTTGGAAGGTTTGTCTTGTCCGCAAGAACAACTTATTTGTCCAAAAAAATGGCGACTCCGCTAGTAAGGAGACTTTGAGCTTTGATTTCTTTTACTTTTGATTTATGAACTTATGTTTCCTGATTTTTATTGATTTATATTGGCTTGGGTAGTTAATCCATACAGAATCCTTGAGAACTTTTTGAGAATTTTTTGGTTTTTTATCTTGTTTTCTTGTGTCTGCACTTTTCCTTTTGAGACAGTGCAGTCAGTTCTGCACTTTTCCTGTACCCACAGTGTGGGACCACACTGGATTGCACTAAAGCTTGTGAAACCTATCAATTTTTTGAAAAAACCTTAAAACATTCTTTTCTAGACGAGTTTTTTAAGTTCTCAGTGATTACCCAGACCTATGTCTTCTGTCAGGAAGCCTTGATTAAGAGTTTATTTCAGTACTTTTATTTTTGATTGATTTTATGAAAGATTTGCATGTTATAATGATTTTTGCTTTGTCTTACATCCCGCTCAAAGATTAGAAACCTTGGTATGTCTTTAGATCACTGGTATTCTCTTGTTTTCTTGCTAAGTCTGACATCATAGAAAAAATAGTTTTATGAGTTTTAGATCCTATTTTTCTCATTTGCAAATCATTTAAACTTTTGTTAATAATTTTGGAATTTCACTTAAAAACAAAAATTGGATGTTTTTTCGAGTTCTTTCTAATTCAAGTAAAGAATTTCTTAGTGAGATCACAAGCTAAGTAAGACATCCTTAAAATATTTGAAGTTTTAATTCATATTTAGTCTTAGAATTGTTAGATCTCAAAATAGTGTTTTTAGTTTTGGGGGCTTTTTATAAATTATATTGTGTTTTGAAGAAAAACTTGGTTTGTAGTTCTGATCTTGAACAAAAGGGATTTATAAAAGAGCATAGATCAGTTTGAGTTCTCATTGAAAATTAGATTTCTTTTCATTTATTCTTTCTTGAAGGAAATATTTTTTTTCTTCGAAAAATGCATTTCTCAACTCTTCCTTTAGCTAGAATTCATTGAAAGAAAGCGGATTGTTTCTCATTATAGATGCATTTTTTAGTTTGATTTGAGTTGGGTCATTTCATATTATCAGTTTCACTTTCGCACCTATTGTCTTAAAAAACAGCCTTATAAAATCAACGCTTAAATTAAAATTAACCTAGTAACTTTTATATTTCTAGGGCTCTTTTCACCAATATAGCTTAAGCTAGTGTCTTGGAGTAGGGAGTAATAAACTCTCCAAGACAGTTAAAAAAAACAAGTAGTTAATCTTGCGGTAGGAAAAATCCAATAGTCGCTTGTATGCTCTGGGAAGCTCCTCTTCAAGGAGTCAGGCACGAGGCCATATCTGAACCAGTGGGGTAATCAATTCTATCTCATTGGGAATGATAGAAGATTTGCACGTATTAACAACGGTAAACCTAGGATAGACCATTGTCAAGGAGCTTGGGGTCACTTGTCGGTATACCATGGATTATGTCAAGGAGCCTTCAAGGGGATTGAGCTTTGTTACTCTGCCCTTGCGTGTATGTCAGACTGTAGACTGTTCCCCTAGGTATATTAGTTCATGTTGGTAACCATAGTGACCATAATCTTATGGTTTTTTCCTAAGGTGAAAGTGGTGCAAAAGATCCCACTGTACCTGGAGCAAACGTCCACTAGACTCACTTGGACTCTCTGGAGGGTTATCTTCACTCAAGATGGTTTAAGTGGAGAAACTTGCACTAGTCTGTTTCATTAAGCAGGTTGTCAGGGTAACTGTTCCAACCGCCCTTTCTGCATTAAATACTACGATGTTGGATTTCATCACCAACTAGTGTTTTTAGTGTGGGAAGTTACTATTTGTGTGTGGTTTAACTCCCAGATTTTTAAGCGTGTGATTCATTTGTTTGTTTCCTTAGTGACTCTAGGAGTTTTCATTGAAATTTTCATTTGATTGCGTGTGATTAATAAGTTTTAATTGTGGGTCGAATTACTCAAAGACAATCGCGTTGTGACTTCAAAGCCCCTCTAATATACAATTTTTGCTAACTTTAAGGGGTCATGTAGTTTCTGGGTATCGCCATCGTATTTGCAGAATTAGATCAACAGAAGTAGGAGAGTCATCTATAATTGTTCATCCTGATTATCAATTACAAACAACAGAGCATATTCAAGAGCCGATTTAAGTTTCCGAGCTTACTGGTAGTATTTCTCCTTCCAGTGAATTCGCAGAAGAACCTGAAATTTTTGAACCTGACACTGAACCTGCTATTTTAGAACCATCTTCAGGATTTGTTACTCCAACTTATAGTGATCCTGTTTCACCTAGGGTAAGACATATTATTACTGAAATTATTCCTTCTGACCTCATTTCCATTGAAGAACTTGTTGGTCTGGACGAAGAAGTAACTCTTCTTGAAACCCAACAGAATTTGAATCTTAGGGAGCGTGAATTTATATTTTACAGTCCTTTTAGAAGTGACGCCTGGTACTTGTCATTGACAGATTTTTTAGAGAACCCGGGTCTTAGTTTTTCACCACCCCGAATTACTTTTCATCCTACACCAAGGGGTTATTATCCTTCATCAATCATGTCAAGTGAGTCATCCATGTTTTCCCAATAACCAGAAACATTTTTATATAGTGGTCCTTCTGTACCTTCGGGGTACCAATCACTCTCTAGTACTTTTTCAGGAGAAACTCCTCGAGCAACTGAACAAGTGTTATCAATTGGTACGAATGGAACTAAAACTGAAACGTCGAACGAAGAGAAAATTTTTATGATGTCTGGTAATATTCCAAATCCTCAACCTCAAGGTAGTTAGTTACTGCATGGGGGGCAACCTCAAGGTAGTCAGTTATCGCCTGGGGGGCAGCCTCAAGGTAATTTTCTACCAAGACAAACTGTAGGAAAATATTATTTACCTGGATAACAACCTCAAGGATAAGACATACCTCAAGGTTATCAACCTCAAGGACAGTACATACCCCAAGGTCAACCCCAGACTCAGTATATTCCTCAGGGTCCTTATCAACCCCAGCTTCAGTACATGCCTCAGGGTTATCAACCTCAAGGTCAGTACCCAACTCAAGGTTTCCAACCACCTTTCGGTCAATCATTTTTACAAGGAGCTGGAAATTTACCACTTAATTATCAACCCTACGTTCAACAAAGCTATGGTACTTCATATGTATAACCTTATACGGGTCAATACCCTGGAATGAACATGGTGTGGAATCCATCGCAAGTTCAAAAAACTATGCAACCTAATGTGCAGTTACCTAATCAACCTGGATAGCCTTTAGTTTCTGGTCCAACCCAGCAACTTGTTCAGCCTACTGTTCAAATCCTTGCACCTGGTTCTGTTCAGCAGCCCGGGCCTAGTACACCTCAGACTCCGCCCTAAACTGTTGTAACTACTGCAACCTCTGTTCAACCTACAACACCTATTTCTGGAGTATCTATAGCTCCGGTTTCTTCCATCCCTACATCAGTGCAAATTCCTCAAACCTCTGTACCATAGTCAGGACCTAATGTCGGACTATGACCCAGATGCCTACGGGACAAGCTGGTACAAGTACGATTGTTTCTAGTCAACCTCAGTTTACTTATAAACTGTACCAGGGAAAGTATCAAATTGGTCAAGCTACGCAAAATCCAGCATATCAGTATCAGTCGTACCCTGGGTATACTTATCAAATACCTCAACAACCCCAGTATGGTCTGGTTAATCCTGGTTACCCAGGAGGTTACACGATTCAAAATGCATATCTGATTCCAGGATATCCTGGCTATCCTCCTCCTGGCACTGGTTTGATCACTCGAGGTTATCAAGACACTAGCCATCGGTTACCATTCATAGCAACTTTAGATTTACTGGATCTGTCGTGCCTTACGAATGATCCCATTTTTTATCTTCCATATTGGTCGCCGATGCCTAATAAGTTGCCCAGTGATATTCCAAAATTTGAAGGAAAGTCAAGAGAAGACCCGTCTAATCACGTTATGACTTATCACCTCTGGTGTGCATCTAATTCACTAATTGATGATTCAATTCGATTACGTATTTTTCAGAGAAATCTCATTGGTCTAGCTGCCAAATGGTACATTGAGTTACCACGCGGCTCTTTTAATAATTTTAACGCGTTAGCTATAGTTTTCTCAACCCATTTTCAGTTGCTTGTCAGATACGAAAATGGCACAGAATTACTGACTTCATTAAAGAAGTCTACATCTACGTACATATCTGATCACATTCATGAATGGAGATGTAGAAGGCATTTAGTGAAAGTTTTTATTCCTGATAAAATTTTGGCTGAATGGTTTATTAAATCATTATTGCCCAAAATTACTGAAGATGTGGCCAAAGGAGGCATTGTTACGGAAGAGAAATTTATTGCTCAGGCTCAGTACCTTGAACTTGTCTATACTTAGTCAGGTACTCTGTATGATAAAATCCCGGATCTACCAAGACCTAGTTAGTTAACTACAACTCCTTCTGGCTCTCATGCCGCTGATGGTGTAATTGGTTCTATTAGTACTGGTAAAAGTAAGAAGAAGTCTTCCAAGACTACTTCTCCTATTATCACTTTACCCGATTCACCCAAAGGAGATTCTTCCCTAGAAACTTCTGTCGATATCCATGTTATATAGACATCTACGGCCAAATCTAAAAATGGTGGTAAGAAGAAAGGTAAGAATAAAAATAAGAAATCTTCAAAAGAAAAACCTGATACAACTGAACCAATTGACGAAAAACGCAAACCTCGATATCCTTGTCTCATTTGTGACCAGGATCATTTTATGAAAGAGTGCCCACATAGAGCCAAGGTATCAAAATTCATTAAGGGTTCACCTATACCTTCTGTCTTGAAAGATCCTTTTCCCACTCAAGATAGTAACATGGGTGGATCTTCCTCCAATCCGGTTGAGGATATTTTAATGGTTGCGATGCGATCACAAGATTACGGTAGTAAAAATACTGGTAAGGAAGCAGAAACATTCAATTCTACATAAACTACATCTCCTTCAGTTTCTAATCCATTACAGATCAAGAAACAAAATCCTGACTTAGTGATTAAAATGCCTGCAAAAGGTGTACTTCGTAAATAAGCTTTTACTCCACATGCGAGAGCTACTTAGAATTACAATAATGTTGAAGATTTGGCAATTTCCCCTTCAGCAATGTTGGCTTTGGAAGTATTGCAATCATGCCCATCCCAAAGAAAATTACTTTTGTCAGCCTTAGGAGCTGTAGATCTCTAGGATTCAAACCTCATGATCTTTGATTTAGAAAATTTTACACCACGCCTACCTCATCAAATGGCTTTTCAAATTCTGGTAATAGTCAAGAACAAGCATATCTTTCATATTGTTGTTGATGAAGGGGCTTATACGTGTATAATGTCGATAAAATGTTGGAAATCACTTGGTTCTCCAACAATCAACCAGTCACAAACTATTCTCAAAGCGTTTGATGGAAGAGGTTTTCAGCCATATGGTATTTTACAACATCTACCAATAGAGGTCGAAGGTAAAACGGTTAATCTAGATGTGGAAGTGGTTGATGCCCCTCTGGATTATAACCTTCTCCTGGGTCGAAGTTGGTCTTACGCTATGACTATTGTTGTATCATCGATCTTTTATCTCATCATGTTTCCTCATAAAGGAAATATCATTAAGATAGATCAGCTCTCATATTATTCATCCGACCTAGCTTCTACTAATAGTATCCAACATATCAGAAAATAGACTATCCCTTAGAAGGAAATTGGAGTAGGCTTGATTAAAGATTCAGCTTTACTGGGAAATTTTTCCCTGCCTCCTCCTAACGTACAAACTCCTATTGCTAATATCAATATGATTACATCAAGTACTATTTCCTTTGATGATCCTTGGATAGTACCTTCAGAATCAGAATTGGATTCTTTCGAGGGCCCGATGCCTTTGAGTCCTTTAGAGCTAGCATATCAGAAAATACAGTCATTTTCTGATATCCCTTCAACCGAATCTGATCCAGTGAATGTGATCAATCAAGAGTCGTTTTCAATATCAAGTTTAGCTTCGACACCAATTCTGGATCCTTCTCAACAAGTTTTCGATACTGATGAGCATATTCGTGAATTCTTGTCGGTGGATGAATTACCATGGGAAGATATACACCATAGGTCTTCATTTTTACCTGAATCGATCATTTTGAAAATTATTTTTCCTCTATTTTTACCACTGATTACGTCAAAGAACCTCAAAATTCTCTCTCCAATGCCGATTCTGAATTGAATTTCGAAAATATTATTCATCTGAGAAAAGATTCTCTATCAAAGCAGAAGTTGAAAAATTACTTCATGTAGGTTTTATTTATCCAATCCTGTTAATGGACTAGGTATCTAATATTGTTCTGGTCAATAAAAAACAAGGAACAATAAGAGTATGTATCGACTATAGGGATATAAATCGAGCTTGTCTTAAAGACAATTATCCAACCCCTTACATCGATCAAATTATCAATGATTGTGCTGGAAGTGAAATGTTCTCATTCATGGATGGATTTTCCGGCTACAATCAAATAAACATACTCCCTGCAAATCAACCTAAAACAACTTTCATTTGTCCATGGGGAACTTTTGCTTATCGCAAATTACCTTTTGGCCTTAAGAACGCTGGCACCACTTTTCAGAGGGCCTTGTCTTATGCATTTCATGACATTAAGCATATTGTGCAACCCTACCTCGATGATTTTCCTGCTCATTCTTCACGTAGAGCAAATCATATTACTCATTTACGAGCCATATTTATGCGATATAGGCACTATAAGATTTATTTGAATCCTCACAAATGTGTTTTCTACATAGAATCTGGATGATTATTGGGATTTATTGTCTCAAAGGTAGGAATTCATGTCGACCCATCGAAGGTTGAGGCAATCATCAACAGGGAAAATTTTAAGGATGGAAATTTATCTTAAAGATTAGAAACCTTGGCGAATATTACTAATCTCTAATTTGAAAACTATAAAATTCTTGGTGATATTTTAGTAAAAATATTCAAAATTCTAATGATTTTATATAGTCTCTATAATTTTTTGGCGATTTTTAAGGTACAATATTTTTTTCTTATAAAATTTGGGCGAATCATTTTTAGGAAAAATGGGAATTGGAGAATTTTTTTTTGGAAAAAGCATGGAAAATTAGCCCATCTAAGAATATTAGCCCCTAAAATTTTCCTTGATCATCAATTTACCTCCTCCTTCTACTCTTCACCAACTCCAAAGTTTGCAAGGGAAAGCAAACTTTTTACGTCGATTCATTCCTAACTACGCCGAGTTAACGAAAGGTTTCACTAGGTTGTTGAAATAGAACATTCCATTCTTTTGGGACAAGGTCGTTGATCGATCTTTTGATGCTTTGAAAAATGCGTTGACCCATGCACCATTATTGCATCCTCCCAACTACAACCAATATTAATTTTTGTACCTCGCCGCATCTGATTCCATGATATGGATGGTTTTAGTTCAGGAAGATGAATTCCATAGTGAACATGTGATTTACTATCTTAGTCGAAATTTGCATCTGACTGAGATCAAATACTCGTATGTGGAGAAATTGGCCTTGGCAGCTGTTCAAGTTGTCCAACGTTTTCGTCACTACATACTTTTACGCAAAACGATAGTGATCTCTGATTGCAACCCTATGATGTACATCTTGACCAAACAATTGCTAGGGGACAAATACTCCAAATGGATTGTTATCCTACAAGAGTTTGATTTGGAATTTGAAAAATCCAAATCCAAGAAGTCATTGATATTTCCTAAACTTATGTGTGATTTCCCACGTACTGATACAGAAAATGTGGCGGAACAACCAATCGTGGATGAATCCTTGTTTCTTATTAGTACCATTGATCCATGGTATGGAGATATTATCGTATATCTTCAAACCCAATATTTTTGGCTTGAGCTTTCACGGTCACAATGACGAAAAGTTCGTTTTCAGTCTCAACAATATCACATTGTTGGCGACACACTTTACCGTCGTGGTGCGTATTCGATTTTTCGACATTGTCTAACTCATGATGAAGCCGAAAAGGTTTTAAATGACTGTCACTCTGGAGCATGTGGCGGTCATATGTCTGGGTACACCACAACCCAAAAGATATTGTGCGTAGGTTATTTCTAGCTATCTATGTTTAAAGATTGTATTTACGTGGTCCGAAAATGTCATAGTTGTCAAATCTTTGATCGAAAAATGTGTGCACCACCTGCTCCTCTTCACCCCATAATTTCTGTCGGCCCTTTTGAAAAATGGGGCATCAATTTCATTACATGTAACCCTCACTCGACCGGGGGGCATGGGTACATTATTCTAGTAGTAGATCATTTTACCAAATGGGCTGAGGCAATGCCTACATCTGCGGGAGATGGCAAAACTGCAGCTACTTTTGTATTCAATCATGTGATTTCTCATTTCGGTGTAGCACAAGTGATAATTACTGATCACGGGAGCCATTTTGGAAATTTCATGATGACCGAGTTAACAGACCAGCTTAGCTTGTGCCATGACAGTTCTACACCATATTATCCGCAGGCCAATGGTTTAGTTGAAGCAATTAATAAATTTTTAGTCACCATGATCAAACGAATCATTGAAATTCATAAGTCGAATTGCAACACCATTCTCTTTTCAGCACTTTGGGTATATCGAACCTCAGCAAAAACATCGACATGTTTTACCCCTTTTCAATTGGTTTATGGTTTAGAAGCGGTATTACCCATTGAATGCGAAATACCGTCACTCCAACTAGCCATAGAGTTATTACCAGACACTTCTAAAGAGGAGAAACGTTTTTTATACTTGGCTCAATTAGATGAGAATCGACACACCGCTGCATTAGCTACCGAGGCTCATGTGAAAAGAATGAAAGCTTGGTATGATAGAAGTGTTACCCCCCATAATTTTTCAGAAGGAGACCTAGTTTTGATTTATGATCAAGCCAACGATAAACTAGGGGCTGGGAAATTTGAACCCATGTGGCATGGTCCTTACATTGTCAAGCGACAGCTTGCAAAAGGGGCCTATGAATTGATTGATTTTGATGGGGTCTCTTTGGGTAAACCCAGAAATGGACTTTATCTGAAGAGATATTACACTTGACTTCGTGTGGATATATTCTCTATATATTAGTTAATTTTTAGCTGGTGTGCTATAGATTAGAAATGTGTGCCTAGCATAAGTGTGCTATTACTATTATTCCCGCTTATCTGGATACTTTTGATATCGTAGATTTCGACGTCCTTTCAAACGTATATTGGTTTTGCTGATGGCGCTTGTCATAGTACACGGAACATCTCTTCCATAGCTTGGGTTATTTACTCACCCACTGACGAGTTAGTATCGATGCATGGGTAATTCTTGGTAAAACGATGAACAATATTTCTGAATATAGTGCAGTTATTGAATTATTATCGGAGTCCATTTCATTTGGAATTCGAAGTTTTATCATTAATTTAGATTCTAAACTCGTTGTATTATAGTTAAATCGAGTATATGCCATTAGAAATCCAGTATTATTAAGATTATTTTTAAGGGTTTGTCTCTTGGAACGAGAGTTCAATTATATTGAATATCAACAAATTTCAAGAAATTTAAATACATTAGCAGATGCAATTGCTTCTAATGTTATAAATAGAAATTTGCGATAACAAAGTAACAAATAAAAATTCCATAACATGATTGAACAGGTAAACTAGAAATAATAGTATATCATAGTATAAATGTAGTGTTCAAAAAATAATACATCGTCTTCAATCATAGGCTCAAAACGCCTTATGATCGGAAAAAAGTGATAAAAAAATGAGTCTACAAAGTCAACCAACCACTATCCATGGTGATGATCACGATAATACACCACTGCTCGTGCCACCCTAGTCAAAAACCTCCTGAATGGACCAGGAACACCTATGACATATCTCTGTAGCTGAAGCGGGATATCATCTATAGTAGTCTTAGGAATATCTATAGTGATCCGCTCCAGATGGTGCTCTAAGTCAGTCAAGATCTCTGCAGTCTGATCCTGTGGGGGTGGTGCTACTGTTGTTGCATCCCTTTGCCTCCAGTCAAAAGGGCGGAGAATGGCTGGTCGAGTTGGACCCACATCTGCATTTGAAATTTTTTGTTATTAGTTTTGGATGATCAAAAAACAAAATAAAAATTAGAAATTAGAACATGTCAAAAAGGATTTTTTACCTGATTCATCCCACTGAGCTCCTGGAGGAAGGGGTATCTCCTGGTCGCCACGAAATTCCATGCTAGCATAAGGAAAATCCTCTATAACAAAAAGTTGGCATTCCAGCCAACGAAAATATGTAGGGGGAAATCTCACAATCTCCCCACCCTCACTGTGGCGGGCCATCAAAGCAACCCAACGAACCATCCTAGGCTCTCGAGGCCAACCAGCATCGACAGGAATGTGCTATGGGGCTAACATGGGGATCCTCTCTAGAGGAAAGGTGACTGCAATGGACCCATATCCAAATTTGTTTAGCTTCCCATTCTTTGCTCTGGTAAGTGGCCTTTCACATTTTCCAACACTACCTCGCACCAGTTGTATATGGTGCCTCGAAAGAAATCTACTGCTATGCGCATCTGAGAACCAGTGGCTACATGCAAAGCTACACTTATGCACAGCTTGACAACGGTAAAAGCGATCACTTTCATCTCTGGATGGATGATAGTGTTTTTTTCAATCCGTTTGTCCCGGGGATTGGCCTCATCATTGCAAAACTCTAATTGTAGGCTAACGACAGACTGGCCACCTGGCCTAGCCCCAAATAGAGATAATGGTAGGCCTCTCTTGGACAAAACAGTCAAAAAATAGATGTCTTCAGCTCAATCTCAAGTCGGTGACCTCCGATCACAAAACACTGGTCTTGCACATCCCATTTACTTACCATCCAAGTAAGAAGATCCACTTGAGCTCTCATGCCACTGATAGCCCAAAATTTGTAAAGCCCGCATGCTCTTAAAGCTTGAAATGTTGGTTGATGAAGCATTGCTGCTTCATCTACCTCTTCATGCTCCCGTTCTCGCCAAATGAGCATTGTAGATATCCTACAATAGGTAAAATGAAGGATTAAAATCATTTTGATGAAAAAAATTAGGTAATTTGGGAAGAAAATATGTTTTTAAATTTGCCACGGTGCCTCCGCACTTTACGCTCAGGGACAGTGCGTAGATACACATGGGCCCTGTGTTAAAAGTGTGGGGCCCTGCCATTTTTATTTGTAGAAAAATGTCGGGGTCCACAGGTACCTAATGCATTAGGTGCGGATCCCCGAGGGCAAATTTTTCAACATATTTTCCTCCCAAAAATGAAAATTTGACCCAAAATTAAAAAATTGAATGGATGAAATGCAAGATAAGGAGGTTGTGGATTACCTGAAATAGACAGTTTTCGAATCCGACAGTCAGTTTTCCCAGAATCTTATCCAAAGCGTTTTTTGCCCAGAGCTTTAAAAACTTCACTCCAAATTCAAATGGTAAAAATGAACTTGAAAAACTCCTTTTTATGGGTTTTTTCGAATAGATGAATTTTAAATTTGTTTATTTTCACTTTAAAAATCAGTTTTTCAAAATATATTTATTATTGAAATAGTGATGTTTAATTTTTCTAGTTTTTGTGCAGAATAACGGACTTTTCAGGAAAAATGGTCATTTTTTATGAAGAGTAAACTTTTATCACTTTTTCGGGCTCCTTAAATTTTACGAAAAAGCGAAACCATGGAGTCCTCTTTTAAGCCCTTTTAAGACTCTCTAAAAATGAAAAGATCACTGAGTACTTGACTATTTGAACTTGTTAAAGTAAATGAACAGTGGTCCCTTCAATATAAGTTTACCCCTTTTCCGGACTGAAATGGACTATTTACAAAAAAGGTATACATTGACTAATCATGGTCAATAGAGTTCTGTCTTGCATTATTTTATCCTTTTCCGGGCCTGAGGGACTAAATTTACGAAAAAGAACACCCACGGAGTTTTCTTAAGTTTTCCTTCTGACTCCCTAAAAATGAAAAACACTGAGTTTCTCCTATACTGGACTCGTTAAAATTTAACAGTAAAGGACCTATCGATTACAAACAAGAATGGACCACTCCTTCTTAGGGTTCGATTTTAAACTAATTTGGACTCATCTCATGATATTTTGCAACAAGCAGAAAGCATCTCCAAGCTTGTCAAAAATAAAGAGGTACTTGCCAGAAATGGTGGTGGAAAAGAGAGAAAAACATATTCATTTGTCACACTTTGATTTGTAAAAGCATTACAACACTCTTGAACACGACACTTGTTGTTGCACTTCTACCTAGGTTGGGAAATCCTTTGCCTATCAGTTAATCAAACCACATTGAAAGTATTCAGCCGATTTTGGGTATTAGCTTAGGGAAACTGTCACCAAACCATCTATAGTGTCGTTATGTGTTCAAGAGGACAGTCAAACAAACTATTCATCTGCAAACACTTGTCTCCATTCGTGTTGGCCATCCCTGAGTCAATCCTTGCAAAAATTTCTTCAAAACTTGATCTATGGTTTCATATCATGAGCTTGCTTACGACGAATCACTTTCTATTGACGACAGCTCATCATCTAGGAAGTTGATCTAGAATCTGTCAGTACCTTGGAATTTGCATACCTTAATGGCAGGTTTCTCGCCTTCGACGAAAAGTTACATCATTGACCTTCGATCTAATGATTCCATGAAATTTTCAACTTCAGATCACATATTCGCATTTCATGGATTGTATTGAGTACTTTGAGAGCCATTATCATTATTGGTGGTTTCTCTCACACTTGTTAACAGTTCACATCATTCACTAGTAATCAAGTGGTTTCTACCATGTTTGACTTCAACACATTCAATCGCATGGATAGAATCGTACTAGTTCGGGAAGAATAAATCAAGACCCTGGATCTAGTTTCCACCATCTAGGCTGCGAGGAGTTTTATTCATTATGTAGTAGACGATTCATTACAGATGGTTGCGTCCATTCTCTATCTACATTATTGATGTAATATTAAAATCATTTCTGTATCAGAACAAGTTTAGTTAGTTGTTGATCTGAGTATGGGAATGCCTACCTCAGCGATGATATATATATATATATATATATATATATATATCTGTGTGTTGCATTGAATGTTTTTACAGGGTTCCTACTGGCATGTCCGCTGGCTAATCCTTGAAATGATAAAGCACATCACTCTTCGAATATTCTCATAATTCTCACTTTAGGGGGCAATTTGTTACACTGAAATTTTTCACCATGAAATTATATTACTCCCTTGAAAGTCTAAAATATCAAAGTTCCCAAAGTCAAGCCTTGAAACTAAGAGAAAAGCTCATAAAAGCCTTAAAACTTTGGTACCGCACTTCTCCTAGTTTTTCCTGCGATCCCGCACTTTTAGGCTATAAATCCTATGGAGCCAAATGCACTATTTATTTATTAAAAGTGCGGACCCCGGTAAAATATTAAAAAAGGTGAAAGTAAAATCTAGAAGCTTAGTTTAAGTCATTTTTGGAAGCTTCTAGAAACATTCATGCGGTGGAAATATCGCTCCTTTCATGTTCATGCATCCCATCCAATAAGGAGCTAACCCCTTGATGTAAGGAACTAATCCCTTTGAAGGAGGACTCTGTCCCTTCTTGTATGGAGCTGTAACCTCCTCTTCTCCACTATAAAAGGAGGCATAGGGCAGCCTCAAGGGGTTACCATTAATGAATTGAAGTTTTAGTATTGTTGGAGGCGAAGTTTTGTTGAAACTTTGACCCTTTTAGCTGAGATTTCATGTGGGAAGGTTTACATACCTGTATGTATCTCAGTTGGAAGAGTGAAAGGCTGATCTTAGTAAAGGAAATGCTTGCTCCGGACCCCAGGAGGACCTGTACAACATCAAAGCAAACACGGTTGTAAGGCTCTTCTTTATTTAAGTTAATACAAATAAATCTGTTTTTCTCAATAAGCTGTCAATTGATTGTTTATTTTATGGATTCCTTGATCACCATAATGTATATGATTTATGAATATATGCATGCTATGCAGGTGCTATTTGATGTTTGCTTCTTTATGATTGCAGATCTTCAAGGGGAACTTTTTCGAGCGATTGAAGGACTACTACTACAGACAAGCATTGGATCAAAGGTAGGATCGTTAAACCTTTATAGCATTTAATTATAAATCACAATATATCTAGAGAAAGTTAGTTTTATTTGTCCGTTTTTTGTTAGCTATCCGTAGGACACTTGGGAGGTATTTCTTGTCCACAAGAACAACTTATCTGTCTAATAAGGTTTCATGGTCACTTTAGGGCCAAATCTTGTGATGTTGATGACCCATCTTTACATGACTTTGGGAAAGTGTTGTATTGCTTTGATTGTGCACAGCTAGTGTATATTGTAACTTAATACTTCATATTAGGTGAGCTAACATGCATAGCTGCAAATTCTTGGGAGGACAACTTGCCACTTGATGCTCTACAATAGCAGTTGGAAGAACTGCGTTGTATCCACCAAAGAGACCATATGTATCATCCAAACTTGCACATAACCTTCATCCATTTTCTAATTTGGATGCCATGTGGTGATGATGTGCCATTCATCTTGAATGGAATGGATTGGGTTGGTATGTCTCATGATTTTGGAGGAAGAGTCCCTAGAGGCTCAATATTCTTCTTTCCATTGGAGGGCCATCATGTTTCAGCCCAAGATCAACATTCCCTCTACACTTATCATAAGTGGAGAGCAGGAAATCATGGGATAGACCCTCTTTCCTATCCTGTACATTCATTCATCCCACCTACATTTTAGGAGCCAAAGGTGGAGGATAATTTTCATGAGTTACCATGTTGGAGGGTGACTCACTTCATTCGGATGATAGCATGGGTGATGGAGGCACTCATTCACCATGATGATCATCACTCCAAATTTGTGGAGGCCATGAAATAGAAAGCAAGTTTCCATTCACACTTTCCCCCTTTGATTGATGCAGACACTTTGGTATTGCACACTTGGGAGGAAGCATTGGATGAAAATTTATTTGCAGATTATCTTGATGCAGTGATGGAGGCCATTGAGGGGAGGCCACATGAGAAGGAGGGGAGAAATTTTTCTCTCCTTATACGTTTTCTTGATGACAAGAAAATATTTTGGAGGGGAGGACTGTAATGTTCCAAAATTTTAGCTTCAAAGCTAAATGGAACATTAGAGTTAGCAGTAGCTTTAGCCGGTGAATAAATGGGTAGAAAAGCCCATAAGTCTCCTAAGGAGGATAAAAACACTCCAATTATGAAAGGGGACATTCTTTCTAGCTCAATAAAGCACCTACATGTGTGAACAAGGTTAAGATCAAGCTGATTTGACTAAGTCAACAACACAGTTTTAGTAGAGGAGGAATCCAAGGATGAATAACACAATTTTGGAGGGAGATGTAACTTGGGTTAGAAGTAACCTAATTGAGTGGAGCCATGGGCAAGAAAAATCATTCCTTATATAAGTAAGAGGATGGAAACATTATTCTTCATGTCTTAGTTTCTTATTCTTGTCTTCCAAGACTTATTGCTGCTTTGCTGCTTAGCAAAGTTGTAGTGCTGTTTAGCACTGGGTGTTCCTGAGCGGGAATCCCACCTCTCTCCTTGAGGAGCTTCATTGAGAGAGTTTGTATTCATCATTCCACATCAGGTTTTCAGGCCAAGCTTCATCCTACATCATCATCACAACTTTTCCAGAGATTTTGTAGTGTTGCTGGGTGCAGCAGTGGAAGGGATAGGAATCCCAGTCTCTGAGCTAGTTTCTCATTGGAGGAAGCTTTCCTTCACTTGAGAAATATGTTTGGAGAGCTCCAAAACTTATTTCAGATCTGCGGTATCAGACCACACATTTCCCACACATTCACAACATTGTTTCTGCCAGGGAATGCGTTATTTTGGAGGCAGTGCTTAGTTCATGGTTTGGTGGCTCCGTTGTTGAGTTTTCTTGTGATTGAAAGGTTCATCCTTTCATGGGAAGAAGCCTTTGAGGGATCCACATCAGATCAGAAATATTTTCAGCCTTCTACACTCATGTGCTTCATTTTTTCATTGGTGATTTAGTAAATTACTGAATATCACATTCTTGTTTGTAGAGTGTTTGACAAGAAACCCTTGTCGGGTTATCTTGTATTTGTATAAGGAGACTAGATCTCAGTTCTTAATGAATATTTCATCAATATATGAGTAGATATATTTGTTTCCTTATTATTTTAGTTAAAACTCTCAAAATACTGCACATTCAACTACGCAACAACTCCAGTAAAATGCAGTTTTGCGGTTTTTCATCATTTTTAGCTACACTAGTGTGGGAGGTCTGTTTAGCCCACCTAGTTTAATTTGTTTCAGCTCCATTCATGGATTTAGTTTGTACATTGACTAATATAAAGGATACAAGAGTCCATTTCACTATTTTATTGCATATGTTGCTGGAAATGCATTTTTACTGCATGATTCACAAGCTGTTCCTAATCAAGAATATTACATTATTTTTGGCGTGCCAATGGAACCAGTAGTAAGGTCCCTACCAGTCTGGAATGCACAGATGAAGGATGAATTTTAATGTCAAATTTGAATACTGAAGAAAATGATGAGGATCCTAGAAACATTAATATCCCTGAGATTGAATTTCTAGATGTTACTGAACCTCTTAAGACTATAAAAGTCAATATTGGCACAAAATAGCACCCTAAGTTTGACAATATAGGATATTACTGGGATGAAGATACTGTGGGAATGATTTAAGAACTCCTCATTGAATATTAGGAGTTTTTCCCCACTAAATTTTCTGAGCTAAAGGGGATTATTAAAGATCTTGGTGTGATCAGGATCACCTTAAAACCGTATGTTAGTCCAATTAAATAGCACCCTTAAATATTTAATCTAAATTATAATCAAAATTTCAAGGAAGAGTTGGAAAAGAAGGTTGTTGCGGGAATTATTGAGCCAATGGAGGAATCAGATTGAGTAAGTCCCATGGTAGTCCTGTTAGTTTATGACTCAATTAGAGAAAAAAATTCAAATTAGGGATGTCACTTCAGGACAAAATGATGTTTGATTGATACCTTATCATGAAAATGATGAATGTAGGACAAGTGGGTACCACGAATCTGTTAATTAACTGACTCACCATACTCCTATCATATCATTCTCCAACTGAAACTGACAAATCCCGGCTTATTTGACATGATAGCTATGAAACCGTGCTTTCGTAGCACTCATAGTGTAAATTTTGCAATTTGCGCTACGAAAGTAGCAACTCTTTCGTAGCACAAAACTCATTTTTTGAACTATTGGCACTACGAAACTATGGATTTGTAGCTAATTGTAGGAAATCAAACTAAAACCTACTTAGATGACCTTTACATGAAACATGTGAACTTTTTAACTATGGAATGGACCTAAATACCTCTTTTGAATTTTTATTGTGAACACTAAACCTCCAAAAGTATGACATACCCTTAACCATTCTCAAATTACCTTCAAAACTATTTAGATCATGATCAAAACAGAGTTGACATGCCATGTTTTAATATTTTATTTTATTTTATAGTGATAACACAGCAGATCAAGCCTCCCTTTCAAGAAAATTATGCTGATGATAACGAAGGGATAGTGGACTAAGAGGAGGAAAATAATATAAATCAAATGAGAATCAATGAAGAGGATCATGTCTTCCTCACTGAGGAAGAGCAAGACTGTTTTCACTAGACCAAGCTGACCTCGGGCCCGAAGAATCGGATGACTACAAACTGTGTTTTGAGGATGCCATTATGGAATTCCACAAGCAGTACAACTTAAGGAGAAAAAATAATTTGGACAATTCAAATAAAGGGAATTCAGAAAACTATACCAAGAAAGTATCTGAACCCGAAGCCAAGAAAACAACGGAAAATACTAAGAAAAATTTAAATAATTCATAAAAGAAAAACATAGAGAACAGTGCCAAGAAACTAGTAGACGTTTCTACTAGAAACCCTCAGAAGGAAATCCCCAGTACAAGAAAACATACTAAAGTTACCCAAAGAATAGAGGCTGAAAGGATTGATATGTCAAACCCACTAAGAAATCAAACTCCCTTCAGTATTTAGAGTTAACTTGTGAAGGTAAATATTTCTATCCCTCTAACTGAATTGGTTGACAAAAATATCTACAGATCTCACGTCCTAAAAGTGTTAAATATAGGGGAGATTACAGACACTATCAATTTGAGTGATGACCAGCCTCAACTCTTGTTTGGGCCAGAGGTTGATGGCAGACCACAAGAAGGAGGGGTTCCCCCTTTTTATGTAAGTTTAAATGTTCATGATAAAATACTTCATAACGCCATGTTGGATTCTGGTGCCTCACACAACCTTGTACCCCAAGCTGTCATGGAGAATCTCATCCTCGAAATCACTAGACCCTACAGGGATTTATACTCTTTTGATTCTAGAAAATTTAAGTGCCTAGGCCTAATCAAGGACCTCTGTGTCACTCTATCTCAAAACCTACAAATAATTTAGTGATGGATATTGTTGTAGCAGACATTCCCCCAAAATACGAAATGCTCTTATCTCGCTCATGGGGGGGGGGGGGATTACAAGGAACTCTGCAACTAGACATGACTTATGCTACCATTCCGGTGTTAGGTCAATCGAGGAAGCTTTATAGAGAAACAATGATGAAGTACATGGTAAGTAGTCAAGAAAATATTCACAACTACCCTTTGTACTCTATTCACACTGACCTAGATTCTTTCATTTTGTATAATGATGGAATCATTGATTCACTTATTTCCCAAGTATAAAATGATCCCACAGAAAACACTGACAGTCAAGCCTAAACAGAGCAACCGTACCATGCCCATGAACCTCTTTGGAACATGATTTTTGATGGTTCATGTGGCCAAGATGCCTCTGGGGCAGGAATCTGGGTGTATAACACAGGAGACAATATTTCATAGGTTCATTCATACAAACTAAATTTCCAGTGCACAAACAACATTGTTGAATATGAAGCTTTGCTTTTGGGATTACAAATGTTGAAAAAACTAGGAGAGAAAAGGATATATGTACATGGTGATTCTGAGCTAGTAATTAAATAGGTTAAAGGACTATATGCAACCAAACACCCTAGACTTAGAGCGTATAGAAATGTTTTCCTTGATTTTTTGAGGACCTTTGAGGAATACGATTTGGCAGTCATTCCTAGAAACCAAAATTTCCTAGCCAATGGCCTAGTTGTTTCAACAAGCACCTGTAAACTGCGTCACCCAAAAAACCAACACACAATTGAGGTCAAACATCGTCCTTCAGTGCCAGACAACATGAGGTACTAGAAATTTTTTGGCAGGGACAAACAAATTGAGAGCTTCCTAAAATCTAGAGATGAATTTAAAGACAGTAATGTGGATATGGATTGTGAGGAAGACATACTTATCAAGGTACAAACTACTGAGGAAACACAAACTGTTGTTCTTGAAAACGTTGTTCTAGATGTAAATACTATTGTAAATATTCCAGCTCACGACACTGTATATAATACCAACAAACAAAAAGACCTGGAAAAATAGGAATTTTAAATACTCCAGCTTACAGACAATAATCTACCTAGAGGGCTAGTCCCTTTAGAAGAATTATTTTACTTTAATTATGTGGCCAAAAAACCCAAAATAGAGCCAACTGAAATAGACATTGAGGAATGTAATATATGCACATAACAGAACCACAAAATCATCAAACTATCTAAATATCTACCTACTATTACAAACAAAAAATACATAGCCTTATTCAAATAATTTATTGATGTTTTTGCATGGAGCTATGAGGATTTGAAATCCTATAATGCTAGCATCATTCAACACAAGGTTCCAATTAAATAAAATCAAAGGTCATTCAAACAGAAATTGAGAAGAATAAATCTTGTTTTAATGCCTTTAGTTGAGAAAGAGATTAATAAGATGTATGAAGCAAAAATCATAGTGCCACTCAGATACTCCCAATGGTTTTCCAATATTGTCCCAACTAGGAATAAAACAGGTGAAATTAGACTCTCCATTGACTTCAGAAACCTTAATAAGGTATCTCTTAAGGATAACTACCCTTTACCTAAGATGGATCACATATTACAAAGGGTAGTGGGTTCCCGTAGGATATCTTAGTTAGATAGTTTCTCTGGTTACAATCAAGTGTTAGTGCACCCTGATGATTAAGATAAGACAACTTTTACAACTCCTTGGGGGACTTTCATGTATGTGAAAATTCCCTTTGGACTAATGAATGCTGGAGCTACCTTTCAAAGGGCCATGGACATTGCATTTGCTGACGACATTGGCCACTTTATTGTGATTTATTTTGATGACATCATGGTGTTTTATAAAACCAAGGAAGAACATTTAACACACTTGAGACAAGTTTTTTACAAATGCAGAAAATTTGGACTCTCCCTGAATCCTAAGAAGACATTGTTTGGATTAGAAGAAGGAAAATTGCTATGCCATATTATCTCTAAGGATGGAAGACAATAGAAGAACTGATAGAATATTGAAAATCATCCATCCCAGAAATTTGGAAGAACTCCAATCCTTCATTGGTAAAATCAACTTCCTAAGGAGATTTATACCTAACTTGGCAGAACTTTTAAGGAACACCACTAACATGCTAAAGAAGGGATCATAAATAAAGTGGACCTTAGAAGCAAAAAAACCTTTTGACTTTTTCAAGCTTACATTGACAAAGGCCCCAATACTAATTAGTCTGGATTTCACTAAATATTTCATGATTTTTTCTTTTACCTTTGAACATACTATTGATGCCATTTTGTTATAGAAAAACAGTGAAGGACAAGAACAGCCAATAGCCTTTTTCAGCAAGGCATTGAGAGATGCATCTCTGAAATATAATATCATGGAAAAATAGTATTTTGCATTGGTTAAAGCTCCGAAAGATTTTAGAGTCAATATTTTACATTCACATATCATTTATTATGTTCCAAATGCAATTGTCAAAGATATTCTAACGCAAAACGGCCCTGATGGAAAAAGAGGGAAATGGATTGCAGTGATCCTAGAATACAATTTGGAAATCAAGCCTATGATCAAAGGCCAAGGACTAGCTGAATTGATGGCAGAATCTAATTTACACGCACTAGACATCAACATAGTACACACATTAGATGATCAAGAGGAACTAGTGACTCCACCGATTGATGAAGCATTCCTAAATTCTCCATGGTATGCTGATATTTTGTATGTACTGTCTAATCTAAATTCTCCTCCTGGTTTATCTAAAAAAAAGGCTAGATTTCTAAAACTCAAAGTTGTCAAGTTTTTCATTCTGGAATTTTTTTTGTATTCGAAAGATATCGGAGTCGTTTTGCTTAAATGTTTATTAAAGGATTATGCAGATAGAGAAATGCAGGAGTTCCATAGAGGTGACTATGGTGGCCATCTCTATTGGAAAAACACTACTAACAAAATCATGAGAGATGGTTTTTATTGGCCCACCATTTTACCTGATGTCCATAAGATGGTTAATGCTTGTCATAAATGTCAAATATTTGAAGGGAAGAGGAAACTACTTCCCTTACCCCTGAAACCTATTTCTGTAGAAATCCCTTTCCAGCAGTGGGGATTAGACGTTATAGGAAAAATTCACCCTCCATCATCTGCTCAACACAAATGGATCCTCACTACTACAGATTATTTCACGAAATCGATAGAGGCCACCCCATCTAGGAATGACACTGACTCTCTCATCATAAAATTCCTAGAAACCGACATCCTTTCTAGATTTGGTCGTTTTAGGAAAATCATTACAGAAAATGTTGCAGCCTTTAGATCCAAAAATATGGTTTATTTCTACCACAGATATCATATAACATTGGGGCATTCAACAACCTACTATCCTCAAGGTAATGGATTGGCTAAATCTTCAAATAAAAGCCTAGTGAACATCATTGAAAAGCTTCAGGAGGAGAATAAGAAATCATGGCACAATAAGATGACCAACGCTCTGTGGGCTGATAGGCTCACCACAAAGAAATCAATCGACATATCTCCATACCAATTGGTTTATGGAAAGGATGCAATGTTTCCTTCCTCCTTGAGAGTTCCAGTACTGAAGATAATCCAAGAGATCTAAGATGAACCAATTGATATTCAAAGGAGGATTAATGACACCATTAAGCTACAACAATCCAAAGAAGAGATTTACAATAGAACCCAAGTGATGCAAGAGAATATCAAAAATATCTTTGACAAGAGAACTAATGCCAATTATTTCAATCTAGGTGACAAGGTTCTAAAATGGGATTCCAGAAGGGAGGATAAAGGCAAGCACAGAAAGTTTGATAATCTTTGGCAAGGGTCATACATCATTCATGCTTTCAGGGGAAATAATGCTTACTTTCTCAAAGAGTTCGATGGTACCGAGTATCTGGAGGTCCTATCAATGAGCAGATATAACCCTAATTCGATGAGCAGATATAAAAAATGAAAGGAAATCAGTTGAAAAGGAAAGGAAAGCAGTTAAAAAATGTTGCAGAAAAAGGAGCATCCAAGGCTACTACTCTAAATTTCTTGACACTTCTTTTCAAGAAGCATCATCCCCAGCTGGAGCCACTATTAGTACCCTATAAATTATAGGATCTCAAGGTGACTGGGTACTTCATATTTTGTGCAAGGTTTTCATTATTGAAAGGCTTTTCAAAATTCAAATGATTTCAAAAAAAAAGGAAAAAAAAAGGAGGGTATAAAAAATAAAGAAAAATAAAAGAATAAAAGAATAAAAGGAAAAAAGGGAAAAAATAAAGAAGAACCCTAAAAAAGAAATAAATTTGAAAGTGTTGCAAGTTCAAATTCCACTACTCTTTAGATAGGTCTGTCTAGTCGTACAGTTTAATCATGATTGGACAATTTTCAATTTCTGTTGATAGGTTAGAAAATAAATGTTTTCCAAACTGTTTAATCTTGGCTTATCAGTAGATAGGTATAAAATATGATTGGTTCAATAGATTAATCTGAACCAATAGGAGAAATAAGGGATAGGGGTTAGGATAGAATTTTAAAAGAAGAATTTCAGGGTCCACAAGTCTAAATGCACCCTACAAAGAAATAATGTTATATGAGTAGTTCGGGTAGGTATATATGCAAGGAAGAAGAAAGGAAAGGAAAAAATGAAATAGGGACTTCAAAATCCTTTGAGGTGAAATCTATTTTAAGCATGTGCACATCCCGCTAAGGACCAAACCACAATTCACATCAGCCAAATCGCAAAAATCCCTTACCAATAATTCATTTCCCAAAATCCTGCGATCACCACTAAATTGCCCGATTTGCGTTTTTCTGATGTTAGCGAGCTCCCACCTCCATGCCATGTCACTTCCCCCTCCCCGCACTTCGCACTTCGCAAGTGTAACATGATAGCGCTAACAAAACTAGTAAAGTTTGTGATCTGTCAGCTGCGGGTGGTCCCACCTTCCCTATCATGTCACTTCCCCCTCCTTTCATTTCGTACTTCACAAGTGTAACAGGATAGCACTAAAGAAATCGTAAAGCCTGCGATATGTGGGCTACAGACGGTCCCACCTTCCCAGCCACATCACCTCCCCCTCCCCGCACTTTTCACTTTGCAAGATTTAAGGTTTACCTCCATTTTTCACAACTAAATCCTCCAACATGCAATTTGCGATGTTCGTGGGCCCCTCCCTACCACTTCACCTCCCTCTCCCCACTAAGCACCTCTCACCTTACCCTCCATCTCTACCCCTCACCTCGCCATTGACGACCCTTAATTCATTTTGGGCCCCTTCAGCCACTGGATGTTAAAAAAGGGGGGGTGTCTGAAATGGGTGGTATCCATTACCGCCTACCCCTACACATGTCGTTCTCCCACCATTTCGCACCCCCCCTCTCTATTACCACTTACCACCTAAGCCCCCCTCCAAAAATTTGTTTTCACTGTCCTCAAAACCGATGTCGCTCTGTGACTATTGCCAATGTCATCGTGCCACCTCCTCCGTCACCTGTCCACATCGCCTCGTCACATCCCCTCCCACCAATAGCATCGTTATGCCATGAATGGTTGGGTTGTTATCCAATGGAACCGCGCCAACTCAACGGTCAACCTCTAGCCACATGTTAAAACCCGGATTCACCATGGTGCCAAATTTTGCATTATTCTTACTATTGAATTGTTACAGGTTGTGATCACGACAAACCATCTTGGCCGAAGGGTAACTTTCACATCAAAGAAGGAGCAGTCAACACTCCATGAGCCTGATTACAGTTCTCATTTCAGATAATTCATTTTCTGATCCCGATCACCTTCAGTCTTACCCCTTCCTCACTATCAATTCATATCATTTATCCCTTCTCTATTCCCCTTCTCTTACAGCCCATTCTCCATTGCAGGTGAAAAAGAGAGTGAAAAAGAAATCATGCCTCCAAGGTAGATCAACAGCTTTTCAATCCCATGGTCTACCCCTAGGTAGACTTGGACCATATTCCCCTCGCTGAAAGTGGCTACAAGATCCATGAGACAGAGTCAGACCTCGACCTGTTCGATGTCTACTGTTGGCTTGAGGATAAGCTCCTTGATGAAGCATATGGTATCAGCATGTGGGAGACCAAGATTCCACATTACATCTTCCCTAGAACCCATAATTTCCCTGAGCTAATTAGGAAATTTCAGTCTTGCTATGATGTTAAGCAAAGAACCATAGTGAACTCTTTAGGAGAGATTTTGTTTCATGTAAATGCCCCATCCATTCAAGAGATGTTGCAGGCCCCCATTGTTGTGAAAATTTTCCCTTTTTCATTTGAGGCCCTTATAGGACTATACCAAGGATTATATTTTTCCAACAGAGACAAAACCTTGAAGCTTTTCATGACTCCCAATGCACCAATTCCTACCACAAATCCCCCATATCCATCATTCACCTTCCCAGAAAGGACCAAGCACATTTTCACTACCCTATCTTATTTTCTAGGTTATCATAATGATTAGTGGATAGTCAAAGCCATAATTGGTTTCTTTTATATCCTCTCTGTAGATGCCAAGCCCATTGTTATGTTAAACTATGCTCAGTTCCTTGCTGATGCAATCCACGATCAGTTCTGAAATTTCAAATAGAAGGGGTATTCAAATACACCTATGTGTTGGTGTACATGTTTACCTATTTTCAATCCAAAAAGTTTGAATTTGACATGATAAAGCAAGGTGAAGACTCTCAATCCCAATCTATCATTTTTTGGACAAACTTATTAAGAAAGGAGTAGGAAGACTATTCATACAAGAGCTTTGTAGACCTATTTTTCCACCCAGAAATCAATGCACTCAGCAAAACCACAGAGCCCAGGGTTAGTGAGGAAATCAAGAAACTGATGTAGTTGAGAGATCAGATCAGGACAACAGACTGGTATCTCTACCAAAAATACGCGGATATTGTGGTTTATAGAAGTGAATTGGCCCCCTATAAAATACCCAAATACCTCTCCTTGAGGACCTTTTCCCTTGAGTATATCAGACAAATGATAGATGCTGATGAGGTGCATATTTTTTTGACCAAGAAGAAGTCATAATTTAGGATCAAATGCCAAATCAGCCCATTCATCTGCAACAACAGGGCAACAAGGGGAGAGGTAGATAAAATACCGAAAGAGATGAAATTCACACACAGTTTCACCTGGTCCTATTATCCAATGGGGATCATCTCCAAGAAGAGGGTGGAAAACAAGTCCACACCCTACACCCATATCGAGAGACTGGAGATAGAGAAGTACATGAACCAAGAAGAATGGGTGGCAGACACACTCCAGGAGGCTGAAGAGTAGGTCATCTCTACTTCAGGAGTCCAAACACAAACTCCACAAGAGAGGAAGGTAGCAGGAGTTCAAGATGACAAAGGAAAGGACCTTGAAAAGGAAATAGGAAGTATGAGGACCATGGAGGATCAAACAGACATAGACATTGATTCCTCCACTCAGGAGTTCAAAATGAAATATAGGAAGAGAGCCATGATCAGCATGGGCCTTGACCAAGGAAATGAAAAAAACTAGCAAATTGTCATCACAATTGGGGATTCACCAATTTCATCTTCAGCAGGTGGCCACCTGATCTTCTCCACATCCTCTACCGTCATGCCATTCCAAAAGCAGAATGTGCAAACTCCCACATCTACTTCCACTGTAGAACAAAAGGAGGAAGACATCTATGACACATTCAGGGAGATCAAGAGAAGGAATGAGGTTCTCAAGACCAACACTTACAATCAATTTTGGAAACAAAAAAGTAGCTCCCAGAGTAGACTCCTATCAACCTTTAACTCTAAGAAGGGAAGAATGAGGATGGCATTCTTGGAGGCACAAGTTCCTCATCCCAAAGGTGTAGTAGACTACAAGAAGACATCTTTAGAGTTTGATGAAAAGAACATCCACCCAATAGAACAGATGTAGATGCGCAAGTAGACTAGGGAAATGATCTCCTCCACCCTAACTAACACATCCATGAGCCTCTCAAAACTACAGGTTACTTTGACCAACACACATTCACAATTAAAGTTGGAAAAGCTCTCTACCATGGCCAAAGATTCAAAGATAAAATCTCTGGAGGATTTAGTGTGCAGCTCAGGTATAATCCATCAAACATAGCAGTGGAACAAACCCTTGTGAGGAATAAGAATGCAGACATAGCTGATTTGAGGAGGAAGCTTAAGATGCCAGTAACAGAAGACCCCGTGGCCAAGGAGATAGAAGAAACTGAAACACATAAGGCATAAATGTTGCAATTAATTGTTGAACAAACAGAGCAGATCAAGAAAATGGAGGATGAGATGGGAAAAATGATCAAAGAAAGACATAAATCAATAAGGGACGCAGTGGAGGGAGCAAAAAAATAAGTAGCTAAGGCCATGATCCCCCTACAAGAGATTCCTCTCACATTGATCCCATCAGCTACAACATCCACAGGAGCACCAGGGGAAAGTATTGAGCAGCTAGCCAAGGCGATGGAGAACATGTCTTTATAATCAGCTGAGATCAAAAGGTTGTGGAATCAACTCAGTGACCTATTGGAGAAACTCAAAGGGAAAGACTCTGCACATGCCACTGAGTTGCATATTAGCAAAAATCTAAATGAGAGCTTGCAGAAGTCTCTCCAAGAGTCCTCAACTGGCTGCATTATGGGAAGGATCAAGAAAATCATATGGTTGTATATAATTGAGTTGGTAAATGATATATGGCCCTAATTTCAGATAATTTTTGAAAAAAGGGATCTAATTGAGGTAGTGAAGGTTTCCATTGAGAAAAAAAATGAGGAACTTGGAGATAAGACCCAAACTGCCAACAACATCATCATATTCCTAAATTCCAAGGGAAGCCATGAATTGGAGCATCTGGAATTGCATGATAGAACAACCTTTGTTCTTAAAGTTAAAAGGGTGTTGAATAAGAAGAGTCTAGTCACACAGCTAGAAGAGAGATGCCATCAGCTGGAGGTTGGGGTGAGAAGGTTTTTCAACAGGATTGAGCCACTAAACAAAAGAAGTTTTCCTTCCTTGTTTGTTATCAATGATAATCTGATGCCCATAACTGATTATGTAAAGATGCTGACAGAGATCTCCGAGGACAAAGACAAGCTCACAAATCTAAAAATCACCATGACTGGGAAAGCATTCTATGAAGTCATCAACATCGATGTCTTCATGCAGCATGAGGTGAAACACAATTTTCATCTAAAACCAACATTTGTGGATTACATCGAGACTGATGAAGTCTACAAGAAGCTAAACAAGACCAAGATCTCGACTCCAAAGAGTTGTGAAAATATATGCAGGCTCCAGGAAGGATGACAACTCAGTTCAGTGACAAAGCCAGTAGCTCAGTGAATTTTTAGTGTCAGCACATCCAGTGTATCAGATCCACTAGCACAGCAGACCGCCACAGTGTTAGATAGTAGCTCCACAAGGACGTCGGGCACCTGCCAAGAGGGTCGTTACAATGAAGGGCCACTTCCACTTCTACTTCAGGCATCTGTCTAGAAACGATCACAACGCATCCATGCATGAGACACGTAGACCCATTTTCAGGTATTCTTATAGTTAACTAACCGATTGCCCTTCAATAATGGCAAGACGGTGCAAATAGTTTAAATCTAAGTTTTTGTTCTGTAACAAGGGTTGGACCCTAGTTTTGTAAGAACTTTTAATTCCAATTATTTGTACTTTTCATGCTGGAGCATCAATAAAGAGATCATTATGCAAGATTCATGTGTTGTGTTGTCCTGGTGATGTTTTTTCTTTATTCATGTTTAATGTTTTCCCACTGTAATCTTTTCATGTGTTTCATTTATAATTATGTTTGTAAAGTAAGAAGGTTAGATTAAGATTTGTTATTTCTGAGTACCTTAATTCTAACTGCCTTTACAATTTCAATGTTTTCTTCTGATGTATGGTTTAAGAATTCTTAATTGCTCTTAAGCCATTACTGAAAGCACCTTTCTCCATCCCATAATTCCACTTAGCTATAAACACCAGTATTTGCAACTAGCTTGCCTTGCATTCGCTATTGGATTTGATGTGTACACCCAACCTATTTTGATTCCACAGCCCAATGGAAACTATTTAGAAAAGACTCCTATCCAACCAAGAACGATAAAAAAAACAACTCCTCCAATTAATTTAACTAGCCTAATATCAGTAAATGCAAACAAATCTAAATCTTATAGAGAGATCCCTCTCTGAGTCTAGGAGGGCTAGAACCTAGGCTTCAAGTGGTTTTGTTGTTGTTCTTTATAATTTAGTCTTGCCAAAATTATAGATTATAGAGTGATAACAAGTCTAAGAAAAGAAAACAAAAAAGGTGAAATTAGGATATGCGTGGACTTGTGCAAATTGAATGATGTGTGTGTACATGCTCCTTTTCTGACCCCATTTTCAGATGAAGTCTTAGACAATGTCAGAGGGTAGGAAGCCTATTCATTTACTGGTGGATTTTCGGGATATTACCATCGCACCTAAATACTGGAGCAAGACTACTTTTGTGTCGAAATGGGCTTCCTTCCAATATACTATCGTGCCATTTGGTTTGAAGAATGCGTCAGCCATATTTTCGTGCATAGTAGTTGCTTCTTTCAAAGACTATACCCATAATTTCTTAAAAGTGTATTTCTATGATTGGACTATTTTTGAACTGTTAAAGTAACATGTCTCCCACCTACGCTTAATGCTCGATACTTGTCGAAAATATCAAATTTTTTTGAATTTCAAGAAGTGTGTATTATGTGTCCCTTTTGGTATCTTGCTGGGAAATATTGTCTATAAATAGGGACTGATGGTCAATCCAGCTAAAATTTTCATCATTATTAACTTGTATCCTCCTAAAAGTGTGAATCAACTATGCTCAATATTTGGACATACTCGATATTATCGAAATTTTATTCAAGATTATGTGCATATCACTACACTGATGGAGAATTTGTTGAAGAAGGATGCAATTTATATTAGGATGAATATTGTCAGAAATTATGGATTGCACCCATCTTGGTATTCCTAGATTGGTCGAAGGAATTCCATGTACATGTTGATGCTTCATGTATCGGGCTAGAATTTGTATTAGCACAGTTAGGTCTTGGAGATATTGATCATCTGATTCATTTTCAAATCAGAATCTGTCAAATGTGGAGCATAATTATTCAACCACAAAAAGAGAAGGGCTATCCATGGTGTATGTGCTGCAAAAGTTCCGCCATTATCTGCTTGAAGGTCATTTCTAGATGTTCACAGATCATTCTGCTTTGAAATACCTAGTGAACAAGCCTGTGTTGGGGGGGGAGCTCTTTATGTGGCTCCTTTTGTTCCAGGAATATGATTTTGAGGTGATTGTGAAGCCTGGAAGGTTGAACACAAGACCAAACCACTTATCGTGCATTGAAAATGGTGAAGAACTAACTAATTTGGATGACGGGTTACCAGATGCGCAATTGTTCATTATTAAGATAGTTGATAATCATTTTGTCGATATAATCCATTTTATAACCACTAGGAGTATGACTACAGAATATGCGGTCAAGCAAAATAAATAATTAGTACTGTGCATAGCAGATTATTTTTTTATCGCAAGTCAATTATAAAAAATGGGAGTTGATGAAGTTTTGAGGCGATATGTTCTTGATTTCGAGAGACCAAGAATATTGGAAAAAGCACATGGAGGCATTATAGGCAGTCATTACATTGGTAAACCGACCGTGCTTAATATATTAAGGGTTGGTTTATGGTGGCATATTTTTCCCAATGATTCTAAGGAATATTGTTGTGCTTGTGATGTATGTCAGAGGATTGGAAGACCCTCGTGCAGAGATGAGATGCCACTACAACCACAATTAACTTTGCACGCCTTCGAAAAATGGGAAATTGATTTCATTGGGCCAATTAACCCCTCAGGGAATAAAACTAGAGCGTGATACATAATCACTACCACCGATTACTTGACTAGGTGGGTGGAGGATCAACCTGTAAAATATTTCAACACAAAGACGGGTGTACACTTTATTTTGAGAATATTTTGACAAGGTTTGGATGTCCCAAAATCATGATGAGTGACCAGGGTATGCATTTCCTAAATGAAACCATTCAGGCACTGACAAAATAATACGGAACACGTCATTAGAAGACTATGCCCTATCATCCCCAGGTGAATGGAACTATAGAATCTTTCAACAATATTATGGAGAAAGGACTCACAAAGATCTGCAACGCTAATCGCAATGACTGGGATGTGTGCATACCTATTTTTCTATGGGCATATAGGAAAACGTGTAAGAATCTGAAGGGACAAACACCTTTCAGGATGGTATACAAACAAGACATCGTTATGCCTATGGAATACATTGTCCTTAGTTTTCCCATCGCAACCATAACCAACATCGTTGACTAGGACATTATGGAAGAGCGTTGTAATATTCCAAAATTTTCACATGTTATTTGGAATATTAGAGTTCTTAATAAACTTAATTAATTAAGTAAATAAAATGGTGGAGGGACCCATAATCCTCAAAGATGAATAAGATCCACTTTTGATGTGTGAATGTGGATTAATTAAACATAGATATACATAATGGAGTAGTGGATCAAATACTAATGTGACAGGAGTGGAGATCATGTCTCATTAATGAGATAGATCCTAGAGGTTGAAGCAGTCAACTAAGATCATGGACGGAATCTAATATAAGATCATAGAGAATTCATGATGAAATTATGGAGAAATTAGTGCATTTAATGCACACATGATGGAGAGGGTGCACATTGCATGTAGACATGATGGAGGACTTGGAGAGACAGCGTAGTCAATCATGGAGGCTTATTTACACATGCACAACGCAGTTTAGATGTGGGCTAGGGCTTGGGAAGGCTCACTTTGTATATAAGGAAGATGAAGGCAGAATAGAAGGCAGTCTTGGTATTATTGATTTGAGATTTGTTTAGATCTGGAAGTGTCATTTGACATTCCATGCACTCTTATGTTGTTTAGCTAAGTCTGCAATGCTGTTTAGCACAGCGTGTTCCCGAGCGGGAATCCCACCCTTACCCATGGGGAACTTTGAGTTCCTACTCTGGTAATGTATTTTGAGCTACTATTCATCATCAGGCATTGGTTCCATCGTGTTCCTACTCTCTGTATAACATCTACATTCATAAATTACACATTTCTGAAGATCAGTTTTGGAGGAGGACGTTGTCTACAATATTTCAGCTGAGGAATAGGTGAAGGATTATTCATGTCACTCTGGACTTCAAGATCATCATTCCCAAGGCATCATTTTAGATCTGGCATCAGGAAAAATATTATTGACCTCCTATCAGCAGCAGTCTCGTTAAGGATTGCATAGTCCATCATGGTAGATCCAAAAGAAGAAGGAAGTTTCTAGCACTTCAGCTAGGAATCATGTGAGGGATCATCCCCTTACCTTGCCATCACCATTTCCATCAGCCTAGAGCTCATTTGCTGCATTTTACATCAGACTTGAGTCTCTCCCTCTTGTATATCACATTTTTCCCAGGAGATGTATCTTCAGTTGCTGCATTTTGAGGAGGAGGAGGAAGAGACAAGATCTCAAGCTCATAGCTTGGAGATCTGGAGGAGGGATCAGCCCTCAAATATTAGATCTATTTGTATAACATATTGCAGCCATATTTGGATTAGATCTATATTCAGATCTGCATAACTCAGCAGACTAGGGATCAAACCCTAAGAGGATAAATTTCCAATCTCATAGATCTAGAATTTCCTTTCTCGTTTATCTTAGGTTTCCATCATAGAGCCCATATCTTGAATCTTGGCATCATCAGAGCTCTAGATTTCCATAGATCTGCATTTCCCTATTCATCCGATAGCCATATGTACATCATTTTCTGAAGGGACAACACAATATTTCTTCCTACAACTCTCCAGTTACGCAGTGCTTGTTGTAGCAGGCTTTCAGGGTCATTATAGGCCATCTCTTTAGCTAGAGTACCTTTATTTTTGTACACTGTTGTAACTAAATATTCTCCTATGAATGAAATGGCTCATCTATTCTCTGTATATTTTTGTTGAACATAATATTACATGTACATTTTATGTGTTACAAATATTGTGTTTTTGTATCAATGCATTATTCCATTTTGGGATATTACAGTGGTATCAGAGCATGATCTTTGGCTCAGCTTGTGGACATTATTGACAACATAAGAAAAGTAGATAGTAGAGATATACTATAATGGAGGGATTAAGTTTTGTTGTATCTTTCTTAAGAACTATGAAGTATCTCTCCAGAGAGATCAGTGAAATGAAGAAATAAAGGCAAAGAGAAACCTCAAGAAGGTTTCAGGATGAAGAAGGTCCCAGTACTTCTTATCAACAACAAAAAAGACCGGAGAATCATAGATCTCCTCATAGATATATTATTCCCACTTTATTTTAAGAAGGTGAATGGTATAGAAATGAATAAATAAGATAACTTGAGACTCATGAGACTCTCACTATATATCTTGAAGAGTACAAAGCATCTTGAAGAGTACAAAGCACAATCTAGAGCATTCAAGGAGAATCTAACTCCCAACAATTCTTCGAACTCAAAGTAGAAAGAAGATACTATAGCAGAAATAGAAGGAAGAGGCACAATAGATTCTATTTTCCTACATTTTATGGGTCTTCCTCAAGCACTGTTAAGGCTTGGAGGAAAGAGTTAGATGCATTTTTCATGCTACATCTTGTGGCTGACAAAGAGGTTGTCCAGATTGCATCACTTCATCTTTTAGGTGAAGCTAATGATTGGTGGTATGGTCACATGGAGCATGCAAAGGTGACTAAGTATTCAGATTTATTTCAAAAGTTGAGGAAGAAGTTTTATGTGAGAAAACCATATATGCTTCACAAACAGACATTTCCCAAGAATTCAAAGGAGGATGTCATTCTTGTCACTTTGAACAAGGAGTCACTACATTCACCACTTGTAATATTCCTTTTTGGGGAGTCTCAAGATTCTATTTCAGAGATGGACTATAGAGGCATTCACTGGTTATGTCACCTCTAAAAAGAGGGTGAGAACTAGAGGCTACCTGGCCAACTGTAGACTCTTCTTATAGAACTTGAATTAATCCCTTTCAGGAATCTCAACGAGGTCTTCAATGAAAATGTTGTATAAGAAAATCTGAGAAAGAACAACACAGATCAAAGTTGGGATCCCCTCATTTATGTTGTATGTGACTTATATATATAATATCATCTGAAAAAAATTAGTTTAAGAACATTAAACAGATCTCCCACAATCAAGACTAGCTAGAAATCAGCCAAAGAGAAAGGCTGCTGCAACATGAAAACCCCAGCAACTAGAATTGCGTAGTTTTTACTGAAAATCAGAGGAGGACAGCCAAAGATCTAATAATTCAGAGATATAATAGTAAATTATATTTACATTTGAGCTTATTTCCTTTAAAACAGATTACAAAGAGAACTGGGGCAAAATCCCTTCAGAAATTAGAGCTGCAACTAGGAATAAACTACAGAAATACATAGACAGTGTTATTTTTCAGATGGTTCAGCTACTGTACATTAAATTTCATATCTATAAAATAAGAATGGATAAAAAATAATATCTAATATATATCTAGAAACTATAAGACTTTAAGAACAAGATCCAATTGGAATTACATCAAAATATTGCATAATAAGCTGTAGATCTGAATTACAAATTGCAGTGCTGCAGAAAACCCAGAAATTTCTGAAGATAAATTTTATTGTTGAAAGAGATCAGATCTATAGAGACATGGATCAGAAACCCAATCCACGTATCACCAAGGGAAGGTAAGCCTAACACCAAGAGATCTTCCTCCAAACTGATAGCAAACTAAAATAAGAAAGCCCTCTCACAAAATAACGCAGTATTGAGCAGAAACTGCATAGAGGGTGAAGGAGACTGAATAAAATAGAATGAAATTACAGATATGATACAAAATATGGATAGAATATCTCTTTGGAGGCTGAAGAACACACTCCAACAGAGAAATCCTCTCAAAACAAGCTAGATCTAAGAAGATCTAGAACACCACTTGCTACAAAAGATAGCAACTGCAAAACCCTCAATGGGCCAACGCTGCTCATGAAAATAGAGCTTGGTCTCAAACCAGATAGTGGCTCACTTCAGCAAAGAACTCCTCCAATGATCCTAAAGGGAAGAGATGAAACCTCTAAACAGGAATTCCAATCACAATCCTCCACTAAACAGCAGAGAATGGTATTTGTCTAAGCAGACAAATACTTCAGAAATATAAACTCTTCATGTGTCTTCTACTAATTTTTATAACATGAGAAAGCTCTTGAAAACCCAAAACCACTTTGATGAGTTGGCCCTCTTCACATTAGAGGCTCCCTTCTAGAACTGTGCAATCCCTTTTGGAGATGCAATGAACCTAGACAGCGCAGTTGATTTGGTCAAGGTGGACCCAACCTTTGGCTCAAACCTCTTTCACACCTGCAAGTGATTATGTACATAGCCCTGATTTGTCTTTGTTCACATGGGCATTGATTTATTTAGACTTTTTAGGATTTTTACATGTCCTCCTTTATTCATTTATTCATAAAACATAAATTAAATCAAAATTGAATGTCTCCTCTTAGTTAAGGCTAAGTAGAAACATTACAGTCCTCCCCTCCAAAATGTTGCTTATCCTAAAGCAACTGACAGGGTAAGAGTTGTAGTTCTTCCCCTTCTCCATTGATGGCACCATCAAGAATCAAGCTTTCATCATGGATTAAGTGCTCACCAAGTCAATACATCAGAAATTGCTCCTCCAATGCCAACATGATAGGTGCATAGTCTTCCCCTTCAGGAGTGTAAAAATCAACAGAAATGAACATGGGTGAAGCAATGTCACATCTGAAACATGTATCATGAAGTAAAGGATAAAGTTCCATCCCATGTGGTACATGTACATTACTTACTTTTTTCCCATACATACCCATAAACAATACCAATATGTCATCTATGTATGGAAGCAAAATCACATATAGGCAAACTGAAATTTGCACTTGAGGAGGTGGGTCACAATCCCACATAAGGTACCAACGTAGTGCACTCCTTGTTTTGAGTAGATTTGAGTGTGATAGGTGGTACTCCCACCACATCTTTGCTGCATGAGTCACTTTTTCTTGGCTGAAATTGAAGCCCTCATTAGGTGCTTTTGGGAAGCACCCATCATGATAAATAATCTCCCTTTGCACCTCAAGGGAGTGGCCAGCTTTGGAATTTTTATTGGCCTCATCATTGCCATGAGACTTGCATGTAATATTACTCCTTGTAGGAGCCATGGCCTGCATACATATGGTAAGATAATGTGCCAAATTAGAAAAATAAACTTGCTGCATAAGATTAGATTTCTTACCATACAAGTCTCCCATACACATAGAGTTAGGCATGGGATTTTCTCCTCTCTTAAGAGACGAAAGATATGGCTGAAATTTCTTCTGCATAGGATCTCTTCGCTACCTCATCTCCACGTAACTATTGCACTCTTGTAAGTGCTGATATAGTTCCTCCCAATCATAATGCTGATGTATTTCTTCCTCCATACCCTCCCAATCAAAACTCTTCAAGATTAGGGAGTAGATTTTTGCTGATTGCATGTAGCTGGAAAGGAACTCCTTATGTGCCTTTTGTAGTATCTCTTGCTTAAGCTTGGAGGATTGAGACAAGAATACCTTACCAAGATGATATATGACCTCTTCATGGACCAAATAGCCTCCTCCTTGCTTTATGCCATCTAAGATCATCCCAGTGTGTAGATCTTTGGAGTACTCCACAAGGAGTTGAGACCTCCAATATGGATCTACACTTCTCAACAAAGACAACGTTGTTGATGCATCTATGGTGGTGCATGCCTTGTTTCTGCTTTTTTCTTTGGCACTATGTATGCTAAAATTATTTTTGGGAAGGTTGATCTTCCCCTTTGCTTCCTCCCACAACGTTGTGACTCTTTCTTCCATTGTTTCAACACTTGGTGAGGCTTCCCCCAAAGAATCTAATGGTACCCCAAGTGGCTTGCCATGATGTAGGAATGTCCCTTGCAGCATTCTCATAAACATGAGAGAAGGAACTGTGAGGTCCCTGCCCCCACTGCGCAATTCCATCTTTGTTGTGTGGGTAGAAACATCAAGTGAAGGGTAGGTGTACATGCCTTGAATGACTTGTTGTTTCCCACTCTTCAAATCCACCCATTCCATCTACAAGGCCTTCCAATCAGTGGTGACTATTACCAAAGTAATCAACCACTAGACACCCAAGATAATGTTGGTGTCTGGTATGTCCACTACAAATAAGTGGTCCTCCAAAGTGTAGGTTCCCATAGTCACAGAAAGTGATGGAACATACTGCATGCACTACATAGTTCTATCTCTCGGAACCAAAACAGAGAACCCATCAAAAGTATCAGTAGGGATCCTTCTCTTCTGCACAAAATGAGCATCAATAAATTTGTGGGTTGCCCCACTGTCAATCAGAATAGATACTCTTTGGTTCATAATTGAACCTTGCACACTAAGATTCAAATACTTGGGCACTCCTCTCAAAGAAGCAAGATTCCCACTGGTTGGAGAAAATGCTCCTTCTTCTTCTCTAGATGATGATGGATCCTCCTCATCATCATCACCTGCGCTGTGACCTCTCCTAGGTCCATCATTTCCCTCTTCCTCCTCACAATCAGAGAAGACTTCAATATAGTGTGCTCTTCCAACAGCACATCTATGTCCTGATACCCATGGCTCTTGACAAGTGAAACATAATATCTTCTTCCTCAACTCCCTTTGGAGATCATTGTCAAGAAGCTTCTTCAGTGAGCTCTCCTTGGGTGGAGAAACTTTCCCTTCCTTCCGCTTGGAAGAGTGAGTGGCTTTTCTTGGGAAGGTTGTCTTTGCCCTTGGCAAGGCATCTCAGAGATCTCTAGTTCTTTCAATGGCATCATGTAGAGTGATGGGCTTGGTAGACTTAACCAACCCATGCAAAGGTTCTTCCAGGCCATCAATTAAAATATAGACTCTCCTTGATACTGAAAGATCAGGAACCATAACAGACAACCTCAGGAATTCAAAGATATAGGCCTCGTCATCTCCTGTCTGTTTAAGCTTTTCCAAGCTTATGAAAGGGGCCTCCGGATCTTTCTGATCAAATCTCTCCACTAGTCTCCTAGTGAACTCAGCATAAGTGGACACATTGTTGTGCCCCAATGTATAAAGTCCATGAAACCACCAGTTGTGGGCTTCTCCCTCAAAATGCAGCGCAGCAATCTTGATGGCTCCTACTTCAGGCACTTTATTCAGCTAGAAATAGATGTCCAACTTCTCCACCCATGCTTTAGTAGAACAAGAGGGTGATCCATCGAACTTAGGTTAGAAGAACATGCCCATGGTGTGGTGCCTCCCATGAAGGAAACCCCCATCTCTATACTTCTGCCATGGCCTCCTCTACTCCTTGAGATGGAAGAAGTCTTGAAAGCTCAAGTTATCCTTGAACCTTTAACTTTGTGAATCATATTCTACAAAGTAGCCTTCCAAAGAGGTTGGCTTTTGTAACCCTTCATTCTCTACAACCAAGAAGGTAGGCATTGTAGAGCGTTGTGAGATCTGTGGGACTTGAGGCAAGCTCACAAGTTGACCAGTCCCAAACTGAGACATCTCTAAACTTTCTCCTTTATGGAATCTCCCAAGGGACTCCCTCATTCAATCTATCCTCATCTCCTTTATTTCCTTGGAAATATCTTGCATAGATTCCAATATATTTTTTGCAAACTCCTCCACCTCCTTATCTTTATCATTCACCAATTCAGGGGCTTTCCCTTTGTATTGACCCTTGTCAAGGTCAAAAGTAGTATAGTCATACTTTCTATGACTTCTATTCTAGTATCTCCTCTCCCTCTCAGAAATAGGATCTTCATCTTCGAAATGCAGCATGACAGATGCTCCAATGCTAGCACAGGCTGTGCCAAGAGTGGAGCTCTGATACCACTGTAATATTCCTTTTTGGGGATTCTCAAGATTATATTTTAGAGTTGGAATATAGAGGCATTTACTGGTTATGTCACCTCTAAAAATAGGGTGAAAACCAGAGGCTACCTTCCCAACTGTAGACTCTGCCTATAGAAATTGAATTAATCCCTTTCAGGAATCTCAACAAGGTCTTCAATGAAAACATTTTATAAGAAAATATGAACAAGAACAACATAGATCAGGGCTAGGATCCCATAATTTATGTTGTATGTGACTTATATATATAATTTCAGCTGAAAAAAATCATTTTAAGCACATTAAACAAATCTCCCACAATCAAGACTAGCTAGAAATCAGCCAAAGAGAAAGGGTGCTGCAACATGAAAACCCCAGCAACTAGAATTGCGCAATTTTGACTGAAACTCAGAGGAGGACAGACAAATATCTGATACTTCAGAGATATAACAGTAAATCAGATTTATATTTGAGCTTATTTCCTTTACAATAGATTACAAAGAGAACTGGGGCAAAATCCCTTCAGAAATTAGAGCTGCAACTAGGAATAAACTTCAGAAATACATAGAAAGTGTTAATTTTCAGATGGTTCAGTTGTTGTACATTACATTTCATATCTCTGAAATAATAATGGATAAAACATCAGATCTAATTCAGATATGGAAACTATAAGACCATTGAAAATTTTAGGGGCTAATATTCGCAAGTGGGCTAATTTTCCATGGTTTTTCCAAAAAAAAAATCGTTAATTTCCATTTTTTCTAAAAAATATTCGCCCAAATTTTACAATATAAAATTATTTTACCTTAAAAATCTCCAACATTATATAAAGGCTATATATAAAATCATTATAAATTTGAATAATTTTACAAATATGTCAATAAATATTTTATAGTTTTCATATTAGGGATTAGTGACATTCGCCAATGTTTTAAACTTTGAGATAATTTTCCATCATTAAAATTCTCCCTGTATAAGACTTTAAGAACAATATCCAATTGGAATTACATCAAAATATTGCATAATAAGCTATAGATCTGAATTACAAATTGCAATGCTGCAGAAAACCAAGAAATTTCTGAAGATAACTTTTATTGCTGAAAGAGATCAGATCTATAGAGACATGGATCAGCAACCCAATCCACGGATCACCAAGGGAAGGCAAGCCTAACACTAAGATATCTTCCTCCAAACTGATGGAAAACTGAAATAAGAAAGCCCTCTCACAAAATAACGCAGTATTGAGAAGAAACTGCGCAAAGGGTGAAGGAGACTGAATAAACTAGAATGAAATTACAAATCTGATACAAAATATGGATAGACTATCTCTTTGGAGGTTGAAGAACACACTCCAACAGAGAAAGCCTCTAAAAACAAGCTAGATCTAAGAAGACCTAGAACACCACTTGCTACAAAATATAGCAGCTACAAAACCCTCAATGGGCCAGCGCTGCTCATGAAAATATAGCTTGGTCTCAAACCAGATAGTGGCTCACTTCAGCAAATAACTCCTCCAATGATCCTCAAGGGAAGAGATGAAACCCCTAAATAGGAATTCCAATCACAATCCTCCACTAAACAACAGAGAATGGTATTTGTCTAAGCAGACAAATACTTCAAAAATATAATCTATCAACAACCTCTTCATGTGTCTTCTCCTCCTTTTTATAACATGAGAAAGCTCTTGAAAACCCTAAACCACTTTGATGAGTTGGCCTCTTCACATTACAGGCTCCCTCATATAACTTCGCAGTCCCTTTTGGAGATGCAATGAACCTAGACAGTGCAGTTGATTTGGTCAAGGTGGACCCAACCTTTGGCTCAAACCTCTTTCACACCTGCAAGTGATTATGTACATAGCCCTGATTTGTCTTTTTTCACATGGGCATTGATTTATTAAGAATTTTTAGGAGTTTTACATGTCCTCCTTTATTCATAAAAAATCAATTAAATCAAAATTGAATGTCTCCTCTTAGCTAAGGCTAAGTAGGAACATTACACCACTAGATGCAAAGGTACTTGTATCCGGAGTAGAGACACTTGCATCTTTGCAAGATATTCTTAAGCTCTTGACACATAGAGTCCCATGCATGATTCAGGAGATGCATGAGGAAGAGGAGGTAGATTCCAGCGCTGGTACATTGATAGAAGAGCAGTCATCACTCTTACCAATAGTTGGAGACACCATTGTCCCGGTTAGAGGAACTCTTGTGGTCTTGCAAGAGGTTCCCACATATTATTTGGTCCAAGGTATGCATCCAATTCCATCTCATATTGTTTTAGTACCTCTTATTGAAACTTATGGGGACATGCCATCAGGTTCAATGCATAACCAAGGGTTAGAACAACATGTTGATTTGGAGAAGCAACATATCACTACGGCAGCACATGTTTTTCCTCGTAGATCTACAACGCTATTAATGAGCACCAATGAGAAGAAGAGTGTTTGGTCAATTTAGTGTGTCCTAAATTGCTGCATTTAATTTGTCAATCCGGGAATCGTAAGCTGATGAAGTGCGGCGCACTATATGTGCAAGATAACCTATTTCTTAAATTTTTGTCATTTTTGGTTTTTCTAAGGTGAAATGGAAATTCTAAGATGAAAACAAGTTTGGTTATGTTTGTTCAAGGAAGTGATATCCCCTATAATGATTTACCAACTTGACACTTTAAAAAGCAAATTGAAATTTACAATGACAAGAAAGAAAATGAAAATGTACTACTGAAATGAAAAGGTGCTGCTAATCTAATAAATCAAAACAGTAAACTAGTGAGCATGAAAACCAAACTATTCTTGCTGCCAACTAAACACAAAAGAAACTATGCTTAAGGAAATTCAAAATTGCAAAAAAATAAATCTAAATCAGATTACATCAATTTATCTTCTGACCCTTCATCATTAGTCCAACTATGATTTTCGGAAGTAATCATAAACAACTTGAGTAACTGATATTTAATTTGCAGAAATGGCTAATACCTAAACCTTATACACTCATGATTGAATCCCCACTCTGTCCAGTGTTGTATTCAGGCTGTGAAGATGTCATAGTTAATATATTGCAGAAAAGAAACTAATAATAAACTACACATTTCATAATGCAATCCCTCACCATCAGTCCAGCTGTGGCTTTCGGAGGCAACTGAAGATGCTATGAGCAAATTAGTATATCTAAATTTTAACTACTGAAGCAGATAAACAAACTGAAGCAAATAAACAAAACTGAAATGATCAAAGCAATACTAAAATTAAACAAAAGCTATGAAAAGCAAATTAGCAGCAGAACAATGTTAGTTCCATGTCATTAGTCAAAAAGCTATGAAAATGCCCGGGCTGCCTATCTAAAACTTTAAACATAAACACTGATCAGTGATTAACAATCATAAAGCATGAAAGACAGAAATGAAATGGAAATTATGGAAGTGTATAAACAGAAATGAAACAACTGCAAAGTATGAACATATGAATGGATTATGATACAATGATTTCTAAAGAAACAAAATGAGAAATATACATTAATACACAAAACCTTAGCTGAGCAGGGGCCCTCTACACAGCCTTGGTAACGGTCCTCAAACACGAATTAAGTTGAAAAACAGAGTCTTCTCATATTAAAAAGTAGTTCATTACAGAATAGTAATGTTACGGCACAAGTGCAGCGTAATCACTACAGAGCAGACTAAAAGATAACAGAGACTACATTCACGAACATCAACTAACTACATATGCGTATGCAAACGCAATATATATAACAACAAACTATAACTGTTTCCTAATGTTCATGCTAGTGGAGAGCACGTAGACCACTACGTCCACGGATATAGGAGTATGGCCGTGTTGGAAAGTAGATCTACGAGAGGTGGATGCTTGAATTCGACTCTAGAACCCTGTACAGATGTCGATTTAACCTCCGCAGGCTTAGAAACAGCCGTATGGGTCTTCATGTGACACGAAACAGAGTCCGGCCGACATGAAACTCCATGGTTGACTTCCATGTGGACGCCTTTGACCGCGGCTTCTTTGGACGAGTTTCCTTGAACCAATAGGACACGAACCATGTCCACGTCATTCCTGACCTGCCCATGTGGCTCGTTTCCCTTGTAGACACCTGTAGCATAGAGTTTCACAAAATAGCTGCGGAAAGTTGCAGCAGCTGCGGAAAGTGGCAAGATTCCGCAGCTGAATGAACAAAATCTAGATCAAATAGCAAACACAAAAATATAATTAAAAACCATGTTAAATGCTCTTTTGCACATGATATTGACAATTTGGGAGGTTTAAGTGAGTGAAAAAGGTATGGAAAAATGTATGGAAAAGATGCAAATTTGGAACTCAACATACCCCCACTGTGAAGGTGTTGCATGTCCTCATGCAACCAAAATTTTGATACTCTTTCTTCAATTCATGTGCCTTGATACTTCAGCCAGCACATCCAATCCCCTTCTCTTCTTTTTTGGTACTGCCATCATTCTGGGTTTCTTCATCAAGCACCTAAATTTGATATTCACAAGTGCTCTTCTCAATCTCTGGCATTTCCTTTTCAATTTCTTATTCTTATTTTTCCATATTCCCAAATGTAACATAGTATTATCATGGATGATCTTGTCCAGCTTGCCTTGCTCTTTCAATGTTTCATTTTCATTTTTTATGTGCCGATTTAAAAGCTCGAGCTCAAAAATTTCCTGTTTTAATGATTGAACTAAATCATCCTGTAATGTATGAGGCTGAATGGAAGAAGTACTTGGACCTGTGGCTGCCTTTTCCAAGGATTCTATATAGTCATATACGTCCTGCTGCTTGGGGTCTATTTCAGGTGTCATTTTCATTGGGCTGTCCCCAAAATGCTGTAAAGGAGAGTTATGTTCAAAATCTGGCCGAGGAGGGCTTACATCAATATTTTGCTGAGAATAAGATGGAGTATGCTCATTGTCTGATTGGGAATGAAAGGAACCAGGTTCACTAACTGACTGAGATGGACTATGGTCAGTTGGGGACTGTTCAGATGTCTCCTCACCCAAATCAATGAAATGAGGACCTTTAATTTGCGTTTTTCTCAATTTTCCCTTAAGTCTGCTGCTTCTCCTCACACGCTGTGGTACACTATCCTTTTGTTTTTGTTTTCCTTTTTCTGCCTTCTTGGATATAGATGACTGTTTTTGAAGATAGACTAATCTTTCAGATAGCATTTGATGATCTTCTTCAGAAGAAGAAGGAGTTTTATGTACAGCCTCAATAGTTTCTTTCCCTTTTGGTGTTATTGGCTTCTTACCTTTGATTTCCTTCTTCTTCCTTTTTACCAGTCTCTCTTCCCTATCAGTTCTTTCCATAGTAGTAGTAGGAGTGTTTTGGATTTCCTCAATTGTTCTTTTCCTCCTACTTCTTCTTGTTGTGCTAGCTGCGGGAATTTCCTGAGTAGAAGTAATTTGGGTTTCAACATTTATTCTTTTTCTTCTACTCCTCCTTGTTGAACTACCTTCAGGAATTTCCTGAGGTTCCTCAAAGAAATTTCTAACCAGAAATTGTTCCCATGTGTCTTTTCTTTCCTTTAACTCTTTTTCAATCAGAATTTTTATAAGGCCGTGGTGATATAGATGAGGCTCTACATCTCCTAAGTGTTTTTGAACAGTCACAGCCATTTTCTTCAAGCTATTGAATAGAAAATATGGAAGATTGAGAGTTTGATTTTCTAGAAAATTCATCAATAGCCTGGTATGGTACATGTACATGGACCCAAAACGGCCTTCACATGTAATGAATTTCTGAACAACTAACAATAAAGTGGCCCATTCTTCTTTCAATGCATGCACAGGAATTCCTCTTTTAAAAACAGTTATATCCATACCTTGGTTTCGTAAGATTGTTCTCCATGCCTCATCACTGATGCTTTTATTTTTGAACCAACGCTCTCCCTCCTGAAGAAGTTCCGTAGCTGTTGCTATTGATGCTTCATTGACCAAAAACTTGAGGTCTCCAATTTCTGCTTCCGAGCCATCAAACGACCTTGCAAATGCTTTCGTAACTTCTTTGTGGTAACCTCTGAATTTCTGAATAAAACGCAGCCATTTTGCTTTCTTCAATATCTCCTTTGCTTGCGGATATCCTTCTATAAACTTCGGTCCTTCCGGCTCTGCCCTTAGCAATTTACCCATTTCACTTCTTTGTTTTTTCACAAATTTGCCTTCGTGAGGGTTTCAAATGGAAGTAGAATGGTTGAATGCTCAGGAACGAGCACAATGGCTGTAGGGATGTATCATAAAATGGAAATGAATGAGACTGTGGGTAGATATCCGGGAGTGAGAATGAGCAAAAGGAACGAAACGGAATGAAACAGAACAGAGTGGGGTTTCGAAAACATAACAAAGATAGGACTGAGTAGATTGATAGAATATAACACATTCGGCCGCATTTTGAATTTTGGTGGCTACGAAATAAATGTGAACACGTTTCAATCAACGGTTGTGACTTGATGCGGCTTGTAAGAGTCCTTGGTCAAATCAAATACGCTTCATTATCACCGGTGGGATATTGGATCATGAGTGAAAATCGGGGTTTAATGATGAAAACGTTTGTGAATAAATGCAAGAGGATAATATGGAGATCGTGAAAGGTTACGGAACTGTCAATATAATCATTGCGCGTAATGGATAGAGCTCATGGTTCAAAACTATATAAAAATGTGTTTTTCAATACTATTTGAAATAAATTTTATTCATACCTTTGGAATCTTTGCCTTTTGCCCTTGGTCTTCAACTGACTGATCTCCATTGGTGTCTTGAATGCTCCATTGATCCTCTCTCCTGCATTTTATTTCATAATTATGAAAATAACATCTGACTGTACATTCTCTTTGAAAACAGAGTAGTAGCTGTGGAATCTGCTTCTGGCTGCGGAAACTGGAGTCAGCTGCGGAAACAGATGTCAGCTGCGGAAACTGACACAGCTATTACTTTGATGAATGGAAATGAACAAATGACAAATGACCAGATGGAAATGGTCATGAAAAAGATTTTTTTATTGATGGAATGGAATGAAATGAAGTGAATGAAGTGGAATGAAATGAAATGAAATGGAATGAAGTGGAATGAAGTGGAATGAAGTGGAATGAAGTGGAATGGGTGGTGACAAAGCTTGTGAAATAAAAGAGAGATTTTTTTTTTGGAAAATATAGAGTGTCAGGTGTCCCTGATTTTCACCCTATATTTTCTGTATAAGACTGCCAATCAATGATTGGTTTTCAGGCTTATACCATATATATATATATATATATATTTTATTTTTTTTTATTTTTAACTGAAAAGAACAAAAGCTAGGCTGGTGGAGAAGAAGAATTCTTCTGTACCAGCCTGATTGCAGAACTTTCTTGAAACATTTTGATAAAATCCTCTTTTGAGAGTGGCTTATGATAAACTTTCAATCTATGGCCATTCACAATAAGAGGAGTTTGAAACTCATCAATGGTCTTGATTCTTACCGCTCCATTGCTAAAGATCTTGTCAGTCTCATATGGCCCAAGCCAATGAGTCTGAAATTTTCCTTGAAAATCTTTAAACTTGGAATCAAATAACAATGCCCAATCTCCTTCTTGAAACTTCTTCTCTTTGATGTACTTGTCATGCCATTTAGCTCTTTGATATTGAACTAGATCAGTTCTTAAATTTGCTTCTTGTCTGATCTCATCTAGCTCATTCAACTGCTCCATTCTATGCTTTTGGGCTTCTGATAAGTCCATCCCCAACTGAACTGCTATCTTGAAGGTCTTGACTTGGAACTCAATGGGGAGCAAGACTTCTTTCCCATAAACAAGTTCATAGGGAGAATGTCTTGTTGTATTTCTCCATGTAGTTCTGTAGGCCCATAAGGCTTCAGGAAGCCTTTCTGCCCAATCTCTTCTATGTAGATGAACAGTTTTGGTGATGATACTTTCAAGAACTTTGTTTGTGGACTCCACTTGACCATTTGCTTGTGGATGGTAAGGAGTAGATCTTCTGTGCTTGATTTTGTATTCTTCCATCAACTTTTTCACCAAATTGGATGTGAATTGGCTCCCCTGATCTGTCACAATTTCTCTTGGAACACCAAAGCGAGTAAAAATATCCTCATAAAGAAAATGAACAACTGAATTTTCAGTAGCAGATACTAATGCTTTTGCTTCTACCCATTTAGTAACATAATCAGTACAAACCAATATATACTTCTTTTGCTTAGATGGTGGATTAATAGGTCCAATGAAATCTAAAGCCCATTTTTCAAAGGGTTCAATGAGTACCTGTGTTTGCAATGGCATTTCATTTGAAAGGGTAGGTTTCCCTACTCTTTGGCGGCTATCACACCTTTTGACATATTGTTTTGCATCTTTGAAGAGAGAAGGCCAATAATATCCCAAGGAAAGGATTTTATAGGCCGTCCTTTTGTCCGCAAAGTGTCCGCCGCATAGTTCATCATGACATGCCTTAAGAATATCAGGCATTTCATCTTCCCTGACACATCTTCTGATCACAAGATCTGGCCCTGTTTTAAACAATTCGTTAGAAATCCATGAATATCTTGAACTCTCTTGAATAATCTTTCGTTTTTCTCTTGGAAATAAATGTGAAGGTAGTTTCCCTGTAACCAAATAGTTAGCAATATCTGCATACCAAGGGGTCTTAATAGTTACTGCAAACAAGTATTCATCGGGAAATTTATCTTCTACAAGAGAATCTTCTTTAGTATTCTGAATCCTAGACAAGAAATCAGCTACTGTATTCTGTTTTCCTGGTCTATCCAACACAGTAATATTGAATTCTTGCAAAAGTAAAAGCCATCTTGTCACTCTGCCATTAGTAACAGGTTTGTTCATTAAATATCTAATTGCAGAATGGTCGGTATGAATAAAAGTTTCATAGCCTGTTATGTAATGTCTAAACTTATTAATTGCATGAACAACAGCTAAAAACTCTTTTTCAGTCACAGTATAGTTCAACTCTGTGGGAGTCAAATTTTTACTGGTGTAATAAATGGCATAAGGAATTAAATCTTTTTGACCCAACACGGCTCCAAGAGCTGTATCTGAAGCATCTGTAGAAATATGAAAAGGAAGTTTCCAATTTGGTCCTCTTAAGATAGGTGCTTCAGATATTCTTGTTTTCAAAGTTTCAAAAGCTGATTGACAATCAGGATCCCATTTAAATTCACAGTCTTTTGTAAGCAATTTGAAAAGTGGAGATGCTATTTTAGTGAAGTTTTCTATAAATCTTCTATAGTAACCAGTAAATCTTAGAAAAATTCTAACATCTCTTTGACAATTTGGAATAGGCAACTTGGAGATGACTTCAACTTTTGATCTATCAACCTTAATCCCATCTCCTGAAATATGATGTCCTAAAACAATCCCTTCAGTAAACATCATAAAGCATTTTTCATGGCTTAATGAAAGGTTTGTTTCTTTACATCTTATAAGAACTTTTTCAAATTTTCTAATGCCTCTTCAAATGAATTACCATAAACTGTAAAATCATCCATATAAACCTCTACACAATCATGGATTAGATCAGAAAAAATTCCTAGTACTGCTCTTTGGAATGTTGCAGGTGCATTACATAACCCAAAAGGAAGCACTCGGTAGGCAAAAATTCCCCATGGACAAGTAAATGTGGTCTTATCTTGATCTTCAGGTGCTACCTGAATTTGATTATAGCCACTAAAACCATCCAAAAATGAAAAGTACTTTTTACCTGCTAATGTATCTAATATCTGATCAATAAAAGGCAAAGGAAAGTGATCCTTCAAAGTTGCTTTGTTCAATTCCCTGTAATCAATGCATACTCTCCATTTACCATTCTTTTTAGGTACTATAATCAAAGGAGAAACCCATCGGCTATCTGAAATTGGATAAATGAAGTTTACATTGAGAAGTTTTTGGAGCTCTTCTTTCACTATCTCCCTAAGATTTGGATTCATCCTTCTTTGAGGTTGTCTGATTGGTCTACTGTTTTCCTCAATATAGATATGATGGATGCAAGTCTTAGGATCAATACCCTTCATGTCGGTATACTCCCATGCAAATGCAGTAGAATGTTTTTGCAAGATTCTGGTTAGTTCTTCTTGTTGTGACTTCTCCAAATGTTTGTTGATATTCAATGTTTTTCCTGGAAAAATCTCAATAGCAGAATTACCAAAATCTTCCATAGAGTAAAGAGACATTTGTCTTGATGATAAATATTCTATGTCAGATTCCAACTGAAATTGTGTGGGGTCATATTCTGAAGATGTCTCAAAATTTTCTAATGTATTCAAAATTTGACTATCCTCACTGATTTCAGAAATGGTAAAGACAGGTTGTATAGTGTTTTCATCATCAACCCATTCATTGTCTCCTATTTCTGTGATTGCTCTTGCTGGAGGATACAAATTGAATTTCTTTGTCGAATTACCATTTGAAATGTACATGTCTCCAAATCTACAACTAATAAAAGCATCCGCTGTGGCTAGCCAAGGTCTTCCTAAGATAATTGGATGTCCTCCTAGATTATTCTTGGGAGTCAAAATCATAAAGTCTACTGGATATTCCCAAGAATCTAAGGAGACTGAAATATCTTCTAATACACCATATGGTTTAATAACTGATCGATCTGCAAGTTGCAGTAAAGTAGGTGTAAAGAGAAGATTAGGAAGTTTTAACTGTTCCATAGTCTGTCTACTCATAATGTTGATAACAGCCCCTAAGTCAATCAATGTGTTTGGAATTTCTATCCCATTTATATGTGTCTTGACAATTGGACTTCCTGGATCTACATACTTCTGCATAGTAATTTTTCCCATCATAATGTCTGCAATCTTTCCTACCAGGTGAATTCTTCTTGTGTCTTTTAGTTTCCTTCCTGGTCTTTTGAAACTCAACTCCTTTATGGTTTTTGCTAGAATAGGAATTTCTCGAATGGCTTGTAGCAATGGAATCTTGATACAAACATTCTTCAATTCATCTAGAAAGTCATAGTTAGACAACAAGATTTGTTTTTCCACCCCCTTATCAATTTGTAGTCTTTCCGGAAAAGGAGGTGTAGATGAAGATGCAGGTTGCTCAACTATAGGAGTTGTGGGTGTTAACTTTTCTTTTTCTTTTTGCATGCTTGAATTTTGAAGAGACTCTTCCTCAGAACCCTTATTAACTTGAAGAGAGTCCTCCTCAGAGGTATCTTGCTCTTGAATATCTATAGAAGGTTTTTCTAAAACTCTACCAGATCTGAGTTGTACATCGTTGAGAGGAACAATCATATAGGTAGGAAATTGTTTTCCTTCTACCATATAAGTAGTTTGAGGATTCTTATTGTTAGGATTTGGCAGTGGCTGAGCTGGAAGTTGATTTGTCTTCTGTTGGTATGGGAGCATGAGTTGAGAATTTGTATTTTGTTGAGAAGGTTGTTGTTGTGGAAATGGCAATGAAAGTTGTGGATTTGGGCTTGGAAGTTGTGGAATTTGTTGACTTTGAAAAGATGGAGGATATTGATAAAATTGAGCAAATCTTCCATAAGGATTTTGCATCCCTTGTACCCATGGCTGATATGAGTTTTGATGTTGGGGCCAAGGTTGTTGCCAAGGATTCCAATTTGGTGGGGTTTGAAGATTCATAGGGTTGTTAAACCCTTGAGATTGTTGTCCCTGCCAAGGTCTCCTTGTGACAAAACAGAGAGATTCTACTGAATTTGGATCTTCTTGAAAAACAGCTTTGAGTCCAGGAATGGAAGGACAATCCTTGATCTCATGATTCTCTGAGCAAATCATGCATGTTTCTACAACTTTTGCATCCAAGGGACATTCCCTTAAAGCATGTTTCTTCCTACATTTCGGACAAAAGATGGCTAAAGCATCTGTTTCTGCTTTTTGCTTGTTTTGGATTTTAAGGGTGTCTAGTTGTTCACTAAGGCTCCCTAAAATATCAGTTTTAAACTCATCAAGCATGTTACCAATCTCTGCCCTACTTACTGATCCAGTTGCAGATTTGTTAGCCCTAATAAGAGAAGAATCCCTAGGCCCTTTTCCAGTTTTATATTTTCCCCTTGAGAGATGGATACATAGTTCTGTTATATCATGAAATGGGAGCTGAGAAATGTCTCCTTTCCCCATCATGTTTAAAATTTCTATCCATTCATCTCTAATGGCTTTTAATAGGAGGGATTTCAAGGTTTCATTATCTAAGTTGCTCATCTTTGCTCTTTTCAAGTTGTATTGAAATCTTTCAATTAAGTCTTCCAAATTTTCATCTTCTTTTTGCATCATTTTGAATGCCTCATCCTTGTGATTGGTGGGCATACAATAGTCCAAGTATCTATCCAAAAATGTTTGTTTCATATCATTCCAAGTCCTAATAGATTGAGTGGCTAATCCCATGAACCATTTCAAAGCAGATCCCTTCAATGTTGAAGGAAACGGTTTGAGTTTTTGAGAATCTTCCATATAGTCATAAGTTCGGCACACTACTTCAAACTCAAACAGAAATGTTTCAGGATCCTCACTTCGCAATCCATAAAAGTTAGGGAGAACATATGGTGAGATATTTTTCATTGTTGCATGAGTTTCCTCATCAACTATAGGGAATCCCAACAAATCCCTATTTCTACCATTATTTCCTTCACCATTGTTATCTCCATTGTTTCCTCCTCTTCTACCTACACCTCTATTTATTACTTCCTCTGCCATGATAGTTTCTTTAGAGTTCTTAAAGTCTTCTAGTTCTTCTACCAAGGGAGGATGAGAGAAAGTCTCTTTGTTTTCTAAGTGGGTTTTAGTAGGTGGTATAGGAGAATCCTCTAATTCAGCTGGTCCTTGACTTCCAAAAATCTTAAGGCTAGGGGTAGATGGTGGTGAATCTAGTCTATGCCTTGAAGAAGATGGAGTTGTGAAAATCGAACTCTTGGCTTTAGCTATAAACCTTCCCCTAGAATCTCTTGCTCTATGCATGTTATTTTTTTATTTTTTTAAAAAGTTGGGCTAATAATTCTCTTTCTGATCTTCCAGATCACACTAGGTGCAAGAAGAGAGCATACTTAAGAAATTACTAAACCAATAACTCTCTTTTCTGATCCTCCAGATCACACTAGGTGCGAGAGGAGAGCATACTTCAAGAAGTTATCAAGTTTTCCCTTCTTTTATGATTTTATGTTTTTTTTTTTAAGAAATTGGCTACCTAGTTACACTTCCCCGGCAACGGCGCAAAAATGTTTGGTCAATTTAGTGTGTCCTAAATTGCTGCATTTAATTTTTCAATCCGGGAATCGTAAGCTGATGAAGTGCGGCGCACTATATGTGCAAGATAACCTATTTCTTAACTTTTTGTCGTTTTTGGTTTTCTAAGGTGAAATGGAAATTCTAAGATGAAAACAAGTTTGGTTATGTTTGTTCAAGGAAGTGATATCCCATATAATGATTTACCAACTTGAAACTTTAAAAAGCAAATTGAAATTTACAATGACAAGACTTGAAAGAAAATGAAAATGTACTGCTGAAATGAAAAGGTGCTGCTAATCTAATAAATCAAAACAGTAAACTAGTGAGCATGAAAACCAAACTATTATTGCTGCCAACTAAACACAAAAGAAACTATGCTTAAGGAAATTCAAAATTGCAACAAAATAAATCTAAATCAGATTACATCAATTTATCTTCTGACCCTTCATCATTAGTCCAGCTATGATTTTCGGAAGTAATCATAAACAACTTGAGTACAATTATTTCTGAATAACTTGAGCACACAGACAAATTCATGTACACCTGTTTTATCAACTTTCAACATCAACCTCAAATGTCTGTGGCTTTCGGAGGCAACTGACGATGCTATGAGCAGATTAGTATATCTAAATTCTAACTACTGAAGCAGATAAACAAAACTGAAATGTACAAAGCAATATTGAAATTAAACAAAAGCCATGAAAAGCAAACTAGCAGCAGAACAGTGTTAGTTCCATTTCATTAGTCAAAAAGCAATGAAAATGCCCGGGCTGCCTATCTAAAACCTGAAAAACATAAACACTGATCAGTGGTTAACAATCATAAAACATGAAAACAGAAATGAAATGGAAATTATGGAAGTGTATAAACATAAATGAAACAAATGCAATATATGAACATATGAATGGATTATGACACAATGAAATGAAAATGAAAAATATACACTAATACAAAAAACCTTAGCTGAGCAGGGGGCCCTCTACACAGCCTTGGCAACGGTCCTCAAATACGAATTAAGTTGAAAAACAGAGTCTTCTCATATTAAAAAGCAGTCATTACAGAATGGTAATGTTACGGCACAAGTGCAGCGTAATCACTACAGAGCAGACTAATCAAGAGATAACAGAGACTACATTCACTAATAACGACTAACTTCATATGCGTATGCAAACGTAATATATATAACAACAAACTATAACTGTTTCCTAAAGTTCATGCTAGTGGAGAGCACGTAGACCACTACGTCCACGGATATAGGAGCATGGCCGTGTTGGAAAGTAAATCTACGAGAGGTGGATGCTTGAATTCGACTCTAGAACCCTGTAAATATGTCGATTTATTCTCCGCAGGCTTAGAAACGGCCGTATGGATCTTCATGTGACACGAAACAGAGTCCGGCCCACATGAAACTCCATGGTTGACTTCCATGTGGACGCCTTTGACCGCGGCTTCTTTGGATGAGTTTGCTTGAACCAATAGGACACGAACCATGTCCACGTCATTCCCGACCTGCCCATGTGGCTCGTTTCCCTTGTAGACACCTGTAGCATAGAGTTTCACAAAATAGCTGCGGAAAGTTGCAGCAGCTGCGGAAAGTGGCAAGATTCCGCAGCTGAATGAACAAAATCTAGATCAAATAGCAAACACAAAAAATATAATTAAAAACCATGTTAGATGCTCTTTTGCACATGATATTGACAATTTGGGAGGTTTAGGTGAGTGAAAAAGGTATGGAAAAGTGTATGGAAAAGATGCAAATTTGGGACTCAACAAAGAGGACCCATTCCTTATGGGATAAATCAAATGGCAGCTTCATTCATGAAGCCATGGAGAAAAATATGATAGATGGTAGACATCTTTAGATGGGAAATCTTTTCCCCTTTCAAGATGACTCTTTATCAATGAGCATCTCACAGCTCAAAGAGAAACTTCTAACTGCAAAAGATCCATAACCTTATTGGCTTTGGAGGGCCATTGATGAGAAGAAGGTCTCATGGATAGATCTCATTGGAGGTGCACTTCAACATATAATGGAGTGCAAATTTCTTCATCAGTTTGAGGAGAATGGTATTCTACAATGGGAGGATAAAATGTTTTTGCAAAACATCATTCATCATCCACATTGGGATGAGTGGGTGAGGATGATAAGAAAGGGGTTGCATGACCACTTGCAGATATATAACATGGGCCAGCAAGAAGCTTGGTTATGCTGGTTGCTCTTGGGTAAGTTTGGTTACTACTCAAAAGGTCCTATTTTTTTGATCCATGCCTTGGATAACACTCATATAATGAAGAAGGAGGCACGGTTGTGTTGGCTGCTCTTGGGTGAGTATGGTTACCATCTAATAGCTCATATTTCTTCAACTCATGCCTTGTGTATCAACGATAAAATGTAGCAAGGGAACACATGTTCACTTTGGTTGTCCTTGAGAGAGTTTGGCCATCACATGACATTTCCTATGTCTATGTGTTTTGTATTGGGTAGAACTTGGCATGGTACTCTCATGACGTGTAATGATGGTGTTTGCTTGTATTGGGCTGATGTGACATTCCACATGTCTATCAGTAAGTTTTTTCTCCATGATGCACATGAGGAGGTGAAAATACAACAAGATCTCTTGTTGCTTTGGTTGCTTTTGGGTGATTTTGGCTTGTCCATATTGGCGCGTGGAGTTGGAGGATGGCAGCAAGACGCCTTACTCCGGTGGCTACTATTGGGAGAATATGGTTTGACATATTTTTCTACCCATATGTATCTATTTCTTATTTTTCATAAGGTTGGAATGATGCTTGGATCGAACAAGGCCAACAAGGCTAAGGATGAGGGCATGTCAATGCTCAATCTACTACATAAAGCATGGGGTGAAGAGATGTTTTGTGAGATGGAGCTTCTCCTTTATGGGAAGAAACACTTTATATTATGTATCTCATGTATTGATGATGATGTTGGGCAACTTATGGTTGTCACTTGGTACTTCTTGGAGAATGAAGGACATCTTACTACACTGTTGGAGGTCATTCTATGCATTTTTAAGAGACAACTTTGGAACCAAACATGCATAGCACATTGTAGCAAATGGAGGAGGCATTCCTTATGTGGATGCCATTTGGAGGAGATATATGTATTTTGCATCTAATTTTTCAATTTCTTGAGGACAAGCAACATTTTTCCGGGGAGGACTATAATATTCCAAATTTTTCACATGTTATTTGGAATATTAGAGTTCTTAATAAACTTAATTAATTAAGTAAATAAAAGGGTGGAGGAACCCATAATCCTAAAAGATGAATAAGATCCACTTTTGATGTGTGAATTTGTATTAATTAAACATAGATCTACATAATGGAGTAGTGGAGCAGCTACCAATGTGACAGGAGTGGAGATCATGTCTCATTAATGAGATAGATCATAGAGGTTGAAGCAGAAAAATGAGATCATGGAGGGAATATAATGTAAGATCATAGAGAATTCATGATGAAATGATGGAGAAAGTAGTGCATTTAATTCACACATGATGGAGAGGGTGCACATTGCATGTAGACATGATGGAGGACTTGGAGAGACAACACAGTCAAACATGGAGGCTTATGTCAACATGCACAACGCAATTTAGAGTTGGGCCAGGGCTTGGGAAGGCTCACTTTGTATATAAGGAAGATGAAGGAAGAATAGAAGGCAGTCTTGGTATTATTGATTTGAGATCTGTTTATATTTGGAAGTGTCATTTGACATTCCATGCACTCTTATGTTGTTTAGCTAAGTCTGCAATGTTGTTTATCACAGGGCGCTCTCGAGCGGGAATCTCACCCTTACCCACGGGGAACTTCGAGTGCCTACTCTAGGAAGGTATTCTGAGCTGCTATTCATCATCACACATTAGTGACATAGTTTTTCTACTCTCTGTATAACATCTACATTTATAAATTACGCATTTCTGAAGATCAGTTTGGGAGGAGGAGGTTGTCTACAATATTTCAGCTGAGGAACCGGTGAAGGATTATTCATGTCACTGTGGACTTCAAGATCATCATTCCAAGGGCATAATTTCAGATCTGGCATCAGGAAAAATATTATTGACCTCCTATCAGCAGCAGTCTCGTTAAGGATTGCGTGGTCCATCATGGTAGATCCAAAGGAGGAAGGAAGTTTCTAGCACTTCAGTTAGTAATCCTCTGAGGGATCATCCCCTCACCTTGCCATCACCATTTCCATAAGCCTAGATAATATTTGCTGCATTTTACATCAGTATTAAGACTCTCCCTCTTGTACAGTGCAATTTTCCCGGAAATTGTATCTTCAGTTACTGCATTTTGAGGAGGAGGAAGAAGAGACAAGATCTCAAGCTTCTAGCGTAGAGATCTAGAGGAGGGATCAGCCCTCAAAGCTTAGATCTGTTTGTAAAACATATTGTAGCCATATTTATATTATATATAGCTTTAGATCTGCATAACCTAGCAGACCAGGGATCAAACCCCAAGAGGGTAAATTTCCAATCTCATAGATCAGGAATTCCCTTTCTGGGTTATCTTGGGTTTCCATCATAGAGCCCAGATCTTGAATCTTGGCATCATCAGAGCACATATTTCCATAAATATGGATTTCCCTAGTCATCCAACAGTCATATGTACATCATCTGCTAAAGGTACAACGCAGTATTTCTTCCTGTAGCTCTCTAATTACGCAATGCTTGTTGTAGCAGACTTTCAGGGTCATTCTAGGCCTCCTCTTTTGCTAGAGTAGCTTTATTTTTGTACACTCTTGTAACTAAATCTTATCCTATGAATAAAATGGCTCATCCATTCTTTGTATATCTATGTTGATCATAATATTACATGTACATTTGATGTGTTACAAATATTGTGTTTGTGTATCAATGCATTATTCCATTTTGGGATATTGCAAACGTTTGCCGCATATTGTTGCACTAGAGGAAGATAGATTCATTGTTGGTTTTCACCAACAGGTGCAAAAGGTGTGCGAGAAGGATTAACATATCAACATATCAAACATAAGACTTTCAAGAATTATGATTTGGTGTTGCTCTATGATAGTAATTTTGCGCGGTTTCCAGGGAAGTTCAAGATGCACTATCTCTGAACCTATATTATCAAGGAAATTACAGAGAGAGGTGTGGTGCAGTTGGATAAGTTAACTGGTGAATTACTTCTGGGATACATCAATGGTTGTCACATAGAAAATTACAAGGATGACCCCATCCCTATGTGCACTAAATGACTATATGGCCAAAAGAATGTCTTAGCGCTCCACACAGTTGCGAGAGGGCGCTGGACTTTAAAGAATTTTGTAAGAGGTTCTAAGAATTCTTGCCGAGCTTTGGTGCGACAAAGATTGAGGGAGTGCAGGTATCTATGAATCCAGTGTATAAGTCACGCCGAGAGGATGTTAGAGTCACAGAAAGGCCAAAAAATAGTCATTGGAATAGTAAATCTGGAAAGGATAGCTTTATTACCATTTGGAGGAGCGGGTAACTTGCAATTAAGGATGAGATTACACCAAATTTGGAGTCGTTTGAGAATTAATGAAGTTGCATCAATGTACATAAGACCATTTAGGCCATGAAATTGCTATAAATATGGAATGGAGGCATGCATAAGTTCCCTTTTCTTTTTGAGTTATCTTATCGAATTTTTCCCTCTACTCTCGATACCGTTGCCAATTCTTATGTTTGCATCATGAGAACCCCTTGAAGAGACGTTGCACCAACAAGGCTTAGGCCATTTAATTCTTGAAACCATGACTGCAAGTAAGCCTACCCCTACTACACCAAAAGCACCTAGTGCCAGTGGCACGTAGAAGAAAAATAAAGGTAAAACATTTGATACTAGGAACTCTTTATGCAAGTCGACCCCGAAGTCAAAACCAGCTCCTCACGCTAATAGGAAAAAGTGACCAATGGAAGAAGTTGAGGAGGAGGTTGAGGTAACTATGTTGGAAGAATGTTTTCTTGAGGATTTTGACCCCATTTCTTAGTTGCCTCCATATATGGCCCTGCAGAATCCATCGGTATATGTTCCCATGGATCCTGATAAGTTCAAGGCACGCATCGATACACCCTTGCTACCTTAGAATGTTCAATTCGAGGGTGACCTACTGGGACCCATCCCCTCTCTGAAGTTGGAGGATTGGCATTTGGTAGACCGTGCAAATTTTCTTGAGCTTGCATCATCGCAGTATTTGGAGTAAGTCTTGTACGGATAAACTGGAGTGATCAAGGTAGAGCCAATGCAATGGTTTTTGGGACTGCCGAAGGTCAGGCTCCTCAGCCTATTACATGTTCCCCACTTTGGTCGTAGCATCATCAATGATGTTTTTCTAAGCCAATTGCTGATTCTGGTGCACGATAATTACCTCTGGCTAGGAATGTGGATTCCCATTGATGATATGCTCATCCACCGCATAAAATGTTTTCCATACCAAGGAGAAGACCCTGAAAAAGCCTTCGAAGGGAATGGCTAAGAGAAGAAAGTTGCAGACAACATGAAGTAGAAATATGGAGTGGTCAGAAATACAAGGGAATTTTTTTTAGCACCATCAAAAACCCCACGATCATATTTTCCACATAGATATTAGCGTGCAAACTATTAAGGAAGTGTCGCACCAAATAGGTTTCAGCACCATTCATTGCGTTAGCTGCGCAATGTGTCAAAGGCATCCAGTACAACTGGGAAAAGTATCTGTGCCAAGATTTTTTGGAGAATTTTCGTGAGGTGCAGGAAGAAGGAAAGTTGTTCCATTATGTGTGCTTGTTGTTTCTCGTCATGCTTGTTAGATGGAAGTTGTCATTGCAATCACAAATCCCCGCCATTGACCATGGTATGTGCGAAGTAGCACGCTATGCATCTATATGGGAGACAAAGAATCCATCATGGTTGATAGAAAATAAAATATTTTGGGTCTTATTCCAATGTGAGATTCATTAAGTCGTTCTGTTGAATCCGTGCCTCTTGCGAAACATTATATGACCAATACAAGCACATTATAGACTTCAAGGCTTCATTTCACAAGGTGCATATCCGCGCAAAGGAAATATGTCCAAGGTGTGGTATGACCTACCTTACCTTATCACAACAGATGATCTCGTCTAGGTAGCCACTAACTGGCATCCCTCCTAGTTGATTGCAGCAAGAGATGTTGGTGCCACCTCTTACGCCCAACCTAAGTCATCTGCGTCAAATCCGCACACCAAGAAAGACACAAAGAAAGATATACAGGAGCCTATGACAATCACAGAGACAGAGGAACATCCAAAGGACAATGTGGATGTTCTTAGTGATGAAGAGTTGGAGGACATTGATGGAGACAGTGCATATGCCCCTTCAACATATACAGACACTCGTCAAGGCAAAAAGAGAGGGCTCCAATCCCCGATAGGCTCATGTAGGAAGAGGAAAGCAACGAAGAATACGAGAACCGAGCCCCTTATTTTGACATAAGGTCATTTTGACGAAATTGAAAATGCTATCAAGACAGTAACGACAGAAGCTTGGATTACCATCGAGCAACAATAGAAGACTATCCTTGATAATGTGCAGCAAGGCCTCCAACAGTTAAGGGTTCAAGTGAGTGAGATTCAGGCGAGAGTGAATCAAGCGATTGCGCTTTAAGTTAGAACCCTATTCTTCGAGTGCACCACATAAAGCATATTGATTCAAATTCCTAGCGCATCGCTCCACTCCTCTCACCCAGGACAGTGTGCCACCACTCATGCTTGGTCAAAGACTGGAGTCAACTTGGTCACACTACCTAGTGGTTAGTTTCACACGATGCACCCAATGATCATGGAATAGTTTCATCATCAGTAGTATTGTGCATCGTGCGCCACTTCAGAAGAACAAAATTGGGCTGACAAGTTATATTAGGAGAAAAAACTCACCGAACAAGCACGAAGCGCCGCAGAAATCCAACGCACATAGCTCGAATCACTCATCAACCTGCTCTGATCTGATATCCCTATATTGGTGGTATCAACTAACATTGCGGCCACTACAAAGCTAGAGAATATTACTGCCACGCTGAAGGCTTAAAATATGGAAATAGAGGCAGTACCCACAGACCTGGAACAAAATATTGCAGACCTGCAGACTAATCTCTAGCCAGAGACACCGCTAGAAGTCCGGGCACAACAAGTTGCCATTGTTCAGCAAGAAACATCCAGCATTACTACAGTAGTGGATGAGTACGTCACTCTATTCGAGGACACAATGGGGATATGGTCCTCCATCCAGGAAGATCCAGTGCTCGAGAAATTACGGAGAGACCTGAGGTATAAACAACAATAATTCGATGAAATTTGGGTCGTTGTGCGGACCCTAGTTACCTCCCATAGGTTGATCAGGTTCCAGGAAGGTCAAAAAACTCAGGGAGAGATTGATGCATTTTGCCACAAGGATCATATTTTGGTAGCAAGGACCAAACCTTTAGGAGAGGAATCACCTCAGTTGTCACAAAAAATTGAGGGTGCACTCAAGGGACTCCACCAAAATCAACACAACATTTGCTTGGAAACAGAGAGGCCTACCACATAAAAATTAGTCGAAGAAGCGCAGAGCGCTACAACGTAGAGTTCTAAGGCCATCCAACCTCTGCAAGAATCCATCGAGGCACTCAAGGTGAAAATGCAGGAATCCGAAGCAGAGTGACTTGGGGACAAGTCACGAGTTTGTGTTAGGGACCTGTTGGGCTAGGGTTCCCTAGGTCGAGTCTTAAGTCATTTTTGTAAATTTTGTTAAAGTGCAACGCGCAGGTTAAGGGGCTTTGGGGTAGGTCAAAGCTCCTTCTTTTTGTAACGGGAAAAATGGTAAAACATGGGGCTCAAACCAAAGTTTGATTCCATGGTTTTTGCGCATCTAATTCATATAAAATTGACATGTATGAATCAAGTCAAGAAATAATATGATATCGATCTAATTATTTTGTAATGTGATTTCAGGAAATTTTTTGTGATTAGTCTGAGTAAAGATAGGCTCCTGCAGCTATGTGCAGAAATACCTAAGTCCTAGGTTATGTGCAAGGACTCTGCGGCTATGTGCACAAGAGAAAGAAGTGTATTCATTGAATATCTGCTTGATAAAGACATTTTTTGGAAGAATTACTAGTTACTTGCATGATCTTTGTCTTATTTGTTAATGTGTTGACTTGCTTATAGATCTGTTGCAGTTTCTGTTATTTGATATGAATTTTTTGGGTTAATTGTATAATGATATAACTCTGTATTTGAGGCGAAATCTATTTTAAGCCTGTGCATGTCCTGCCAAAGACCAAACCGCAATTCGCATCGGCCAAATCACAAAAATCCCTTACCATTCATTCATTTCCCAAAATCCTTCGATCACCACTAAATCGCCTGATTTTTTTTTTTGCGATGTCAGCGGGTCCCACCTCCATGCCACGTCACTTCCCCATCCCCACACTTCACACTTCACAAGTGTAATAGGATACCGCTAACGAAAATGGTAAAGTCTATGATCTGCGGGTTACGGGCGGTCCCACCTTCTCTTCCACATCACTTCTCCATCCCTGCACTTCGCACTTCACAAGTGTATTAGGATAGCGCTAAAGAAAATGGTAAAGTCTGCGATCTGTGGGTTGCGGGCGGTCCCACCTTCCATGCCACATCACTTCCCCCTCCCCGCACTTCGTACTTCACAAGTGTAACAGGATAGCACTACCGAAATGGTAAAGCCTGCAATCTGATAGCAGCGGGCGGTCCCACCTTCCCAGCCAAGTCACCTCCCCCTCCCCGCACTTCACACTTCGCAAGATTTAAGGTTTACCTCCATTTTTCACAATCAAATCCTCTAACATGTGATTTGTGATGTCTGTGGGCCCCTCCCTACTAGGTCACCTCACTCTCCCCACTAATCACCTCTCACCTTACCCTCCATCTCTGCCCCTCACCTCGCCATCGACGGCCCTCAATTGATTTCAGCCCCCCTTCAACCGTTGGACATTAACAAAGGGGGGGGATCCGAAATGGGCGGTATCCATTACCGCCTACCCCTCCACGTATCATGCTCCCACCATTTTGCACTCCCTCACCTGCCCCCCCCCTCTCTATTACTTCTTACCACCTAAGCCCACTCCGAAAAGCTATTTCTGATGTCCTCCAAACCACTGTCGATCTGTGACCGTTGCCAATGCCGCTGCACCACGTCCTCCATCACTTTTCGACTTCGCCCCGTCACATTCCCTCCCACCAATAGCACCATTACACAAGGAATGGTCAGGCCGATATCCAATGGACCCACACCAACTCAATGGTTAACCTCCAGCCACATGTTAAAACCCAGATTCACCGTGGTGCCAAATTTTTCATTGTTGTTACTATTAAATTGCTATAGGTTGTGATCACGACCAGCCACCTTGGACGAAGGGTAAATTGCACATCAAATAAGGAATAATCATCAATCTATGAGCCTGGTTATAGTTCTCATTTCAGCTAATTCATTTTTCGATCCCGATCCCCTTCGGTCTTACCCCTTTCTCAGTATCAATTCATATCGTTTCTCCCTTCTCTATTCCCCTTCTCTTGCAATCCATTCTCCATTGCAGGTGAAACAGAGAGTGAACAAGCAAATCATGCCTCCTAAATCATATTTGCAGCTTTTCAATTCCATGGTCTACCCCTAGGTATACTTGGACCATATTCCCCTGGCTGATAGTGACTAAACGATCCACGAGACAGAGTCATACCTCGACCTGTTCGATGTCTAGTGTTGGCTCGAGGATAAGCTCCTTGATGAAGTAGATGGTATTAGCCTGTGGGAGACCAAGCTTCCAAATTACATCTTCCTTAGAACCCATAGATGCCCTGAGATAATTAGGAAATGTCAGTCTTACTATGACATCAAGAAAAGAGCCATAGTGAACTCTACAGGAGATATTTTGTTTCATATAAATGCTCCATCCATTCAAGAGATGTTTCAAGCCCCCATTTTTTAGAACACTGCCCCATTTTCATATGAGGCCCTTATAGGACTATACCAAGGATTAGATTTTTCCATTAGGGCCAAAACCTTGAAGCTTTTCATGACTCCCAATGGACAAATTCCTACCACAAATCCCTCATATCCATCATCCACCTTCTCGGAAAGGACCAAGAACATTGTCACTACCCTGTCTTATTTTCTAGGTTATCATAATGGTCAGTGGATAAATGAATCCATAATTGGTTTCTTTTCTATCCTCTCTACAGATTCCAAGCTCACCGTTATGTTCAACTATGCTAAGTTCCTTGTTGATGGAATCCACAATCATTTCTTGAAATTTCAAACGGAAGGGGTATTCAAATACACCTTTGTGTTTGTGTACATGTTTACCTGTTTTGAATACTACAAGTTCGAATTTGACATGATAAAGCAAGGTGAAGACTCTCAATCCCAATCTGTCATTTTTTGGACAGCTCTATTGAGAAAGGAGAAGGAATATTATTCATACAAGAGCTTTGTAGACCTATTTGTCCACTCAGCAATCAGTGCACTCAGCAGCACCAGAGAGCCCAGGGTCAGTGAGGAAATCAAGAAAGTGATGCAGTTGACAAAGCAGATCAGGACAGTATACTGGTATCTCTACCAAAACTACACAGAGATTAGGGTTTATGGTAGCGAATTGGTGCCCTATAAACTACCCAAATACCTCTCCTTCAGGACCTTTATCCTTGATTATATCAAGCAACTGATAGATGCTGATGAGGTGCATTTTATTTCGGCCAAGAAGAAGTCGCAATTCAGGATCAAATCCCAAATCGGCCCATTCATCTGCAGCAGTAGGGAAATAAGGGGAGAGGAAGATAAAATATTGAAAGAGATTAAATTCACACGCAGTTTCACCTAGTCCTATGATCCAATGGGGATCATCTCCAAGAAGAGGGTGGAAAACAAGTCCACACCCTACACCCATACCCACATAATGGAGATAGAGAAGTACATGAACCAAGAAGAATGGGTTGTAGACACACTCTAGGAGGCTGAAGAGCAGGCCATCTCTACTTTAGGAGTCCAAACACCAACTCCATAAGAGAGGAAGGCGGCAGGAGTTCAAGATGACAAAGGAAAGGAGCCTAAAAAGGAAATAGGAAGTAAGAGGACCAGGGAGGATCAAAGAGACATGGACATCGATTCCTCCACTCAAGAGTTCAAAATGAAATATAGGAAGAGAGCCACGATCAGCATGGGCCTTGACCAAGGAAATGAGAAAAACTAGAAAAGTGTCATCACAATTTGGGATTCACCAAGTTCATCTTCAGCAGGTGGCCACCCAATCTTCTCCACATCCTCTGCCACCATGCCATTCCAACAAAAGAATGTGCAAACTCCCACATATACTTCCCCTATAGAACAAAAGGCGGAAGACATCTATGACACATTCAAGGAGATCAAAAGAAGGAATGAGGTTCTCAAGAAAAACATATACAATCAATTTTGGAAACAAAAAAGCAGCTCCCAAAGTAGACTCCTATCATCCTTTGACTCTGAGAAGGGAATAATGAGGATGTCATTCTTGGAGGCACAATTTCCTCAGCCCAAAGGTGCAACAGACTATAAGAAGGCATCTTTAGAGTTTGATGCAAAGAAAATCCACCCAATAGACTAGATGGATATGCACAAGAAGACTGGGGAAATGATATTCTCCACCCTCACTAGCACATCCATGAGCCTCTCAAAACTACAAGTGACTTTTTCCAACACACAGTCACAATTAAAGTTGGAAAAGGTCTCTGCCATGCAAAATATTCGAAGATAAAATCTCTAGAGGATTTAGTGATGCAGCTTAGGTACAATCCATCAAACATAGCAGTGGCACAAACCCTTGTGAGGAAGAAGAATATATACATAGCTGCTTTGAGGAGGCATCTTAAGATTCTAGTAATAGAAGACCCCATGGCCAAGGAGATAGAAGCAACAGAAACACAGAAGGCGGAAATGTTGCAATTAATTGTTGAACAAACAGAGCAGATCAAGATAATGGAGGATGATATGGGAAAAATTATCAAAGAAATATAGAAAGTAATAAGGGACGTAGTGAAGGGAGCAGCAAAAGAAGTAGCTAAGGCCACAATCCCCCTACAAGAAATTCCTCTCACAATGATCCCAGCAGCCAAAACATCCATAGGAGCATCAGGGGAAATTACTGAGCATCTAGCCAAGGTGATGGAGAACATGTCTTTACAGCCAATTGAGATCAAAAGACTGCAGAATCAACTCAGTGACCTGCTGGAGAAACTCAAAGGGAAAGACTCTACACATTCCACAAAGTTGCAGATTAGAAAAAAGCTAAATTAGAGCTTGCAGAAGTCTCTTCAAGAGTCCTCAATTGGCTACAATATGGGAAGGGTCAAGCAAATCATATGGTTGGGTATAATTGAGGCGGTAAATGATACATGGCCTTAAATTTAGGTAATTTTTGAACAAAGGGATCTAATTGATGTAGTGAAGGTTGTTATTGATAAAGAAAATAAGGAACTTGGAGATAAGCCCCAAATTTCCAACAACATCATCAGATTCTTGAATTCCAAGAGCAGCCATGAATTCGAGCAACTGGAAGTGGTTGAAAAAACAACCTTTGTTCTTAAATTCAAAAGGGTGTTGAATAAGAAGAGTCTAGTCACACATCTAGAAGAGAGATGTCATCAGCTGGATATTGGGATGAGAAGGTTTTTCAACATGATTGAGCCACTGAACAAAAGAGGTTTGCCTTCCTTGTTTGTTATCAATGATAAACCGATGCCTAGAACTGATTATGTAAAGAGGCTGAAAAAGATCTCTGAGGACACAACCAAGCTCACAAATCTAAAAAACACCATGACTAGGAAAGCTCTCTATGAAGTCATCAGCAACAATGTCTTCATACAACATGAGGTGAAACACATTTTTCATCTAAAACCAACATTCATGAATTACATTAAGACTAATGAAGTCTAAAGGAATCTGAACAGGACCAAGAACCCGATTCCAGAGAGTTGGGAAAATCTATGCAGGCTCCAAGAAGGATGACAACTTAGTTCAGTGATGAAGCCGACATCTCAGTGAATTTTCAATGTCAGCACATCCAGTGTATTAGATCCGCTAGCACAGCAAACCGCCAAAGTGTTAGATAACAACTCCACAATGAAGTTGAGCACCTTCCAAGAGGGTCATTACAATGAAGGGCCACTTCCACTTCTACTTCAGGCATCTATCTAGAAAATTTCACAACGCGCCCATGCCTGAGATGCGTAGACCCATTTTCAGATACTCTTATAGTAAACAAACCAATTTCCCTTCGATAATGGCAAGTCGGTGCAAATAGTTTAAATCTAAGTTTTTTTTTTGTAACAAGGATTGGACCCTGGTTTTGTAAGCACTTTTCATTGCAAGTATTTTTACTTTTCGACATGGAGAATCAATAAAGAGATCATTCTGCAAGATTCACGTGTTGTGTTGTCATGGTGATGTTTTTTATTTATTCATGTTTAATTTTTTTCCACTGTAATATTTTCCTGTGTTTCATTTATAATTTTGTTTGTAAAGTAGGAAGTTAGATTATGATTTGTTATTTCTAAGTACCTTAATTCTGACTGTCTTTACAATTTCGATGTTTTCTTCTGATGTATGGTTTAATAATTCTTAATTTCTCTTAAGCCATTACTGACAGCACCTTTCTCCATCCCATAATTCCACTCAGCTATAAACACCAGTATTCATGGCTAGCTTGCCTTGCATTCGCTATCTGATTTTATGCGTACACCAAGCCTATTTTGACTCCATATCCCAATGGAAAATGTTTAGAAATGACCCCTTCTATCCAACCAAGAAAAATTGAACAAACAACTCCTCCAATCAATTTAACTAGCCTAATTTCAGTAAATCCAAACAAATCTAAATCTTATAGAGAGATCCCTCTCTAAGTCTAGGAGGGCTAGATCCTAGGCTTCAAGTGGTTTTGATGTTGTTCTTTATAATTTAGTCTTGCTAATCTCATAAATTATAGAGCTAGCTAGAAAAGCACTTAACGATACAAATTTCTTTTAAAGATTGGTTTCTTCCAATATTCAATAATCAGTTGTCTGTGATTTTGAGCTAAGTTCTGGCTCCCAAAAGAATATCCACCAGATCCAAATCCTCCTCCTATCATAGATAATCTTGATAAAATATTGAGGAAGCTTCCCAGAATGGAAATTCCAACTAGTAGCAGGGTTCTCCATAGATCTAGCTCCTTACTTGATAGCTTTATCACTTTACAAGACATTCAATTTGATTTGCATTTCAAACTAGGTCTATTCAGAACCAAATCATAGAATTGGATTGACCTTACCATTTTTTATCCATCCATTTCTCATACCTCTACCAATCCTACTTTTTCCACCATTCATCTTCCTCCACCACCTCCACTAATCATGGCAGCCAGATATGCCCCATTGGTGCTACCAGTCCCTTTGCCCCCTATGCCCCAAGACTACCAGTCCAAGATCCCACAATTTGATAGCACTAGTCCTATGACAACCCAACAACATATTGACCAAATGAATGATTTTTTCGACCTACAAGAAATTTATGATGACAGTGTCGCATTGAGAATGTTTGCCCAAAGCTTAGGGGGTGAAGTCAGGAAATGGTTTAAGGATCTAACTCCTAATAGTATTCTTGATCTCCCTACTTTCCACCAAGCATTTATAAACTAGTGGGAAGTCAAGAAAAACCCACTACAGATTCTTCCAGTATATGAAACTATCAAAATATCCCCCGAAGAGAGTGTGCAAGACTACTGTACTAAATTTAGCAACTTATATAACGCACTCCCTACTAATATCAGACCACCCCAAGGGATAGTGTTGCTTAAATTCACAGATGGATTTGACCCAGGCATGGCCTAATATCTTAGGGAAAGAGACTCATCAACCTTGGAGGAAATGCAGAAGAGAGTTGTGAGCGTAGAGGCTAACTTGTTAGCTAAAAGGGCTAGGATGAGCATCGAGAGGAGAGTCACAATAAGAGAAGAACACGTAGCCTCTAGATCTGATGCCAATATTGAAACTTTGGTGAGGAATATGGAAAGGATGATGGAAAGGATGAGTTTGAATGAAAGATTAATACCCAGAGACAATCAAACAACACCCTAAAATGGGAATCAAAAACCAAGAAGAAACCCTCCACAAATTAGGCAGCGAGAGAAAAGGGGTCCTCATCAACAGATCAAACCTCCCTTTGAAGAAAATTATGTTGATGATAATGAAGGGATAGTGGAGGAAGAGGAGGAAAATCATATAAATCTTATGGGAATCAATGAAGAGGATCCTGTCTTCCTCACTAAAGAAGAGTAGGACTTGTTTTCACTAGCCCAAGCTGACCTCAAGCCCGAAGAATCGCATGGCTACAAACTGGGTTTTGAGGATGCCATTATGGAAGTACATAGGCAATGCAACTTAAGGAGAAAAAATAATTTGGACAATTCAAAGAAAGGGAATTCATAAAACTATACCAAGAAATTATTTGAACCCGAAGCCAAGAAAACAACGGAAAACACTAAGAAAGATTTAAATAATTCAGAAAAGAAAAACATAGAGAACAGTGCCAAGAAACCAGTAGATGTTCCTACTAGAAACCCTTAGAAGGACATCCCTAGTACAAGAAAATATACCGCAGTTACCCAAAGAATAGAGGCTAAAAGGATTGATATTTCAAACCCACTGAGAAATAAAACTCCCTTCAGTATTGAGAGTGAACTTACGAAGGTAAAGGTTTCTATCCCTCTCACTGAATTGGTCGAAAAAAAATTCTACAAATCTCACATCCTGAAAGTGTTAAATATAGTGGAGATTATAGACATTGTCAATTTGAGTGATGACCAGCCTCAACTCTTTTTTGGGCCAGGGGTTGATGGTAGACCACAAGAAGGAGGGGTTCCCCCTTTTTATGTCAATTTAAATGTTCATGATAAAATACTTCATAACACCATGTTGGATTCTAGTGCCTCACACAACCTTATGCCCCAAGCTGTCATGGAGAATATCAGCCTTGAAATCACTAGCCACTACAGGGATTTATACTCTTTTGATTCTAGAAAATTTAAGTTCCTAGGCCTAATCAAGCACCTCTGTAGCTCAAATACCTGCAAAGAGTTTAGTGATGGATATTGTTGTGGCAGATGTTATCACTCACAAAAAAATGAAGCATCATTTGACAAAGTCCTAGAGGTTCATATGTCAAAAGTAGGGTTATAGAATTCATTTTTAGTTACTTGGTCAAGGAAAATTTTTAATTTTTCTTATTCAACCTATCCTAAGGTCTAAACCCACCCTTTTTCAAATCCCCTCATGTCACATCAATAATAATCTTCTAACATTTTTCATTTCCCAAGGCTTTAGCACTGAAAGGGTCATTTTAGCCAAGAAACCACACTTTCATAGTGAAATACACAGGGAAATTGCACTTTTTTCTACGAAAATGATAATACTTTCGTAGCAAAAATGCCCAGAAATACACTAGGAATGCTACGAAAGTAAGGTTTCTTGTCTGTCATGTCAAATTAGTTGTTAAGTGTTAGAAAATTATTTTAAAAGGATAAGTTAGATTACATTCGAGTCAGTTAGGGTAAATATCAAGGTACATAGCCAGGGTTGAAGTCATCATCGCCATTTTAAGCATGTACAAGTCATCATTATGTTATGAGTGGTCATCGAACTTCAAAATATTTCCCAATTGAGTCATTTTTCATTCCCCATTCTCTCTTTGCGTGTTATCGAGCTCTGGAGAGCTATTTCATTGAGCTCAAGCTATGATTTGTATGTGCAAAGGTTTGCAGATATCACTGATCAAGCGAGCCAGAGAAGACTTCAAAGAACCATGGCTGCAAAAAGGAAGACAAATAAAGGTACCCACTGTCTCAGATATGAGCCATCATATATGAACCTAATAAATGAAGACCCAAAAGTTGTATAAGCCTTCAAAAGGACAGGATGTTTACATTTTTGTGAAAGACTACAAGGCTGCCATGTACAGTTTTCCAAAGAATTTGCTCTAAACTTCAGTGGAACAACTACTAAAGTGGGGATGTTGAATCTCACTATTACACCAGAGATTATTGCAGCAGCAACAGGGATTCCAATAGGATAAGAAAAATCGGTCAAAGGGTTCAAATTCAACATGGAAGAATGCAAAGAGTTTATCAAGCCAAAAAGCAGTGAAGTTGACCTTACAAATGATATTCCAAGGAGTTGCATGAAGGAAAATTTCTCAAAGCTACTGCTCATTATCCAAAAATATTTCACATGTGAAGGAAGATATCATAAAGTATATTCTTACCACTTCAAGCTTCTCCTTCACTTTGTTGGTAAGATATCTCTTGATCTGCCTTTCTATTTACATAAAATTTTAGCAAAAATGGAAGATAAGGTCCAAGAAAAACATGAAGGAAGTGAAACATCACTTTTTCATCATGGCGTAATAAAATTTCTGGTTTTAGATGAGTTACAAAGACTAGGCAAAGATTGGTCCTCATTTCTGTTTGTTAGTGGCTTTGAAATGGATACCCTTACCCCTAAGAGAACTCCTAAACCTAGAGGGATACCATCATCTTTAGTGGCAGAACAAAGTGAACCAGTCATGATGGAAATAGAGCAGTTGCAGAGATTTGATACACCTATTGTTCCACAAGCAAAACAAAAGTCAATAATGATTAAACCAACAAAACAAGAGAAAGCTGTGAGTAAAAAAAGTGTAAAAAGGATAAAAAGGAGTCAAACAATGGCTAAAGGCAATTTAGAAGACATACTACATGCCATGGATATTGAAGAGACTCTTATAGTCTAGGTTGGGGATATAGATGAAGGTGGAGAGAAACTCAAGAAAGTTAAAACTGCAAAGAAGCTAGAGTTTGAAGGTGAGGATTCAGGTTTTATGTTTCAGGCAAGGAAGCCCATGACAAGGCATGCTAGAAAATTTTTGGAGAGAAGCAAAGAAGTTCATCCAGCCACTGAGACTGTCCAGCCACCATAAGACATTATTGATCTTTCATCACCTGCAGAAAAAGATCCAGTTTTCAAGCCAAAGAAAGGAAAGGAGAAAGTAATTGAAAAAACAGAGTTTGAACTCCTTGAAGAACAATCGAGGTTAGCTAACCATGAAATTGCAATTATGAAGAAGGAGGCAAGGAAACAAAATTTCCAAAAGGTTCAGTTTGAAAAGATGAAAGAGGTTTGGGAAGAGCAAGTTGACACTGTATCAAAGACCCTAGACAACAAACAACAGTTAATCAAATGGACTATGCCATTGAGAAAAGAGTTGAAACATGTCAGAAGAATGAAATTTCATTTAAAATCTACCAATATAAATCTAAAGGATCAGGTTAAAGACCTACAAGAATAGCTAGAACTAATCCATGAGGAGCTGGAGAAGAAAGGCCTAAAAATGACAGTAGTTGAGGAGCCAATAGCTCAACTCATCATCAATGAGGAAGAAATAGCTGAAGACTCTTAGTTTGGGTTAGTTTATATTTTGTAAGGTAAATGACATGTTAAAAACCAAATTATTACAGCTGGAAGGTACATTATTTAAGCTAGGCAGAAATCTGGAATTTACACAGTTTTCAGCAGTTTCGTAGCGTTTCCTAGGTGTAATGTTCCTAATTAGCCCAAGCTAATAAGAACATTTCACTATGTTTTTAATTTTATTTATTGATGAATAAAATGTAAAGGAGGACATGAAAAACTCCTAAAACATAAAAATAAATCAGTGCCGAGTGTGAATAGAGACAAATTAGGGCTTTCTCAATAAAATCCACTTGTGTGTGAACAGGATTGAGCTACTTGACCGGGTCAACATGACCAAATCAACAAGCAGTGCAGATAAATTGAACAACTTTGAAGACCCAGCGCAGTTCTAGAAGGTGGATCCAATGTGAAAGGGGTTAATTTATTTGAGGTGGTTTAGGGTTTTGCAGATCCTCATCTTATAAGAGGAAGGAGAAGGCTCAAGGAAAAGGTTGTTGATGATCATTTTATTTTGAGATTTCTTGAGCAACTCAAACTCTCTTGGCTATTTAGCTAGAGAGAGGAGTTTCTTGTTTAGGAATTCGTCCTCCTTCCTTGAGGGTCTCTTAGAGGAGATTGTGCTGCATTGGTCCATTATCTGGCATTGGCCAAGCTCCATCTCTCTTTGGCAGCGTAAATCCAGTGAGGTTTTCCATTGTCTAAGTGAGCTGCAGCAAGTGGAAGATAGATCTTCTCAGATCTATGCATATCTAGCCCCTCTTTTCAATGGGAAAGTCTTCTAACCCATTGGCAAGAGTGTTCTAGATCACCAGAGCTTCAGATTCTTATCTTGGCATGAGACCAAAGTGTATTTTACTTCATCTGTGCAGTTAGCTTCAGAAACTGCGTCCTTTTTGCAGGCAGAGTTGCAGTGTGGGTTTTGCATCAGTTTGGAGGAGAGATCTCCGGTGAAAGGGCTCCTTTCCTTCACTGAGGAGATCTGTGGATTGGCCAACCAATCCACATCCTATTTCAGATATGATCTAATTTTCATCATTTTTTTCAAAAAATTCTGAATATTACTGCAGATCTATGGTGTAGATCTCAGATCTATTCATTGTTATTCATCTTTTGATAAGATCCCCAAGGGGAATGTACTAAAAATCTCTTTTTGAATATATACCCCATTCTGATATGTAATTTTCTATTCATATCTGCTGTATATCTAAAATATAATGAAACACTACTTCAGCCACCTGTAAATTATGATGTTCAGCTCTTCTGTCTCATTGCATGGTTGCAACACCTCATTTGGAGGCCTTTCTTTGTGTAAATCTCTGTTTTTCCTAATGTAAACCATATGATTCATATTATAAGTTTCCATACCGATGCTATAGAATTATTTCAGTTAAAACCCTCAGAAATTACGCTCTGCATGCTTCGGCCATTTTCTGCATAATTTAAGCCATGGGAAATCAGGGTTTTCTAGCCTAGTTTGGGAAGAGGAACTGTTTAACTTAGCTAGAATTATTTTTTTGAACTGAAATTAGGAGAATAAGTCCCTCATGACCTAATATAAAATAAACTCCCACAATTTCCCTTATTTTTACACATATATTTTAATATACTCATTTTAGGGCCAAAATCATCACTTTTCCCCACCTTTTTGCCCATAAAACACTGTATAAGGTTGTTGTTGCATATTTAACTGAATTTTAAGTGTTTTTACATCTATATCAAACATATTTCTATAGCTCCACATTGGTAATAACTCATATTATTCCCAATCTGTAGCTGATCCTGAAAAAGGAACATTACAGTGGTATCGGAGCATGATCTTTGGCTCAGCCTGTGGCTTCAAGCCAAAGTAATGAATCCCTAAAGGGGAATATTTCAAAATCTATAGAAATATTCTTTAGATGGCCAGGTAGCCTCTGGATCTCATCCTTTCTTCAAAGGTGACATATCCAGTAAATGCCCCTGCAGTCAATCTCTGGAATAGAATTTTGATATTCCCGAATAGGGAAATTTACAGCAAAGAATTAGAGTTCAGAATGCTTAACAAGATGATTTTTACCTCATCATATTCCGGATCCATGAAGAGCCTCTTCAAAGAGGATATATAGACAAAGGAGAAAGATGAAGAGAATGAAACTCCTAGAGGGTTTCAAGGAGAAGAAAGTTGCAGTGAGTCCTATAGAAGGTTTCAAGAAGGAGATGAAGATCCATGCACTTCCTACCCTCACAAAGAAGATTCATTGTATAGAAAAAACAAGAGCATGGCTCCACCACTTGGAAAAATGACAGAAGAGGAGATCTCCCTGCTCCTTTTCCAGAGCTTGAAGGGTATTGAAGAAGATCTCAAGGAGATTGAAAGGGTGGAGACTTGTACCAGCGCTGGCACAACCTTGGAAGAGAAGCCTTCAGTAATGGCTGGAGACTACATAGTTGTAGAAGAAGCTCTTGTTTCTACATCCCACCAAGGTATAATTAAAAATCCATCTGTTGTCATTTCAGCACATTGTATGAAGAGATCTACATTTCTGTATGATGTTGGATTAGAGCAACAAAGTTGCACTGCGCTGTGCAAGAGCAGTAAGGACAAAGAGGAGAGGTTTTTTCTTGAAGATATAAAAGGGATTTCATTTCAAAAGCCCTTGAAATGAAAAAGGTGTAAAACCTTGAGGACACAAAGAGGAGATGAGGAAGAAGGCCAGCCTCATTCCTATCCATTACAGAAGGGTTAAACACCTAGGAAGGTGATTGGATTGCGCAGTGGAAGCATGGAGGGTCTTCTCCACTTATGTATTCAGTCATCTCTCATTAAGGAGGTCTCATTATATGAAGATTATGGCACCATATTTGGGCAGAATGTACCATCACTATCAAGGGATGAGACCTTGAAGATTGCAGAAGGAAAAGAGGAGGGCAAGATTTACATGAAAAGAAGCAATTGTCCCTCTATACTTCAGCATAATGATGCAAGAAGGAGGCAAAGAGATCTATTCCAGCAAATCAAGGGCACATCAATCCATACATCCTCCCATGATATATGCCTTGATGTCTCCTTACTTGAAGGGATTTCACCAAGGAGTTCCCATGATGAGCAGAAGAGCAAAGTGTTCCCTCAACCTTGTGCATCAATGTCATCTCTTTCTAAGAGGGAGGCCAACACAATATTGGAGACTTTGGGTAAGAAGCATGCTTATGTAAATCACATTTTATTTCATGATTGCATGTATTCTCTTACTTTACATTTGCAGGCCATAACTCCCAAAGGGAGTGCTTTACCCTACAAGCTTCATGGCCAACTATGGGCCAAGATTATTTTAAAATATGGCCACTCCCTTGATGGGCTAAGGGAGGTGTTACAACATGATGGGTGCTTCCCTAAGGCACCAAATATACATTTCACTTTCAGCCATGGTGAAATGATAAGGGCAGCAAGTAAGTGGCATGCAACACACTTACCATATCTCAATCTGAAGTAGGGAGGAGATCACCTGCGCTGGTTCCTATTGGGTGAGTTTGGGTACCACCCAAGATTTTTGAATTTCTTGTCTCATGCCTTGTATTTCAAGAAAAGAATGCATAAGAAGAAGGCATGTTTTTTTTGGTTGATAAGGAGAGAGTATGGACACCTCATGATGAATTCCATGTCCATACATCTACTTGTACCCATGATGTATGTACCTGTATTTCTATTTAGAATGAATATCATAATCATGTATGTACTTGGGGTTGGGAGAAGATGTAACCTTCTCATGAGATGGCATAAGGGAGCATGTTTATATCATGATGTTAATGATGCTCCAATCTTTATTGTAAACATGATATGAGGAAAGATGCAATGGGTGAATGTATCCATTGGGAATGCAATCTCCCAAATTCATTTGTATTTCAAGAAGAGGATAGGACCTTATATGGTTGTTGCATTATATATTGTGTTTTATTATGCAAAAGGTCATGTATGGGACTTATGTCATGGGAAGGGATCTCTCACATGGGAGGATTTGGAGCATTACATGTGTTGTTTGAATCATATTTAGCCAACACCTATTATCCTCCACTATTTTCAAGCTATTAAGAAGCTTATTGCAGCAAGTAGGTGGTGGGATGGCTACTTATTATGCTATGATTTGAAGCAGCATGGGAAGGGAAACTTTCCACATAACACCCTTGGCATGGAAGGGGTCAGAAAGGAAGAATCGAATCAGCCCACTCTTTCTTATTTCAAGGAAGAGAATAGATCCATGCACCATTCCATTGATGGGGGAAGGATTATTGGTGAAGAACATTATCATGTTAGATATGCTTTATATTCTGATTTCATGCATTCTTGCACCATGTGTTTTGTAGGTCATGGCTCCAAGAAGGAGTGTTATATCATGTGAGCCTCTTGGCCAATATTGGGCCCCAAATATTTCTGATTTAGGCCACTCCCTTGAGAGGAGAAGGGAGATTTTGCAAGATGATTGATGCTTCCCCAAAGCACCAAACATATATCACACTTTCAGCCATGGTGATATGGTGTGGAAAGCAAGTAAGTGGTGGGATAAACACTTACCATATCTACATTTGATACAAGCAGGGGATGCATTGCATTGGTTACACATGTGGGACTATGGCCCGCCTCCATATGTGCAATTTTATGTTTTCAAGAACATTGTTTTGATTCCCTATCTTAATAATGTACTTGTAATGCTATGGGGATGTATGGGGAAAGAAGGAAGGATGGAATCTGCCTCATGGGATGCCTACTCTCCATGTACTTTATGTTTTCTTGTTTCAGGGAGAGCCTGGGGGCAAACCATGTTTGTTTCATATGATCTATTGTCTCCTTATGGGATGAGCTATTTGCATCTCATGAGAACATTGGAGCAAGAAATGGATGGATGGATTGGTGAGCACTTGGCTTATGGAGGAAGCTTATCTTATGTTGGTGTCACTAAGGAGGAGATTTTGCAGCACTCACCTTGCAATTGCTTGAAGACAAGCAAAAATTTTGGAGGGGAGGACTGTAATGTTCCTAATTAGCCCAAGCTAATAGGAACATTTCACTATGTTTTTAATTTTATTTATTGATGAATAAAATGTAAATGAGGACATGAAAAACTCCTAAAACATAAAAATAAATCAGTGCCCAGTGTGAACAGAGAAAAATTAGGGCTTTCTCAATAAAATCCACTTGTGTGTGAACAGGATTGAACTACTTGACTAGGTCAACAAGACCAAATCACCAAGCAGTCCAGATACATTGAACAACTTTGAAGACCCAGCGCAGTTCTAGAAGGTGGATCCAATGTGAAAGGGGTTAATTCATTTGAGGTGGTTTATGGTTTTGCACATCCTCATCTTATAAAAGGAAGGAGAAGGCTCAAGGAAAAGGTTGTTGATGATCATTTGAATTTGAGATTGCTTGAGCAACTCAAACTCTCTTGGCTGTTTAGCTAGAGAGAGGAATTTCCTGTCTAGGAATTCCTCTTCCTTCCTTGAGGGTATGTTAGAGGAGGTTGTGCTGCATTGGTCCATTATCTGGCATTGGCCAAGCTCCATCTCTCTTTGGCAACATAAATCTAGTGAGGGTTTCCATTTTCTAAGTGAGCTGAAACAAGTGGAAGATAGATCTTCTCAGATCTATGCATATCTAGCCCCTCTTTTCACTGGGAAAGTCTTCTAACCCATTGGAAAGAGTGCTCTATATCACCAAAGCTTAAGATTATTATCTTGGCATGAGACCAAAGTGTATTTTACTTCATCTGCACAGTTAGCTTTAGAAACTGCATCCTTTTTGCAGGGAAAGTTGCAGTGTGGGTTTTGCATCAGTTTGGAGGAGAGATCTCCGATGAGAGGGCTCATTTCCTTCACTGAGGTGATCCATGGATTGGCCAACCAATCCATGCCCTATTTCAGATATTATTTTCTGTGCATCATATTCTTTAGAAATTTCTAAATATTACTGCAGATCTATGGTGTAGATCTCAGATCTATTCATTGTTATTCATCTTTTGCTGAGATCCCCAAGGGGAATGTACTAAAAATCTCTTTTTGAATATAGATCCCATTCTGATCTGTGATTTTATATTCAGATATGTTTTAGATATAAAATATAATGAAACACTACTTCAGCCACCTGTAAATTACGTTGTTCAGCTCTTCTGTCTCATTGCATGGTTGCAGCACCTCATTTGGAGGCTTTTCTTTGTGTAAATCTATGTTTTTCCTAATGTAAACCATATGATTTGTATTATAAGTTTCCATACTAATTTTATAGCATTATTTTAGTTAAAACCCTCAGAAATTACGCTCTGCATGCTTCAGCCATTTTCTGCATAATTTAAGCCATGGGAAATCGGGGTTTTCTAGCCTAGTTTGGGAAGGAGGAACTATTTAACTTAGCTATAATTATTTTTTTGAGCTTAAATTATGATAATAGGTCCCTCATGACCTAATATGAAATAATCTCCCGCCATTTCCCTTATTTTTACGCAGATCTTTGAATATACTCGTTTTAGGGCCAAAATCATCACTTTTCCCCACCTTTTTGCCCATAAATTGCTGTATAAGGTTTCTGTTGCATATTTAACTGAAGGTTAAGTGTTTTTAAATATTTATCAGACATATTTCTGTAGCTTCACATTGGTAATAACTCATATTATTCCCAATCTTCAGTTGATCCTGAAAAAGGAACATTACACTAGGCTTGAAGCCGAGAAAACACTATGAAACCACTTGTAGCTTTATTTTTGCATAATTTTTTTTTTTTGGGAAATTTAAAGAGCATGAAATGATAGGAAGGATGTGTCATAACATGATGAATACCATGTAAGAGAAAAGAAGCAGAAATTCTGATGGAAAAGGTCATTTTTTGTATGCTACGAAAGTACGCTACGAAATTGTCATACGTTCGTAGCGTGTTGTTTTGAAGGTTCATGAGAAGGTTTTTGTCAGTTTCAGATAGGTGGACACTTTCAAAGGGTCAAGGGACTTTTCTAGCAGTCATCCAAGACTTGAAGATCATGAGATGAAGACAACTCATCAGCCAAACCATTCGTTGAAGACAAGGACTTGTTTTCCTAAAAGAGAGGGTTTGCTTCCAGATTTTGAGGAGGGTAATTAAGATGTCATGTAGTGATGAGTTCCATAACAGCCTATTCGAACATGTGAAGCATTAGTTTTCAAAGACGTAACTATTTTAAGAGATAAGGTAGTTGATGTAATAAGTTGTGGTTTGAGTCCTATTAGGAAAAGGACTGTTTCATAGTGTATCTGTAATTTTTTTCATTAAAGCACATGTTTTCCTATTATGCGAGGTGTCATTAGGAAAATTTCGATGAATCTAACCAAGAGTCAGATCATCTCTTATATAACAAGTCTATTAGAAAGCAGATATTCAAATTTGTAAAGGGTTGGAGATTTTTTGGCAATACTACAGCTTTATGTAAATTGACTGAAATTAGTAATATAGAGGATTTTTACTTGACCAACCTGAGATTCTCATGGATTTTTTAGTGCTTATTTGATCTATACTTTCTATGTGTACCATTTGCAGTGGTTTTCATATTTAATACTTAGAATTCATAGCTTCATGCTTTGACTTCCTTTATTGATGAATTGGTTGTGTTATTTCATGTTTCATATGTGATTTGCCTCTGCTAAAAGCTCTTACCTGCCTCAGATTCCATGTCAAGTGAACTTACCACTGAACTACTAAATTTTTTGACTCCATAAGCCCAATTATTGCAAACTTATACTCTTTTCAACCTACACTCATCACAAGCAAGATATTTTCAAGTTGAGTTTCATCATAATCAAATATCATTAACCCCTTTTGAGAGAGCCTTCTCAAACTGAAGAGGCTAAGCTTCAGTTACAAGTTGGTTTGAAACAGTTACATGAATTTGTCTGATTAGCAGCCAATCAAGTGAAATTTTATGATAACAGCAAACATTCCCCCAAAATACAGAATGCTCTTATCTCGCTTTTGGGGGGGGGGGGGGGGGGGGGGGGGGGGGAAGAATACAAGGAACTCTGCAACTAGACATGACTTATGCTACCATTCCAGTGTTTGGTCAATTGAGGAAGCTTTATAGTGAAACATTGATGAAGTACATGGTAAGTAGTCAAGAAAAGATTCACAACTACCCTTTGTACTTTTTTCACACTGACCTAGATTCTTTCATTTTTTATAATGATGGAATCACTGATTCACAGATTTCCCAAGTATAAAATGATCCCACATAAAACACTGACAGTAAAACCAAAACAAAGCAACCAGACCATACCCATGAACCTCTTTGGAACATGATTTTTGATGGCTCATGTGGCCAAGATGTCTCTAAGGAAAGAATCTAGGTGTATAATAGAGGAGACAATAGTACACAGGGTCATTCATATAAACTAAATTTCTAGTGCACAAACAACATTGTTGAATATGAAGCTTTTCTTTTTGGATTGCAAATTTTGAAAAAACTAGGAGTGAAAAGGATCTATGTACATGGTGATTTTGAGCTAGTCGTTAAATAGGTTAAAGGACTATATGCAGCCAAAAACCCTAGACTAAGAGTGTATAGAAATGTTTTCCTTGATTTTTGGAGGACCTTTGAGGAATACGATTTGGCAGTCATTCGCAGAAACCAAAATGTCCTAGCCAATGGCCTAGTTGTTTCAACAAGCACCTGTAAACTGCCTCACCCCAAAAAAAAGCATATAATTGAGGTCAAACATCGTCCTTCAGTGCCAGACAACATGAGGTACTGGCAAGTTTTTGGCAGGGATAAAAAAATTGAGAGCTTCCTGCAATCTAGAGATGAATTTGAATATAATAATGTGAATATGGATTGTCAGGAAGACAGTCTTATCAAGGTAAAAACTACTGAGGAAACAAAAACTGTCGTTCTGGAAAACATTGTTCTAGATGTAAATACTATTGTAAATATTCCAAATCATGACACTATATATAATACCGATAAACAAAAAGACCTACAAAAATAGGAATTTGAAATACTCCAACTTAAAGACAATAATCTACCTAGAGGGCTAGTCACTTTAGAAGAATTATTTGACTTTAATGATGTGGCCAAAAAACCCAAAATAGAGCCAACTGAAACAAACATTGAGGAATGTAATATAGGCACATAACAAAATTTGAAAATCATCAAACTATCTAAATCTCTACCGACTATTACAAAGAAAAAAAAACAACCTTTTTCAAATAATTTATTGATGTTTTTGCATGGAGCTATGAGGATTTGAAATCCTATGATACCAGCATCATTCAACACAAGATTCCAATTAAAGAAAATTAAAGGCCAATCAAACAGAAATTGCAAAGAATAAATCTTATTTTAATGCCTTTAGTTGAGAAAGAGATTAATAAGATGTATGAAGCAAAAATCATAGTGCCACTCAGATACTCCCAATGGGTTTCCAATATTGTCCCAACTAGGAAGAAAACAGGTGAAATTAGACTCTGCATTGACTTCAGAAACCTTAATAAGGTAGCTCTTAAGGATAACTACCCTTCACCTAAGATGGATCACATATTACAAGGGGTAGTGGGTTCTAGTAGGATATCTTTGTTATACAGTTCCTCTGGTTATAATCAAGTGTTAATGCACCCTGATGACCAAGATAAGACAACTTTTACAACTCCTTGGGGGAATTTCATGTATGTGAAAATTCCCTTAGGACTAATGAATGTTGGAGCTACCTTTAAAAGGGCCATGGACATTGCATTTGCTGATAACATTGGCCACTTTATTGTGATTTATTTGGATGAAATCACAGTGTTTTATAAAACCGATGAAGAACATTTAACACACTTGAGACAAGTTTTTGAAAAATGCAGAAAAATTTGACTCTCCCTGAATCCTAAGAAGACATTGTTTGGATTAGAAGAAGGAAATTTTTTATGCCATATTATCTCTAAGGATGGAATTAGAATTGACCCTAGAAGAACTGAAGGAATATTGAAAATCATCCATCCCAGAAATTTGAAAGAACTCCAATCCTTCATTGGTAAAATCAACTTCCTAAGGATATTTATACCTAACTTGGTAGAAATTTCAAGGAACACCACTAACATGCTAAAGAAGGGATCATAAATAAAGTTGACCTTAGAAGAAAAAAAATCTTTTGACTTTGTCAAGCTTACATTGACAAAGGCCCCAGTACTAATCAGTCTGGATTTCACTAAAGATTTCACGAATTTTTATTTTTCCTCTGAACATACTATTGCTACCATTTTGCTACAGAAAAATAGTGAAGAACAAGAACAACCAATAGCCTTTTTCAACAAGGCATTGAGAGATGCATATATGAAATATAATATTGTGGAAAAACAGGCTTTTGCATTGGTTAAAGCAATGAAAGATTTTAGAGTCTATATTTTACATTCACATATCATTGATTATCTTCCAAATGCAGTTTTCAAAGAAATTCTATCGCAAAATGACCCTAATGGAAAAAGAGGGAAATGGATTGCAGTGGTCCTAAAATACGATTTGGAAATCAAGCCTACCAAGTTGATCAAAGGCCAAGGACTAGCTGAATTGATGGCATAATCTAATTTACATGCACTCGACATCGACATGGTACATGCATTAGATGATCAAGAGGAACTATCGACTCCACCAATTGATGAAGCATTCCTAAATTATCCATGGTATGCCGATATTTTGAATGTACTGTCTAAACTAAATTCTCCTCCTGGTTTATCTAAAACAAAGGCTAGATTTCTAAAACTCAAAGTTTTCAAGTTATGCATTATGGAAAATTGTTTGTATTGGAAAGAAATTAGAGGCATTTTGCTTAAATTTTTATTAAAGGATTGTGAAAATAGAGAAATTCAGGAGATCCATGGGGGTGACTATGGTGGCCATCTCTACTAGAAAACCACTGCTAACAAAAACATGGGAGCTAGTTTTTATTGTCCCACCATTTTTCGTAATGTCCATAAGATGGTTAATTCTTGTCATAATGTCAAATATTTGAAGGAAAGAGGAAGATACTTCCCTTACCCCTGAAACCTATTTCTGTAGAAATCTCTTTTCAGTAGTGGGGATTAGACTTTATAGGAAAAATTCACCCTCCATCCTTTGCTCAACACAAATGGATCCTTACTGCTATAGATTATTTCACCAAATAGATAGAGGCCACCCCGCCTAGGAATGCGATTGACTCTCTCATCATAAAATTCCTAGAAACCAAAATCTTTTCCAGGTTTGGTTGTCATAGGAAAATCATGACAGACAATGTTGCAGCCTTCAGATCCAAAAAGATGATTGATTTCTATCATAATATGACATTAGGTCATTCCACAGCCTACTACCCTGAAGGTAATGGACTAGTTGAATCTTCAAATAAAAACCTGGTGAACATCATTAAAAAGCTTCTGGAGGAGAATAAGAAATCATGGCACAATAAGTTGATCAATGCTCTGTGGGCTGTGTTAGCCACCTATGAATTTTTTGACAAGAAAATAGGTGGCTAAATTGTTTTTGAGCCTTCAAGGAATTCATTTCCTCTGAAAACATACCATCCTTGAAGCCTCTGTGTGTCTTTGCCCTTTGAAGAATCCTCACTATTGTTTCCATTAAAAAGCCTCTCTGTTTGTGAAGAAGAATGCCCAAAAAGGCCTCTTTTTCCTCTCATTTCATTCCTACAGAGCCTCTATTTTCGTCTCCTTTTCCCATTTCAAAATCCCCCATTAACCCTCCAAATCATCCTAATCCCCTTTAAAACCTTTCAAACACCCTTTGTTTGGCTTAAAAGTCCCTTTTTCCCTCTACCGAAAACCCCTTTTAAGCCTGCAAAACCCTCTTTTTGGCTTAAAAACACCCCATTTTCATTTGAGGCTTAAGCCCCTTTCGGCTAGCCCCTTAACCACTTCCCCACATGACCCGTGCCCAAAACCAAGCGCTAAAGGCCTAGGAGCTAATCGCAATCAGAGGTTTCACAGGGAGAACATTTCTTTGTTAAACAAAAAACTCCTGATGTGATGGTATTATGCTATGAAGGCCCACGCTGTGATATGCACCGTCGATCTATAAAGATCTAACGGTTAGCGCTTATCCCGTGGCGTGCCCATCCCCTCTTCCATCACCCCTACAATTACATGAGAGCCGTTGATCTGTCTTCAGATCAGACAGTGGTCGCTCAAACGCAAATCGCATAGCGCCCAATCCCATATCGTTGATCCTCCCGATTGGCGAGCCCCAATTGAATCTGAGCCGTCCATCCCGCATGATCCAACGGCCTAGATTCCTCCACTACCCGCTCCTTTTCCCTCCATCGCTCTCCCTCCGAAACAATCTCCACTGTTGATCTCCATGTGATCCGATGGTCCATGTGTAATCACAGCGAAAACCATCAGAGATGTGGTCCCTGCCTTTCTCTGATGCAATTTAATCTCCGCCGTCTGTTCTCTTTGATCCAAAAGTCCTCCTTTATTCTGCCCATTTCACTGACCCTTTTACCTCCCCGCTCATATTTAAATCTAGACCGTCCATCCACATAATCCAAAGGTCCGTAGTGAACCCGATGGCCCACTTCACCCGCGCATCTCCCCTCATCGCGCTCCATCCTCCGCCGTCCGATCTTTCTGCTCCAGATCCAACGGCCAGCGTGCATATCACGTAGATTTATCGTCTAGGCTTTAACGTTTTATAAATACGCAATGTAAGTGGTTTTAAAGGGCCACGTGTCACTCAGCGACTCATATCACATTTTTTGGGCAAAATTTTAAAACCGCCCAAAGGCCACACGACACCAGTGGTTTTCCCATCCAAAACCGCCTTCCTCCCCTTTGTTCCCACAACCTCCTCATTTAACCTCAGTCGTCTATTGATCCAGATCTACGGCGCATATTACATTGCGCATTTCCATCATATTTCTTCATCGGAGTCTCCAAAGAGTTGCATCCGACAATCACCACCGTTGATCTCCTCCTGAGATCCAACGATTCATATCTAATCGCCCTCCACCTTAGCCAGGTCCCACAATTAAAGGCCTGACTTCATTCATTTAATACATTTCCTTTGTATTTACCCGAACCTTAAAAATTTGGGCTTTAAACTAAATATTATTTCTCCGCCTAACTTCGTGTTAACATTTCCGTTCATGAATCCCGGCCGTTGATATCCATTTCCATATCTGATCGGAAAACCCACGTCTCATATTCACACCAAACCTTCATCTGCCCATTCTTTCCCCCATTCTGCAGCATTTTCATCTGTTTTCTTGCTGCCTCCACCATCTTCGCCTCTGTCCCACAGGCCTTCGCAGCAAATCTTCTGCCACCTCCCCTGGATTTTTATAATGAGTTTATTGCATTGTGTAGGGTATACAGAGTGGTAAATTCACTCTGTTTTCCATAATTGTAGCCACTGTGATCCAGAACGCAGAGAGGCCATTACAACAGTAGCCAAGTGAAATAGTAGAAACAGATTTAAGGGATTTGGGCCTGTTAATTGAATATTTAGCACTTAATCCTGTGATCAAAGGATAAAGGCGCAGTCTGAAGACTAAAGAGCACCTGAAACAAGCCATATCTGTGTTTAATGTTAGCAGAATGTATTTTATCAGAAATTACACCTTCCATCAGAAGTATCCATGCCTCCTCGAGCCCTGAAAGGTTATTACACTGATAGAAGCTTCTAAAATATCAGGACAGTAGTTATGGAAGCATGGAAACCCAGAAGACCTTCAGTTACCTTACTTGCTTCAGAAGACATAATAGAGTGCCTTACAGCCAGAAAGGACTTTAAAGAACACATCCGAGGTCAATATTGACCTGACAGAGACTCTGAACCAAACTACAGAGTACAGTGCAGAGCTATTAAGAAGAGTGGGCATGGATACTTCCTCCACTCTGTCTTAATGAATCCATTAAATGAATATTTTCTACTACTGTTATTAATTCTCCTATAAGAACCCCCAAAGAACATGTTGTTGTGGTTGTTGTTGTTAGTTGTAGGGATTCATTCGACTGTTAGAACAGTTTTTGGGAGAGTAGCTGAGTAGTTTGTAATGTAGTAGGCTGGGAGGAGAAGTTTGGACTGTAATCAGCCATTGAGCTCAGTGTATGTGACTGGTTTTGCACATCAATTAATCAAGCAAATTTCACAGGATCCTGGTCTGTATTACGGGTGATGTTTCTCTTATTGCATTGTCTATTTACATTATTCATGCTGTATATTTATTCTACGATAAGAATCAGTAAATTAGGCTTAAGATATACCCCTGCATGGTACCTTAATGCTCACTTCTCTTCTTATCCTTGATTTTTTCTACTGAAAGTGAATCTAAGGGAAAATTCATGTAATTTAACCAGTTAAAGATGTTGGTCCAGCCCATGCTTGCTGATGTGTGAATTCGGGGTTTGTTTCTTAGATGTTCTGGTTGGGTTTAACCTGGAAGAATTGGGACACTAGGGATTTAGTGTAAGCCCTGTCCACTGGGGTCCTTTTCCAATAGATTGGCCTTTCTGAGATCCCTTGAGCTGGTGTCAAAGCATTGAAGGTTAAAATTCCTTCTCTGATCTTAGGCCTAGTTCTGTGTTAAATCTTATCTCTGCTTACTCTTGGAATATGCTGAAGCAGGCCTAGAGTTAAATGACCTCTGACCTGATCTTTAGCTTCCCTTTGTATCTTCATTGAGAGTTTCCTCTGAGTATGTCAAAGCAGGTCTGGATTTAAATGATATCTGACCTGATCTCCAGACAGGAATTGGTTTCTTTCCTTCTTTCACCTTCATTCCTTATTGTTCCATTCCACCATCTATCTAAAATATCCTTTAGTATATATGACTTGCCCTATGAAAGCCTTGGCTAGTTGTTTTGCAAGTAATCTCCTTTCATGACTCCATAGCCCAATGGATGGCACGTTCCTGACCTATCTTCTTTTATTGAAACATCCTGCTGCTTTGCTCTTTTCATTCCATAACCTTCTGAGTTAATGATCTCAAACCAACCCAACAACCAACCAAATCATTTTAAACCCCCCTTGTGCTTCATACCTAGCCTAATACCTCATTTTTAGCTTTCAAAGATATATCATTCTTTGCTTTATGGAGAGATCCCTCTCCAGGTCTAGGAGGGCTAGATCCTAGGATCCCAAAGTGGTTGTGATGTTGTCCAGCCTTTTGGTCTTGCTAATCTGGCCAAAACACTGGAACCCCAACAGGCTGATAGGCTCACCAAAAAGAAATCAATCAACATATCTCCATACCAATTGGTTTATGGAATGGATGTAGTGTTTCCTTCTTCCTTGGGAGTTCCAGTAATGAACATAATCCAAGAGATCCAAGATGAACCAATTTACATTCAAAGGAGTATTAATGACACCATTAAGTTGCAGCATTCCAGAGAAGAGATTTACAATAGAACCTAAGTGATGCAAGAGAATATCAAAAATATCTTTGATAAGAGAACCAAGGCCAATAATTTCAGTCTAGGTGACAAGGTTCTGAAATGAGATTCTAGAAGGGAGGATAAAGGCAAGCACAAAAAGTTTGATAATCTTTGGCAAGGGCCATACACCATTCATGCTTTTAGGGGAAATAATTCTTACTTTCTCAAAGATTTCGATGGTACTGAAGTATCTGGAGGTCCTGTCAATGGCAGGATGCTAAAACTTTGTTTCTTATAAACTAAGGTTAAATTGTCATCATTGTAAATACCACAGTATTATAGTTTTCAATAATTCATTGGATGAAGTTGAAGCCCGAATTGAAGGCCCTAAGCCTAGTTCTGAGCAGATATAAAAACAAAAAGGAAATCAGTTGAAAAGGAAAGGAAATCAGTTTAAAATGTTGTAGAAAAAGGAGCATCCAAGGCTACTAGTCTCAATTTCTTAACACTTCTTTTCAAGAAGATTCATCCCAAGCTGGAGCCACTATTAGTACCCTATAAATTATAATATCTCAAGGTGACTGGGTACTTCATATTCGTGCAAGGTTTTCATTATTGAAAGGCTTTTCAAAATTCAAATGATTTCAAACAAAAAGGAAAAAAAAAAAGAGGGTATAAAAACTAAAGAAAAAGAAAAGAGAAAAGAATGAAAAGGAAAAAAGGAAAAAAGAAAGAAGAACCCCAAAAAAGAAATAAAGTTGAAAGTGTTGCAAGTTCAAATGCCACTACTCTTTAGATAGATCTGTCCAGTCGTACAGTTTAATCATGATTGAATAGTTTTCAATTTCTGTTGATAGGTTAGAAAATAAATATTTTCCAAACTGTTTAATCTTGGCTTATCAGTAGATAAGTAGAAAATGAGATTGGTTCAACAGATTAATTTGAACCAGTAAGAGAAATAAGATATAGGTGTTAGGTTAGAGTTTTAAAAGAAAATTTTTAGGGTCTACAAGTCTAAATGCACCCTACAAAGAAAGAAAAAAATGTTAGATGAGTAGTTCGGGTAGGTAGATATGCAAGGAAGAAGAAACGAAAGGAAAATTTGAAATGGGGACTTCAAAATCCTTTGAGGCAAAATCTATTTTAAGCCTATGCACATCCCACCAAGGACCAAATTGCAATCCAAATCAGCCAAATCGAAAAAATCCCTTACCATTAACTCATTTCCAAAAATCCTCCGATCACCACTAAATCACCCAATTTGCGTTTTTGTGATGTTAGCAGCTCCCACCTCCATTCCACGTCACTTCCCCCTCCTCGCACTTCGCACTTCGCAAGTGTAGCAGGATAGCACTAACTAAAATGGAAAAGTATGCGATATGCCGGATGCGGGTGGTCTCACCTTCCCTGCCACGTCACTTCCCCCTCCTCGCACTTCACACTTTGCAAGTGTAACAGGATAGCACTAACGAAATCGTAAAGCCTATGATATGCGGGTTGCGGGTGGTCCCACCTTCTCGGCCACATCACCTCCCCCTCCTGCACTTCGCACTTCGCAAGATTTAAGATTTACCTCCATTATTCACAACTAAATCCTCCAACACACGATTTTAAATTTCCATGGTCCCCTCCCTGCCATGTCACCTCCCTCTCCCCACTAAGAACCTCTCACCTTACCCTCCATCTCCACCCCTCACCTCGCCATCGACGACACTCAATTCATTTCGGCACCCCTTCCACCGCCGAATGTTAAGAAAGGGGGGTGGGGTCCAAAATGGGTGGCATCCATTACCGCATACCCCTCCATGTGTCACGATCCCACCATTTCACACCCCCCTTCTCTATTACCGCTTAGTACCTGAGCCCCCCTCCGGAAAGTTGTTTCCGCTGTCCTCCAGACTATTGTCGCTCTGTTACCATTGCCAATGTCATTGCGCCACATCCTCCATCACCTGTCCACATCGCCTCGTCACATCCCCTCCCACCAATAGCACCATTGCGCCATGAATGGTCACGCTATTATCCAACGGACCCATGCCAACTCAATGGTTAACCTCCAGCCACATGTTAAAACCTGGATTCACCATGGTGCCAAATTTTGCATTGATGTTACTATTGAATTGCTACAGGTTTTGATCACCACCAACCACCTTGGCCAAAGGGTAAATTGAAAATAAAATAAGGAACATTCATTGCTCTGTGAGCTTGGTTACAGTTCTCATTTCATATAATTCATTTTCCAATCCTGATCCCCTTCGGTCTTACCCCTTCCTCAGTATCAATTCATATCGTTTCTCCCTTCTCTATTCCCCTTCTCCCACATTACAGTATCCATTGCAGGTGAAAGGGAGAGTGAAAAATAAAGTCATGCCTCCCAAGGCAAATCAACAAATTTTCAATCCCATGGTCTACCCCTAGGTAGACTTGGACCATATTCCCCTGGCTGACAGTGACTACAAGGTACACGAGACAGAGTCAGACCTCAACCTGTTTGATGTCTACTGTTGGCTCGAGGATAAGCTCCTTGATGAAGCAAATGGTATCAACCTGTGGGAGACCAAGCTTCCACATTACATATTCCCTAGAACCCATAACTACCTTGAGCTAATTAGGAAATGTAATATTCCTAAATTAGCATGTAGCTAATTGGAATATTAAATTTTGATTTAGATAGAGGAATAAGATGGGTAGGGAGTCCCATAAATCTCTTTAGTAGGCATAAAATCCCTCTTAATGTGAAAAAGGATCATATTCATAGCTGGATAAAGCACCTTCATGTGTGAACAAAGGCTAATGCATGTGGACAAGGTCAAGTTTGACCAAGTCAACAAAGCTAGTATGGAGGAAGTGGAGCATTAATAGAGATAACCCAGTGGGAATATGGATCAGTCTAGATAGTTAGAATAAAGCCAAATTGAGTATGGAAGGAGGCATTGCATGGGGATTAAGTCAAGGTTTACCAAATCCAACAGAGTTGTAATGGAGGAGTGGCATTGATGATTGGACAGCGTAGTTTTGGAGAGAGATTAACTGCATGAAGGTGGAAACCCTAATGAGTGGGACCCAAGGTGAGAAGGCTCGCATTGTTTATAAGGAAGAGGATGCTAGCCATATGAAGTTAGCTTATGATTACGATTTTCTGAATATATTTTCTGTTTATACATATAGCTTTCTCTTGTTGTTTAGCTGAGATTGTATGTTGTTTAGCATTGGGTGCTCCTGATCGGGAATCCCACCTATTCCATTGAGGAGCTCTTGGAGGAGTCTTGCACCATATTGTCCACTATCTAGCTTAAGGCAAAGCTTCACATTTCTTTGATAGTGCAGATCCTATTGAGAGTTTGGTTGTTTCAGTAAGCTGTAGCAAGTGGAAACTAGATCTCTAGATCTAGGCCATTTCAGTGCTCATTTTCAGTGGAGGAAGTTTCTACTCCATTGGGAGGAAAATATTGAAGGCATTGAGCCTCATTTTCATATCTTGACATCAGGACAACTATTTTTTGATCCCTACAATGCAGAATAGATCCAGATCTGCGTAATTTTTGAAGGAGCAGTTGCAGGGTGGTTCAGTACACCATTTGGAGAGCTGATTTTCTAAGTGCTAGGGATTTTCCCTTAAATTTGGAGATCTATTGGAGGAGGCTATTATATTGCATATATTGTATCAACCATACTTTCCAGATCTATAATTTTCAGTAGATCTGCAGTCTTAGATCTCAAATCTACACTTTGTGCTTGGTATTTTGCTGAAAACCTCAAGGGGGTTCACTAGAGGAGCCTGTATAGTGCATCGATCTGATATAGACCTGAATTTTTATGCACATAGCAGCTCTAGATCTGATGTACAATCTAATTTTGTTGCAGAGGGAATAAAATAATGTTTTCATGGCATTACAACTTTAATATATGTTTTCAGTCCCTCTTTTTGCATGATTTTTGAGTTATTTTGGCTTGGGAGGATTGTTTAACTAAGCTACCATGATTTGTTTCAAATATTCTATTGTATTTGGCTGGTATAATGTTTAATATAATGGATCCATGGGCTTCATTTAGCTGTTATTGCATATATTTATGAAAAATGTGTTTTTAGTGCATTGTATTGTTGCATTCCCCATTTGGGGATATTACAGGAAATGTCAGTCTTGCTATGACATTAAGAAAAGAGCCCTATTGAACTCTACAGGAGAGATTTTTTTTCATGTAAATGCCCCATTCATTCAAGAGATGTTGCAGGCCCCAATTGTTGAGAACATTGTCCCTTTTTCATATGAGGCCCTTATAGGACTATACCAAGGATTATATTTTTCCAGCAAGGCCAAAACCTTGAAGCTTTTCATGAATCCCAATGCACTAATGCCTACCACAAATCCCCCATATCCATCATCCACCTTCCGAGAAAGTACCAAGCACATTGTCACTACTCTGTCTTATTTGCTAGGTAATCATAATGATTAGTGGATAGATGAAGCCATAATTGGTTTCTTGTATATCCTCTCTGCAAATGTCAAGCCCATTGTTATGTTCAACTATGCTCAATTCCTTGCTGATGCAATCCATGATCAGTTCTTGAAATTTCAAATAGAAGGGGTATTCAAATACACCTCTGTGTTGGTGTACATGTTTACCTGTTTTCAATCCAGCAGGTTTGAATTCGACATGATAAAGCAAGGTGAAGACTCTCAATCCCAATCTATGATTTTTTGGACAACTCTACTAAGAAAGGAGCAGGAAGACTATTCATACAAGAGCTTTGTAGAACTAGTTTTCCACCCAGAAATTAGTGCACTAAGCAGCACCACAGATCCTAGGGTCAATGAGGAAATCAAGAAAGTGATGTAGTTGAGAGAGCAGATCATGACAATGGTCTGGTATCTCTACCAAAACTACACGAAGATCAGGTTTATGGTAGCGAATTGGCCCCTTATAAACTACCCAAATACCTCTCCTTCAGGACCTTTTCCCTTGAGTATATCAGACAAATGATATATGTTGATGAGGTGCATATTGTTTCGGCCAAGAAGAAGTCACAATTCAGGATCAAATCCCAAATCGTCCCATTCATCTGCAACAATAGGGCAGATGGGGGAGAGGCGGATAAAATACTGAAAGAGATGAAATTCACACACAGTTTCACCTGTTCCTATTATCCAATGGGGATCATCTCCAAGAAGAGGGTGGAAAACAAGTCCACACCCTACACCCATACCCACAAACTAGAGATAGAGAAGTACATGAACCAAGAAAAATGGGTGGCAAACACACTCCAGGAGGCAGAAGAGCAGGTCATCTCTACTTTAGGAGTCCAAACACCAACTCCACAAGAGGGGAAGGCGGAAGGAGTTCAAGATGAAAAAGGAAAGGAGCCTGAAAAGGAAATAGGAATTAAGAGGACCAGGGAGGATCAAACAAACATGGACATCTATTCCTCCACTGAGGAGTTCAAAATAAAATATAGGAAGAGAGTCAGGATCAACATGGGCCTTGACCAAGGAAATGAGAAAAACCAACAAAATTTCATCACAATTGGGGATTCACCAAGTTCATCTTCAGTAGGTGGCCACCCAATCTTCTCCACATCCTCTGCCACCGTGTCATTCCAACGGCAGAATGTGCAAACTCACACATCTACTTCCACTGCAAAACAAAAGGAGGAAGACATCTATGAAACATTCATGGAGATCAAGAGAAGGAATGAGGTTTTCAATACAAACACCTACAATCAATTTTGGAAACAAAAAATTAGCCTCCAGAGTAGACTCCTATCAGCCTTTCACTCTGAGAAAGTAAGAATGAGGATGGCATTCTTGGAGGCACAAGTTCCTCAGCCCAAAGGTGTAGCAAATTACAAGAAGACATCTTTAGAGTTTGATGAAAATAAAATCCACCCAATAGACCAGATGGAGATGCACAAGCAGACTGGGGAAATGATTTCCTCCACACTAACTAACACATCCATGAGCCTCTCAAAACTACAGGTTACTTTGTCCAATGCACAGTCACAATTAAAGTTGGAAAAGGTCTCTGCCATGGCCAAAGATTCAAGGACAAAATCTCTGGAGGATTTAGTGATGCAGCTTGGGTACAATCCATCAAACATAGCAGTGGAAAAAACCCTTTTGAGGAAGAAGAATACACACATAGCTTCTTTGAGGAGGGAGCTTAAGTTTCTAGTAACAGAAGACCCCGTGGCTAAGGAGATAGAAGCAGCTGAAACACAGAAGGCAGAAATGTTGCAATTAATTGTTGAACAAAACGAACAAATCAAGAAAATGGAGGATGAGATGGGAAAAATGATCAAAGAAAGAAAGAAATCAATAAGGGATGCAGTGGAGGGAGCAGCTAAGGCCATGATCCCCCTACAAGCGATTTCTCTCACAGTGATCCCATCAGCCACAACATTCACAGGAGCACCGAGGGAAAGTACTGAGCAGCTAGCCAAGGCGATGGAGAACATGTCTTTACATTTTACTGAGATCAAAAGGCTACGGAATCAACTCAGTGACCTGTTGGATCAACTCAAAGGGAAAGACTCTGCACATGCCATAGAGTTTCATATTAGCAAAAAGCTAAATGAGAGCTTGCAGAAGTCTCTTCAAGAGTCCTCAATTGGACGAATTATGGGAAGGGTCAAGCAAATCATATGGTTGCATATAATTGAGTCGCTAAATGATATATGGCCCTCAATTTAGATAATTTTTGAAAAAAGGGATCTAATTGAGGTAGTGAAGGTTTCCATTGAGAAAAAAAAATGAGGAACTTGGAGATAAGCCCCAAACTGCCAACAACATCATCATATTCCTGAATTCTAAGAGCAGCCATGAATTGGAGCATTTGGAAGTGGCTGACAGAACAACCTTTGTTCTTGAAGTTAAAAGGGTGTTGAATAAGAAGATTCTGGTCACATAGCTAGAAGAGAGATGCCATCAACTGGATATTGGGGTGAGAAGGATTTTCAACAGGATTGAGCCATTGAAAAAAAGAGTTTTTCCTTCCTTGTTTGTTATCAATGATAAATTGATGCCCATAACTAATTATGTAAAGAGGCTGATATATATCTCCGAGGACACGGCCAAGCTCATGAATCTAAAAAACACCATGACTGGGAAATCATTCTATGAAGTCATCAGCAACGATGTCTTCATGCAGCATCTAAAACCAACATTCGTGAATTACATCGAGACTGATGAAGTATACAGGAAGTTGAACAAGACCAAGATCCCGATTCCAAAGAGTTGGGAAAATCTATGCAGGCTCCAAGAAGGATGACAACTCAGTTCAGTGACAAAGCCGGCAGCTTAGTGAATTGTGAGTGTCAGCACATACACTGTATCAAATCTTCCAGCACAACAAGCCACCACAGTGTTAGATAATATCTCCATAAGGACGTCGGGCACCTGCCAAGAGGGTCGTTGCAATGAAGGGCCACTTCCACTTCTACTTCGGGCATCTGTCTAGAAACAGTCACAACATTTCCATGCATGAGACGTGCAGACCCATTTTCAGTTACTCTTATAGTAAACTAATTGATTGCCCTTCGATAATGGAAAGCTGGTGTAAATAGTTTGAATCTGAGTTTTTGTTCTGTAACAAGGGTTGGACCCTGGTTTTGTAAGAACTTTTCATTGCAATTATTTTTCCTTTTCAAGCTGGAGCATCAATAAAGAGATCATTCTGCAAGATTCATGTGTTGTGTTGTCCTGGTGATGTTTTTTCTTTATTCATGTTTAATTTTTCCCCACTGTAATATTTTCGTGTGTTTCATTTATAATTTTGTTTGTAAAGAAGAAAGGTTAAATAAAGATTTATTGTTTTTGAGTACCTTATTTTTTACTGTCTTTACAATTTCAATGTTTTCTTCTGATGTATGGTTTAAGAATCCTTAATTTCTCTTAAGCCATTACTGAAAGCACCTTTCTCCATCCCATAATTCCACTCAGCTATAAACACCAATATTCGGGGTTGTTACACAACAATTTTTCATTGTCTCTGCAATCCCTCGCCCCGCATATTGGATGGTATTTATCGTGACCTGTGGGCAATGTCATCCTCTGCAAGCACCTTCCCTACATCCTTCTATACAAGAACATCATTTCTCCTGCAGAAGACTTTCTCAAAAAGCCCATAAATTTCCATGTTTTGGCATTGGCGCGGGTAGCTAGTTCACCCCTTGCGCCAATGTGGAGAAGTACACTAGAGGCCACGCCACCTAGTGCTCTGTCCCTTTGTTGTACCTGCGCCAGCATTTTTGGGAATGTTTTTTAACATACTAGAGGCGAAATTTTCCTTCAACCACCTCTAGGATGAGTCAAAGGAAGTGGTTAACTGGTTCAACCACTGATCTCTCTCTTTGTGTAGTAGTTTCCTCCTCATATGGGACACTTCTAAAAGATAGGTCTCCCTTCCATGGTTATAGGGATCCTAACCTCTCCCTCTCCCCCTATATAAATGAGCTTTCTCCCATCATGAAAGCTAGCTGAGCAAAGAGGATTATGTAGCTGAGATGCTGAACTTGGAGAACTAAGCCATAGTCGAATAATCGAGAAGGTAGATCAAGAAGCAAGTCCATCGAGAGGTCCCTTATCCCGTCCGAATTCCCCGACGAGCTTTGAGATGTGCTTCGCCCGAGTCCCGCTAGAGGAGACTGCAACATCAGAGCGTGGTTGTATCTCTTCTTTCTACCTTAATATAAGTGACTATTATCTGGTTCCCGTCTTGCATTTTATCTGTATTGAATGCAATATGCTAGTCTTCTCTGACTGATTAGTAGATGTTGAATGGAATTAGTATATGTTTTGTGGTTGTCATTTTCTTATCTTTGTGTAGGTGTCCAAGCGCAGCAGGTAGAGGGATTGTGACTTGTCTTTGATCAGGAGCAAGCGACTCTCACCATCACTACAGGCATCAACGATAGCTCTAGACCACAGGTAGGCCATCTTATCGCTTCCTTTTCATTCAAGCATCTAGGAACCTACACTCTAGCATGATTCCTTGTTTCTAGACCCACTCTAGGGCTAGTGGGATCGCCTTTGTCCACAGAGGGGATTTACCATCATAACAACGACTATCTTGCCTTGCATTCACTCTGGGATTTGATGCGTACACCCAACCTATTTTGACTCCATAGCCCAACGGAAACTCTTTAGAAAATACCTCTTCTATCCAACCAAGAACAATCAAACAAACAACTCCTCCAATTAATTTAACTAGCCTAATATTAGTAAACTCAAACAAATCTAAATCTTATAGAAAGATCCCTCTCTCAGTCTAGGAGGGCTAGATCCTTGGCTTCAAGCAGTTTTATTGTTGTTCTTTATAATTTAGTCTTGCCAATATTATAAATTATAGAGTGATAACAAGTCTAAGAAAAGAAAAAAGAAGAAGGTGAAATTAGGATATGTGTGGATTTGTGCAAATTGAATGATGTGTGTGTACATGATCCTTTTCTGACCCCATTCTCAGATGAAGTCTTAGAAAATGTCATAGGGTAGGAAGCCTATTCATTTACTAATGGATTTTTTAGATATCACCAGATCAATATTGCACCTAAAGACCGGAGCAAGACTAATGTTCTGAAACTAGCTCCAAAAATAGAAGAAAAGAGATATCAATGCCTTTCTTCAAAACTTCCTTGTCATTTTTTGTTTCTCTTTGCGAGAGAGAAATTTGTTGCACTTGGTATCGTAATTTTTATATCTCATACTGCAATTCTTCCTCTTCATGTGTCACATTATAGCTTTTGAGGAGCTCGATATTCAAATTGAATTATCTCTATAATTGCAGATCCTCAATATTTGAAATTCAGCCCTGTAGTATCCCTTTGAAGCTTCTTTCAAATGCCACAGGTCTAATCTGATTTGGATTCTTGAAGACAAAGTTATGTCCAATCTCCCACAATGACCTAATTATGGACTAATTCATAATCCTAGTGGGGCCACAATTTAATCCCAGCCGACTTAACAATAATAATGTAAGGGCACAATAATAACAATATGGGGGTTACAGGGGTACAACAATAATAATAAGGGGGGATACACTAACATAATAAGGGACTACACTATTAATATAGGGACCTAACAACTACTTTTGCGATGGAATGGGCTTCCTTAAAAATCTATTAACGTGCCATTTGGTTTGAAGAATGCGCCAGCCATATTTTCGTGCATAGTAGTTGCTTCTTTCAAAGACTATATCCATAAGTTCTTAGAAGTGTATTTCTATGATTGGACTATTTTTGGATTGTTAAAGTAACATGTCTCCAGCCTGCGGTTAATGCTCGATACTTGTCGAAAGTATCAAATTTATTTGAATTTGAAGAAGTGTGTATTTTTTGTCCCTTTTGGTATCTTTCTGGGACATATTGTTTGTAAATAGGGACTGATTGTCAATCCAGCTAAAATTTTCATCATTATTAACTTGGATCCTCCTAAAAGTGTGAAGCAGCTACGCTCGATATTGTGACATACTTTATATTATCAAAATTTTATTCAAGATTATATGCAAAGCACTACACTAATGGAGAATTTGATGAAGAAGGATGCCACTTTCTGTTGGGACGAAGACTGTTAGAAGAGTCTGGATTTCACCCATCTTGGTATTCCCAGATTGGTCGAAGGAATTCCATGTACATGTTGATGCTTCATGTATCGCACTAGAATTCGTATTAGCACAGTCAGGTCTTGGAGATATTGATCAGCTGATTGCATTTGAAAATCAGAATCCGTCAAATGTGGAGCATAGTTATTCAACCTTAAAAAGTAAAAAGAGAAGGGCTAGCCATGGTGTATGTGCTCCAAAAGTTCTGCATTATCTGCTTGAAGGTCATTTCTAGATGTTCATAGATCATTCTACTTTGAAATACCTAGTGAACAAGCTTGTGTTCAGGGGGAAGCTCTTTATGTGGATCCTTTTGTTCCAGGAATACGAATTTGAGGTGATTGTGAAGCTTGGAAGGTTGAACACAGGACCAAACCACTTATCATGCATTGAAAATGGTGAAGAACTAACTAATTTGGATGACGGGTTACCAGATGCGTAGTTGTTCGTTATTAAGATAGTTGATGATCATTTTGTCGATATAATCCATTTTATAACCGTTGGGACTACGAATGCATAATATTCGGTAAAGAAAAAGAAATAATTGGTACTAGACACAACAAATTACACTTTTATCGTAGGTAAATTATAAAAAAATGGGATTTGATGAAGTTTTGAGGCGATATGTTCTTGATTTCAAGAGACTGAGCATATTGGCAAAGGCACATGGAGGCATTGCAAGCGTTCATTACATTGGTAAACCGACAACATAGAATATCTTAAGGGTTGGTTTATGGTGGCCTACTTTGCCCAATGATTCTAAGGAATATTGTTGTGCTTGTGATGTATGTCATAGGACTGGAAGACCCTCATGCAGAGATGAGATGCCACTACAACAATAGGTAACTTTGCAGGCCTTCAAAAAATGTGAAATTGATTTCATTGGGCCGATTAACCCACCAGGGAATAAAACTAGAGCATGATACATAATCGTTGCCACCGACTACTTGACTAGGTGGGTGGAGGCTCAACCTGTAAAATATTTCAGTGCAAATACGGGTGCGCACTTTATTTTTGAGAATATTTTGACAAGGTTTGGATGTCCCAAAATCATGATGAGTGACCAAGGTATGAATTTCCTAAATGAAACCATTCATGCACTGACAGAAGAATACAATATACATCATCAGAAGACTATGCCCTATCATCCCTAGGTGAATGGAACCGTAGAATATTTCAACAAGATTCTGGAGAATGTGCTCACAAATATATGCAATGCTAATTTCAATGAATAGGATGTGTGCGTATGTGTTTTTCTATGGGTATACAGGAAAACATGTAATAATCTGACGGGAAAAACACCTTTCAGGATGGTCTAAGGACAAGACATCGTTATGCCTATGGAATACATTGTCCCTAGGTTTCCCATCGCAGCCATAACCAACATGGTTGACCAGGACATTATGGAAGAGCGTTGTAATATTCAAAAAATTTCACATGTTATTTGGAATATTAGAGTTCTTAATAAACTTAATTAGTTAAGTAAATAAAAGGGTGGAGGGACCCATAATCCTCAAAGATTAATAAGATCCACTTTTTATGTGTGAATGTGGATTAATTAAACATAGAGATACATAATGGAGTAGTGGAGCAGCTACTAATGTGACAAGAGTGGAGATCATGTCTCGTTAATGAGATAGATCATAGAGGTTGAAGTAGCCAACTGAGATCATGGAGGGAATCTAATGTAAGATCATAGAGCATTCATGACGAAATGATGGAGAAAGTAGTGCATTTAATGCACACATAATGGAGTACTTGGAGAGATAACGCAGTCAAACATGGATGCTTATGTCCACATGCACAGCGTAGTTTAGAGGTGGACAAGGGCTTGGGAAGGCTCACTTTGTATATAAGGAAGATGAAGGTAGAATAGAAGGCAGTCTTGGTGTTATCACCAAATTGGGTCCTCTTGGGCTGCTTCAATGGTCAATTTGGAGTAACTGTTTCAAACCACTTCTAACTAAAGCTTAGCCTCTTTAGTCTAAGAGGGCTCTCTCATAGGTAATTTATGATATTGGTTAATGATAAATATAGATGAATAACTCTATGAAATTGTGTCTTGGTTTTGTATATTTGCAGGTGGAAAATATGAAGGCTTACTACCATTGGGCTATGGAGTCAGCAAATCAATAAGTTCAGTGGCAAGGTTTCTTGACATGGAAGCTGAGACAGATAGGGGTCTCTACCAAAGGAAATTCACTCATATAACATAGGTAAACACAGTAATGGGGTCTCTACCAAAGGAAATTCACTCATATAACATAGGTAAACATAGTAATTTCATTACTAAAGGAATTCAAGGAATAGAGTTATGAATTCTGAGTAATAGCAATGAAATATACTGTTAGTGGTTCAAAGGAAATTCACTCATAAAACATAGAAAACATAGTCATTTGTAATGTTCCTTTTTCAGGAATTTCTACAAGATGGTCCAAGAGGACGCTGCATAAGGAGTATGATGCACAAATAAGATAAAAAGGGACTTGGATCCATTATTTAACACATTATACATTACTCTTCCATAATTAGAGCTCAAATAAATCCCTCTAGGTGGTTTATACAGATCTCCCACACCTAGGTATCTTAGAACAAGGCTCAAAGAGAAAGCCACAACAATATATGAACATAATCATGAAACTCTGCAAAACTGAATATATCAATAGAGGGAATATAATGCAACCATCATGTTCATTAATATATCAGCAACAATATCCAAAAATATCATGAGGGATAAGCCTGTTGGCCGGATAAATCGATCTTGCGGACAAGATCGATCTCCCTAGTGTCAGAAGACAATCTAGCAACAAACGAACAACTTATTTTATCTTTCTCTAAATATATTAATTTTACAAGTAAATGCTATGAAGTTGTCGATCCTACCTTAGATCCAAATGCTTATTTGCAACCGTAGTTCTTCCGTCGCATCAGTAGTTCTTCCGTCGCAACAATAGTTCTTTCGTCGCAACAAGAGTTCTTCTGTCGCAACAATAGTTCTTTCGTCGCAACAAAGTGTTGTCTTTAAAGACCTGTAATCACAAAAAATAAAATATTAAATAGCACCTGTATAACAAATAATTATAAAACATACCTATCATAGTGATCAAGGAATCTATGAAATAAACGATCAAACAACAGCTTATTGAAATAAACAATCGAACGACAATTTATTGAGAAAAACAAAACTTGATTGTATTAATCTTAAAATAACAAAAGAACCTTACAACCTTAGCCTTGATGTTGAACAGGCCTTCCCAAGGTCCGAAGCAGGAGTCTCCTCTACTTTGATGAGTCTTGCACTCTTCCTCCAAGAGCACATAGAGGTATGTGATCTTTCCTCACAAAAGCTCAACAGAAATAAGTCTAAATCTCAACAGCACTTCACCCCAATCACACACTAAAGCTTCAACTCCCTTTGAGACTACCCAATGCCTCTTTTTATAGAGTAGATGAGGAGGTTATGGTTCCACCTATGAAGGGATAGAATCCTCCTTCAAAGGGATAGGCTCCTCACATCAAGGGGTTAGCTCCTTAAGGTGTGGGATGCATGAACCTTACTAGAGCGTACTCATCCCCAAAAAATATCGTCCAAAAGCTTCTAGAATTGACAAAAAATCAGATTTTTAACTTTAATTCTCGCCCTTTTGACTTTGACAGGGGTACGCAAACACTACATAGAGAAACTGCATTTTGGAACGCATTTTTGCTTCACATTACTTGCGTACCATATCCAGGAACGCAGGTAAGCTTCACATTACCTGCGTACCCAGGGTTTTGGAGCTTTTAAGGGTTTTTTTCTCCTATTTTAGGGCTTGACATGAGGAGTAAAGGTTTTAATACTTGCAGAGGAGGTAAGTATGAGTGACAATGAGCTCATACAATCAGCAGAATGTCAAGGTGACAGTTTTTTAGTGCAACAGATTCCCCCTAAAGTGCGAAGTCTAGAATAGATGAAGATGAAGTCTATCATATATGAAGGGTGAAGTACTTTATCATTTCAAGGATCATCTTGTGGACACCCCAGTCAGAACCTGTAAAAACATTCAATGAAAAATATATATATGTAAACATATCATCGCTGAGGTAGGCATTCCCATACTCAGATCAAAACTAACTAGAAAACTAATTTAAACTGTTCTGATACAGGAATGATTTTAAATACATCAACAGTATAGACATGTGTAGACACAGTATGGACACAGCCATCTATTTATGAATATTCCACTGTATAAATGAATAACAAAATTCGTCGTAGCCTGGATGGTGGAAACTAGATCCAGGGTCTTGATTTCCATTTCTCGAACCATTACGATTCTATCCATGTGAATAAATGTGTCGAAGTCGAACATGGTAGAAACCACTTGATTACTAGTCAATAATTTAAACTATTAACAAGTGTGAGAGTAACCACCAGTAATGTCAATGGCTCTCAAAGTACTTAGTACAATCCATGAAATTTGAATGAATGAGCTGAAGTTGAACATGTCACGGAATCATTCGATCGAAGGTCAATGATGCAACCTGTCGTCAAAGGCGAGAAACCTGTCATTGAGGCATGAAAATTTCAAGGTACTGACGATTTCTAGATCAACTTCCTAGATAATGAGTTGTCATCGATAGAAAGTGATCTGTCATAGGCAACCCCACAAAACGAAATCATAGATCAAGTTTTGAAGAAATATATTAGCAAGGACTGACTCAGGGACGGTCAAAATGGAAGACAAATATTTCGCAAATGAATGGTTTGTTTGAACTGTCCTCTTGAACACATAATGACACTATAGATGGTTTGGTGAAAATTGAACCAAATGAGTGGTTAACGGTTTTTTGAATAATCAAAATGTAACAAACAGGTTCGTCTCTCTCTCTTTTCCCCCACCATTTCTGGCAAGTACCTCTTTATTTTTGACAAGCTTGAGGAGGATAACATTTGCTTGTTTATAATCTCATCCTTCGGATGAGTCCAAATTAGTTTAATATTCGAACCCTAAGAAGGAGTAGTTCGTTCCTGCTTAAAAATTGAACAGGTCCTTTACTGTTAAATTTTAACGAGTCCAGTATAGGAGAAACTCGGTGTTTTCAATTTTAGGGAGTCAGAAGAAAAACTTAAGAAAACTCCATCGGTGTAATTTTTCGTAAACTTAGTCTCTCGAGCCTGAAAAAGGATAAAATAATGTAGAAGAGAACTCTATTGACCGTAATTAGTCAATGTATACCTTTTTCGTAAATTGTTCATTTCAGTCCGTAAAAGGGGTAAACTTATACTGAAGGGACGATCATTCATTTATTTTAACGATTTCGAATAATCAAGTGCTCGGCAATCTTTTCATGTTTAGAGAGTCTGAAAAGGGCTTAAAAGAGGACTCAAATGTTTCGCTTTTTCGTAAATTTTTGAAAGAGTCCGAAAAAGTGATAAAATTATGCTCTTTGTTGAAAAAATGATCAGTTTTACCGAAAAATCCAATATTCTGCACAAAAACTCGAAACAATTACACATACCTGTTTAAGATAAATAAAAATGTTTTCAAAAATTACCTTTCTAAAGTGAAAAATTAAAAAACTAAAAATTCATTTATTCGAAAAAACTTATAAAAAGGACTTTTCTAACTTCATTTTTACTATTTGAATTTAGAGTGAAAAAGTGAGATCTTTTGGATTAAAAAAAACTTCCTGTGAATATTCTGGAAAGTCCGTTTGTCGGAATCAGAAACCGTCAGCTCCAAGTAATTTGTATAAATTTTGGACCATATGAGGGCCCAAGTTGATCTCCTGATATAGCTAGTGAACAGGTGGGACACATAGGACCAGTGTTTCTTGTTTGGCGGCCACCGGCTCGAAGTCGAGTTGGAAGACATATGTTTTTTGATTGGTTTTTCCAAGAGGGGCGGACACTTATCTCTATTCGGGACTAGACTAGGTGGCCAGGCTGTTGCTAGTCTCAAAGCAGAGTTTTGCAATGGTTGAGTATACCCCAAGAATAAACGGATAGATATCAAAAACATCATCCATCCTGAGTTCAAATTTATTGTCTTCACTGTTATTAGACTGTATAGGAGTGCAACATTACGTGTTTCCAATCTCATGCTGAGGGAATTGAGATTGTTAGATTTATGTCGACATATTTTCGTTGGTTGAACAACCAACTCTTTGTCATTAAGGATTTTCATACGCCGGGATGGAATACCGCGATGACAGAGACATGGATTTTTCTCCAGGAGAGTAATGGGATGATTCAAGTAAAAATCATTTTCAACACTTTCTAAGTCCTATTTTTTTTTGTATTTTAAACCGTCCAACACAGGACGATGTATAGTTTGAAACATACTTCTATGCTATGATATATCACTATTACCGGCTATCTGTGTACATGTTATCGAATGTTGTTTAATTTACTGTTTTGATTATTGAAAATGTCTATTTATCATACTAGAAGCAATTGCATCTGCTAATGTATTTAAATATCTTGAAATATGATGATATTCAATGTAATCAAATTCACGTTCTAAGAGACGAACTCTCGTAAATAACCTTAATAACACTGGATTCCTAATGGCATACACCCTATTAAGCTATAATACAACGATTCCAGAGTCCAACCTAACAATCAAGCTCCAAATCCCAAATGAGATAGATTCAGATAATAAATCAATCACTGCACTATACTCTGCAATGTTATTCATTGTTTGACCGAGGCTTACCCCATGCATAAACACTAACTCGTTAGAGGGTGAATAGATAACCCAAGATGTGGAAAAAATGTTCTGTGTACTACGACAAGCACTATCAGTGAAACCAATGTATGTCTGAAGAGACGTCGACATCTCCAATATCAAGAGTAAAAATCAAATAAGTAGGAATAGAGATAAGAGCACACTCTAAACTAGGCATGATTTTCTAATCTAAAACACACCAACAGTAAAGAAACTAATCTAATCAAAAATATCCACACCAAATTTTAGCATAGTATCTCTTCAGATAAAGCCCATTTCTGGGTTTATCTAAAGGGACACCATCGAAATTTATCAGCTCATAGGACCCTTTTTCCAGCTTTTGCTTAACAATGAAAGGACCGTACCACATAGGCATGAATTTTCTAGCCCCTAGCTTATTGTTGGTTTGATTGTACACTAAAACTAGGTCTCCTTTTGAAAAATTACGAGGTGTAACATTTTTGTCGTACTGAGCTTTCATTCGTTTCGCATGAGCTTCGTTTTCTAGAGCAGCAGTTCGTCGATTCTCATCTAGATGAGCTAAGTACAAAAAACGTTTCTCCTCTTCAGAAGTAGCTGGGAGTAATTCTATGGCTAATTTTAATGATGGAATTTCGCATTCAATAGGTAACACAACTTCCAAACCATAAACCAGTTGAAAAGGAGTGAAACCAGTTGATGTTTTTACTGAGGTCCGATATGCCCAAAGTGCTGAAAATAACATGGAATGCCAATTCGACTTATGAATACCAATGATTCGTTTAATCATAGTGACCAAAAATTTATTGATAGCTTCAACCAGACCATTAGCCTGTGGGTAATATGGAGTAGAACTATCGTGGCGCAGGCCAAGTTGATCTGTCAGTTCAGTCATCATGATATTTCAAAAAAGACTTCCATGATCTATAATAATGGCTTGAGGAACACCGAATCTAGAAATTATATGATTAAACACGAAATTTGCAGCAGTCTTGCCGTCTGCCAAAAATCTAGGCATTGCCTTGACCCACTTAGTAAAATAATCTACTGCTAAGATAATATACGGATGCCCCCCGGCCAAGTGAGGGTTACATGTAATAAAGTCGATACCCCACTTTGCAAAAGGACCAACAACAATTATAGGGTGAAGAGGAGCAGGTGGTGCACACAATCAAAGACCTGACAATTATGGCATTTTCGGACTGCATAGATACAATCTTTGAATAAGGACGGACAGAAATAACCAGCACGCAATATCTTTTGGGTTGTGGCATACCCAGACGTATGACCGCTACATGCTCCAGAATGTCAGTCATTTAGAACCTTTTCAGCTTCTTCATGAGTAAGATAACGTCATAAAATAGAATCCGCTCTACGATGATAGTGTGTATCACCAATAATATTGAATTGCTGGGATTGGAAACGTATTTTCCATCGTTGAGATCGTGAGATTTCAGGCCGAAATGATTGGGTTTGGAGATAAACAATAATATATCCATACCAAGGATCAAGAGTACTAATCAGAAACAAGGATTCGTCCACAATGGGCTGCTCTACCACAGTTTCAGTATCAGTAGATGGGAAATCACACATCAGTTCTGCAAAAACCAAAGATTTCTTCGCCTTGGATTTTTCAAATTCCAAGTCAAATTCCTGCAGGATAACTATCCATTTGGAATACTTCCCCCCTAGAAATTGTTTGGTCAAGATCTACATCATAGGGTTACAGTCATAAATGACTGTGGTTTTGCGTAATAAGATGTAGTGATGAAATATTTGGATAGCTTGAACAGCTGCCAATGCCAATTTCTCCACATGCGTGTATTTGATCTCATTCGGATGCAGATTTCGACTAAGATAGTAAATCACATGTTCATTTTTGAATTCATCGTCCTGAACTAAAACCATCCCAGTGGTGGAATGAGAGGCGGCGAGGTACAAAAAATAGTCCTGGTTGTAATTGGGAGGATGCAGTAACGGTGCATGGGTCAACGCGTGTTTGAGTGCATCAAAAGATTGATCAGTGATCTTATCCCAAAATAATGGAACATTCTGTTTTAACAACCTAGTAAAACCCTTTGTTAACTCGACGTAGTTAGGAATGAAACGACGTAAAAAGTTTTCTTTCCCTTGCAAACTTTGGAGTTGGCATAAATTTGAAGGAGGAGGTAGATTGACAATAGCTTCAACCTTCGACAGATCAACGCGAATGCCTGCTTTCAAAACAATAAATCCTTGTAAGCGACCCGATTCTACACAGAAAACACATTTGTGTGGATTCAGCCGAATTCGATAATGCCTACATCTCATAAAGATAGCTCGTAAATGAGTGAGATGATTGGCTCTACGTGATGAATGAGCAGGCAAATCATCAAGATAAGGATGCACAATGTGCTTAATGTCATGAAATGCATAAGACATAGCACTTTGAAAAGTTTCCCCATCATTATTCAAGCCAAAAGGTAGTTTGCAATAAGAAAATGTCCCCCATGGACAAATGAATGTTGTTTTAGGTTAATCAGCAGGGAGTATGTTTATTTTATTGTAACCGGAAAAACCATCCATAAAGGAGAACATTTCACTATTGGCACAATCATCAATGATTTGATCGATATAGGGGGCTGGATAATTGTCTTTAGGACAATCTTGATTAATATCCCTATAGTCGATACATACTCTTATCGTTCCTTGTTTTTTATTAATAGGAACAATATTTGATACCCAATCGGTTAAAGGAATTGGATAAATGAAACCTGCACGAAGTAATTTCTCAACTTCGGCTTTGATAGCAGCAACTTTTCTCAAATGTATCTAACATAAGTGTTGTCAGACAGGTTTTTCAGCCGGGTAAGTCTTAATTTCATGTACAACAATTGACGGATCGATTCCTGGAATTTCTTCATATGACCAGGAAAACACATCACGAAATTCTTGAAATAGGGCTCTATAAGTTTGGATTTCATCATCCGTGCAGGAAGCACCTATATGAATGTTTTCAATTATTCCATGCTTAACTGAAATGTCAATAGGAATTGTTCGAGAGATATTTTCCAAATTTAACTCAGAATCAAGATTTTGCAATGGATTCTGCGGTTCTTTGACATATTCAGCAACAAAAATAGAAGAGAAAACATTCTCAAAATGATCCAACTCAGGTAAGAATGAAGATCAGTGATGTAGATCTTCCCATGGTAAATCGTCAACAGACAAAAGTTCACGAATCTGCTCATCAGTATGAACAAGATCGGGAAATGTCATTGTGGCTGAGCTAGATATAGAAAGTGATTCCTCATGGATCACATTTATTGGATCATTTTCGGTTGAAGAAGGATCAGAAAGCGACTGTATGGCCTGACATGCAATTTCAAAGGGACTCAAAGGCATCGCGCCATCAAATGAATCCACCTCGGAATCGGAAGGTATGATCCAAGGATCATCAAAAGTAACAGTGTTCGATGAAATCATATGAATATTTGCAATATGAGGTGATACGTTAGGAGCAGGAAAGGAAAAAGTTCCTAGTAAACCAGAATCTTTAATCAAACCTACACCAACATCCTTGTAAGGGATAGCCATTTTACCGATGTGTTGGATAGTTTCGGTAGAGGCTGGATCGAATGAGAAATAAGTGAGCTGGTCTATTGTAACGATCTTTCCTTGATGTGGAAACTTGATAAGCTGAAAGACCAATGAAAAAATAACAGTCATAGCATAAGACCAATTGTGACCCAGGAGAAGGTTGTAATATAGAGGGGCATCAACCACCTCCACGTCTAGATTTACGATTTTGCCCTCGACCCCTATAGGTAAATCCTGTAAAATACCAAAAGGATGGAACCCTCAGCCATCAAAAGCCTTTAGAATTTTCGGAGACTGATTGATTGTAGGAGAACCAAGCGATTTCCAACACTGGATCGACATAATACACGTAGAATCCCCTTCATCAATCACAGTCTGAAAAATGGGTCTATTTTTTACTAATACTGGAATCTGGAAAGCCATTTGATGGGGTAGGCGGGGTGTACTATTCTCTAAATCGAAGATTATTAGGTTCGAATCCTGAATATCAACAGCTTCAATGGCAGAAAAAATTAATTTACACTGTGTTGGGCACGATTTCAGCACTTCCAAAGCCGACATTGCTGAAGGGGAAAGAGCTAAGTCCTCAACAATGTTGTAATTCTGAGCAGCTCTCGCATGTGGATTGAAAGCTGATTTGCGAAGTACACCTTTAGCAGGTAGTTTTATTACTAGGTCTGGACTGGGTTTCTCGATCTATAGTGGATCAAAAATAGGAGAAGGTGTAGTTGATGTGTTCGAATTAGAAGATTCTACTTCTTTACCATCAACGGGATTCTTACTACCATAATCTTGCGACCGCGTCGCAATCCTGACATGAGACATCATCAGAATGGGCTCTTCTGAGGCGTTCAAGGTAGAACCAATCATCTTACTATCTTGAGTAGGAAAAGGATCCTTCAAGACAGCAGGTTGTTGAGAACCTTTAACGAACTTCGAAACCTCCGCTCGATGCGGGCATTCTTTGGTAAAATGATCTTCGTCGCAAATGAAACAAGGATAGCGAGGTTTTCATTTTTCGTCATTAGATTCATTTTTATCTGTTTTATCTTTTGAATTTTGTTTTTTTTTTATTCTTCCCCTTCTTTTTACCGCCAGATTTAGATTTGGCCGTAGATGACTCTACGACATGAATATCGGCAAAAATTTCAACGAAGATTCTCCTGTCGGGGAATCAAGTAAAGTTATTATAGGAGAAGAATTCTTTGAAGATTTCTTCTTACTTTTAGTACTAACTGAACCAATCATACCATCAGTGGCATGAGACCCTGAAGGAGTTGCAGTTATTTGACCTTTTTTTGAAAGATCAAGGATTTTTTCATGTAAAGTACCTGACTGCGTGTAAACGAGGTCAAGGTACTGAGCTTGAGAAATGACTTGCTCCTCAGTAAAAATTCCTCCCTTAGCTACATCTTCAGTGATTTTGGGTATTAATGATTTAATGAACCATTCCGCCAAAATTTGATCCGGAATGAAAACTTTCACCAAACGCCTTCGACGTCACCATTCGTGAATATGATCATAAATATACATGGACATTGATTGTTTTAGTGAAGTTAATAGTTCCATGCCATTGTCGTATCTGACAGGGAACTGAAAATGAGTTAAGAAAGCAATGGCTAACTGATTGAAATTATTAAAAGAGCCTCATGGTAACTCAATGTACCATTTGGCAGCAAGGCCAATAAGAGTTCGTTGAAAAAGACATAGGCGAATTGAATCATCAATTATTGAATTAGACACACACCAGAGGTGATAAGTCATAACGTGATTTGACGGATCCTCTCCTGACTTACCCTCAAATTTCGGTATCTCATTGGGCAACTTATGTGGCATTGGCAGCCAATACGGATGATAGTAAATTGGGTCATTCATAAGGTGTGACAAATCAGGTAAATCCAAAGTTGCAATAAATGGTAACTGACAATTAGGGTCGCGAAAATCTTGAGTAACAAGAGCAGTTCCGGGAGGAGGATACCCAAGATAACTAGGAATTGGATTTGCACTAGTAATGGTATAACCTCACGGGAAACCAGGATTAACTGGACCAAACTGTGGTTGTTGAGGCTGTTGGTAAGTATAGCCAAGATACAATTGATACTGATAAAATAGGTTTTGTGCAACGGGACCGAATTGATACTATCCTTGGTATGGTTGATATGTGAATTGCAGTTAACACGTGACAATCGTACTTGTACTAACTTGTCCTATAGATATCTGGACCGAAGTCTGAACTGTAGGTCCTGATTGGGGTACAAATGCACGGATGCAGGGATAGAAGAAACTGGAGCTACAGATACTCTAGAAACAGGTGTTATAGGTTGAACAGATGTTGTAGTAGTTGCAACAGTTTGAGGCGGAGTCTGAGGTGTACTAGGCCCAGGCTGCTGAACAGAACCAGTTGCAGGGATTTGAAATGTAGGCTGGACAGGTTGCTGGGTTGGACCAGAAACCAAAGGTTGTCTAGGTTGACTAGGTAACTGCACATTAGGTTGCATAGTCTGTTGAATTTGGGATGGATCCCACACCATGTTCATTCCGGGGTATTGTCCCATAGAAGGTTGAATGTAAGGACCATAGCCTGGTTGAACATAGGGTTGATAATTAAGAGGTAAATTTCTAGCTCCTTGTACAAATGATTGACTAGAAGGTGTTTGGAAACCTTGAGTTTGGTACTGACCTTGAGGTTGATATCCTTGAGGTTGTTCTCCGAAATAATATTGTGCCACAATTTGTCCTGGGAAAAAATTACCTTGAGTTTTCCCCCCAAGTGGTAACTGACTGCCTTGAGGTTGCCCCCCAGGCAGTAACTGACTACCTTGATGTTTCCCCCCAGGCGGTAACTGATTTCCCTGAGGTTATGCCCCAGGCGGTAACTGACTACCTTGAGATTGAGGATTTGGAATATTACCAAACATCATAAATATTTTCTCTACGTTCGACGTTTCAGTTTTAATTACATTAAGACCAGATGATAATACTTGTTCAATCAGTCAAGGAGCTGCTCCTAAGAAAGTACCAGAAAGAGCCTAGTACCCCGAAGGAAGAGAAGGACCACCGTGTAAAAATGCTTTCGGTGTTTGGGAAAACATAGATGACTCTCCTGACATGATAGATGAAGAATAGTAACCTCTGGGCTTAGGATGAAAAGGAATTCGAGGTGGTGAAAAAGCAAGACTCGGGTTTTCTAAAAAGTTTTTCAAAGATAAATACCAAGTGTCACTCCTAATAGGGCTGTAGAAAATGGATTCATGTTCCCTAAGATTCAAAGACTGTGGAGATTCAGGAAGAGTTACTTCTTCATCTGGACTTGTAAGTTCTTCAATAGAAATGAGGCCAGATGGAAGATATTCAGTAACAATATTTCTTACCCTAGGTGAACCAGGATCACTAGAAGTTGGAGTAATAAATCATGAGGATGTTTCCAAAACAGAAGGTTCAGTGTCAAGTTCAGAAATTTTAGGTTCTTCAACTAGTTCATTGGAAGGAGAAATACTACCAGTAACTTCAGAAACTGAAATCGGCTCTTGAATATGCTCTGTTGTGGGTATTTGATGATCATGATGAACAACTATAGATGAACTTTAGAATTCTGTTGATCTAATTCTACTGCTACTAGATGATACTAGAGCACACAGCCCTTCAAGTTAAATTGGTGTATACTCAGGGGGCTTTCCCTAAAGTCTCCGGGACTGTCTTGGTAATTCTGCCACGATTAAATATTAATCAATCACACGCAAACAAAGAAAATTTCAATAAAAACACCTAAAGTCTCTAAAGAAACAAACAGCTGAAGCACACGCCTAAAAAATCTAAGAGTTCAAACCATGCACAAATAGTAACTTCCCGTACTAAAAATAGTAGTTGGTGATGAAATCCAACTTAGTAGAAGTTTAATACAGAAAGGGAGGTTGGAACAGTTACCCCGAAAACCTACTTAATGAAACAAACTGCCACAAGTTTCTTCACAAAACCATCTCGCATGAAGAAAACCCCCTAGAGAGTCCAAGTGAGTCTAGTCGACATATGCTCCAGGTACAGTGAGATCTTTCCTTCACCATCACCTTAGGAAATAATCTTAAGTTTATGGACACTAAGGTTACCAACAGTAACAAATACAACTGGGGGAACAGTCTACGATCTGATTCCACACGCAAGGGCAGAGTAACAAAGCTCAATCCCCTTGAATGCTCCTCGACATGGTCAATATGAGGTTTACCAACAAGTGACCCCAGGCTCCTCGACAATGGTTAATCTGAGGTTTACCGTTTGTAATGCGCGCATATCTTCTATCTTTCCCAATGAAACAGAACTGATTGTCTCAAAGGTTCGAACATGATCTCATGGTTAACTCCTTTAAGAGAAACTTCCTAGATTGTACCAATTAAAATTGGATTTATTTCCTACCACAAGATTTATCTACTTGTTTGTTTTACTATCTTGGAGAGTTAATTACTCCCTACTCCAAGATACTAGCCTAAGCTATATTGGTGATAAGAGCCCTAGAAATAGAAAATATTACTAGATCAATTTTAATTAAGTGTTGTTTTTATGAATTGTTATTTAAGTCAATAGGTATGGAAATGAAACTTTGATGGTGTGAAGACTCGACTTCCAAATACACTAAAAAATGCACCTAAAATGATAAACAATTTGTTTTTCTTTCAATGAAATTCTAGCTAAAGAAAGAGTTCGAGAATGCAATTCCTTTAAGAGACAATTCTTTCTTTGAACATGAAGAATAAATGAAAAGAAAATATTTTTGTTTTTTCAATAAGAACTCAAAACGAGACAAATAATCAATGCTCACAATAAATCCCTTTCTCTTTCAAAAATTGAAACTACAAAAAACAAGTTTTCTTTCGAAAGAAATTTACAAGTTCTAAAAAACACTCAAAACTACGAAAAACTAATTTTGAGATCTACAAACTTTGAAAATCTAATTGAATAAAAGCTTTAATTTTTTTTTAGAATGTTTTTCTTAGTTGTTCAGTAAACTAAGGATTCATTTGCCTAGAATAAAAAATAAATCAAAAAACATCCAGATATGTTTTCTTTTGTAAAAATGAAATTTAGAACTTATAACGAGGTTTGTTCAAAGATTTGCAAAGAGAAAACTAGATCTATTTCTCAAAAAGAATGAATTTCACAACCAAGTCAGACTCATCAAGAAGATAAAAGATACCAAGGTGATCTAAGGCACTTTTAAGCTTCTAATATTTGGGTCACTACAGAGACAAAGAAAAAACCACTCTCAAAATGCAAAACTTCTAGAAAATCATTCAAAACAAAAGTGCTATTGAACTCATTCACAAGAGATTTTCGACAGAAGACATACAGACTTTGGCAGATAATAGGAATTCTAAATCAAATCTAAACTAAACTGAAATAAGAAATCTAAGTTTTTCAAGACTTTTAATAGGGTCTGCAACGATGTGCGGTCCCCAGAAAAGTTCAAGAAAAACAAAAAAGACTTCAAAACTTTTCAAAGCAAAGTAAATCTAAGTTACCCAAGACCGTACAAATCAATCAAAAATCAGAAAAAAGCATTTTCTCAAATAAAAACAAAGGAAAATCAAAACAAGTACTTTCCCCAGTGGAGTCGCCAATTTGTTGGTTGGATAAATCGATCTTGCGGACAAGATCGATCTCCCTAGTGTCAGAAGACAATCTAGCAACAAACGAACAACTAAGTTTATCTTTCTCTAAATATATTTGTTTTACAAGTAAATGCTATGAAGGTGTCGATCCTACCTTAGATCCAAATTCTTATTTGCAACTGTAGTTCTTCCTTCGCATCAGTAGTTCTTCCGTTGCAACAATAGTTCTTCCGTTGCAACAAGAGTTCTTCCGTTGCAACAAAGTGTTGTCTTTCGTTGCAACAAAGTGTTGTCTTTTGTCGCAACAAAGTGTCGTATTTAAAGACCTGCAATCAAAAAAAGCAAATATTAAATAGCACCTGTATAACAAATAATTATAAAACATACCTATCATAGTGATCAAGGAATCTATGAAATAAACGATCAAACGACATCTTATTGAAATAAACAATCGAACGACAATTTATTGAAAAAAACAAAACTTGATTGTATTAATCTTAAAATAATAGAAGAACCTTACAACCTTAGCCTTGATTTTGAACAGGTCTTCCCCAGGTCCGAAGCAGGAGTCTCCTCTACTTTGATAAGTCTTGCACTCTTCCTCCAGGAGCACATAGAGGTATGTGATCTTTCCTCACAAAAGCTTAGTAGAAAGAAGTCTAAATCTCAGCAACACTTCACCTCAATCACACACTAAAGCTTCAACTCCCTTTGAGGCTACCCAATGCCTCTTTTTATAGATCATATGAGGAGGTTAGGGTTCCACCTATGAAGGGATAGAATCCTCCTTCAAAGGGATAGGCTCCTCACATCAAGGGGTTAGCTCCTTAAGATGTGGGATGCATGAACCTTACTAGAGCGTACTCATCCCCAAAAAATCTCATCCAAAATCTTCTACAATTGACCAAAAATAAGCTTTTTAACTTTAATTCTCACCCTTTTGACTTTGGCACGGGGTACGTAGGCACTACATAGAGAAATTGCGTTCTAGAACACAATTTTTCTTCACATTACGTGCGTACCCTAGCCAGGAACGAAGGTAAGCTTCACATTACCTGTGTACCCAAGGTTTTTTCTCCTGTTTTAGGGCTTGAAATGAGGAGTAGAGGTTGTAATACTTGTAGAGGAGGTAAGTATGAGTGACAATGAGCTCATACAGTCAGCAAAATGTCAAGGTGACATTTTTTTAGTGCAACAAAGCCACTCAAGATTTAGGACCAATCTCCAATGATTAAACTATGAAATACATGAGATGCTGCAGCTGCACAAAATGTCGCAGAGCAGTGACTGTGCAATCTGTATAGGAGTAGATGCTACTGTAGATGTGAATACATGAAATATGGATGAAATATACAAATAAATGCCCAATAATAGAGGAATGGGCCTCAATACAATATTTCTAGCCAATCTAGGAGAGATTGCTAGAAATGCCATAGAATGTACAATGTGACAAATAACTTTTCACTGCAACTGAATCAAAATAAGAATGAGGTTGTAGCAGATCTGAAATAGTCATGCCCTCCTATGATAATTTCCTCAAGCAAAGGGCTTATCCATTTTACTCAAAAACACTCCTCCTGATGAGCTCAAATGACCCTCCCAGCAACTGCCTGCAAATATAACACAGATCTAGCTAGAGAGTGTGCTGTGAGGGAAGATGGATGGTTGGCCTGATGCCAATGATATGGAAATATGCCCGGGAGTCCTACTCACTGATCTCCAATGGAAAACCCAAGCCCTGCACTGAAAAACAAGCCAAGAATGACTCAAGAAATCCTTTGTTGCTGCACCCTGCAACACAAAGTCATCCTGCTACAGGAATAACGTTGTGGCTGAAGGAGGTAGCTTTCGCCAAATGCCAGAATGAGGAAATGAAGCTCTAGAACCTCTCCTTCCTTGAGGATGAGGTAGGGATTCCTGATCAGGAACACCCTAGTGCTTTGCAGCACTGCAACCCTGCTAAACAGCAAGGTGAGCGAAGTCTAGAAATACTGAGAAAAATAATAAACAAGCATGAATCACAATGGCTCTCCTCCTCTCCATATATAGCAAGTGTTCCTCTCCATCATGGGTCCCATCCACACGTGCCTTCCAACTCATGCAATTGATCATCCTCTAAAATTGCGCAATCCATTAAGGAGATACATTGTATCTAGACAATGCATGTGGACTTGATCAAATATGACTAGATCAACATGATCTAATCCTATTCACAACATGTGGTGCTCAAATCAGCTGCTTTATTCTTCCTCCTTTCACATGATGAGTGTTTATTCTTCCTTCTCAAGGATTATGGGGCCTCCTTACCCATTTTATTTAACTAAATAAAATACTGCTAACTATAATGTTCCTTTTAGCTTGAGGCGAAAAATTGGGAACATTACATCATCTCATTACTAAAGGAAGTCAGAGAATAGAGTTATGAACTATGAGTAATAGAAATGAAATCTACTACAATTAGTAAAACATAATATGTAGGTTAATAAAGCATTAAAAACCCCATTATAATCTCAGGTCTGTCAAGAAGGAAACCACTTTGTATTACTAATATCAAAACCTATTTACAATAGTAGAAATCAACCATAACATATCCCAACCCCTTATAACTATAAAACTAAGTCCTTTATAGAAATATGAATCCTCCAAATGATTTTCTACCTTGCTAACCTCTAAATCCCACCTCAGAGACCTATTTCAAATAGGATTAGCTCACTTGGAGACTTCCTAGGAATATTTCTGTTTTGCAGAGTTTGAATCCAAAAAGGACTCTTCTTTCATTAAATAACTCAACAAATCAATTTAATAACCCTTATCAACTTCAAACAACTAATTTTTTTAGTGTTATGGAGTGCTAATGTATCATTATGCCATGTGAATAATGAGTTGGACCTCCTCCAAGTCGAATTCTACAATTTTTTCACCATTTTGGCTAGTGAAAATTATGAAAAAATAGGCCTCCAAGATGAGTGTATAATTTCCAAACCCTGATGTATTTGCAACAACTGAGAGAGGTTTTTGTAGCTGGGGTTGCGATGAATAAAAAAATCTTTCCTATTTTCAAAAAACGTTTTTATTTTTCCAGAAATTGAACTTGAAGTTGACTGCTAAAACAATCATGTACAGGAAAGTTTCATAATAGCAGTTTCGTAGCAAATTTAATTTATCAATTTATGCCACCTCCTAATGGATTTGAAGAAAATGAGAGAGTTTTTTGTATCTATTTCTGTGATGAATAAAAACCTCTTTCATATTTCCAAAATTATTTTTTAGTTTCTCATAAACCTTAAAAACATTTCGCTACGAAAACAGGACAGTTTCATAGCGTTTTGTTGTTCTTCAAGCCCAAGCACGCTACGAAACTGTTGAAAAGTGCTGAAATTCCATATTTTTGTGTAATTTGAAAAATAAACCTCATAAGTGCCAAAACCTTGCTTATAACATTCCATTAGCCTTAAAAACCTTAAACCAACTCACCGTATGATCCTTGAGGCATTTCTTCCTCATTTATGATGGGTTGAGCTATTGGCTCTTCAAGCATTGTTATTTTTAGACCTTGTTCTGAAATTCATCATGGATTAATTCAAGCTGCTCCTGGAGGTCCTTAACCTGATTTCTCAACCTTTTTTTAGTAGACTTCAATTTCAAATTCATCCTTCTGACATGTTTGACTTCTTTCTTCAATGGCTGGGTCAATTTTAGTAAATGTTGTGTGTCATCTAAAGTCTTAGACTCACTATCAACAGATGTCCTTCTGAAGACTTCCATAGTTGTTGGGTCTTCACTAATCAAATTCAAATATGTTGGTTCATATCTCAAACATTGTCCAGCCTTATTTTTCCTTATTTTTTCTGCCATGGTTTCTTTAATGTCTTCACAGCCTCGCTTGATAGTGTTCAGCCTCAGTTGATAGTGTTCAGCCTCACTTGATCAGTAATCTTTATAAACCTTTGAAAACAACAACCAAAATTTTGAATCAGTAATATTTCCTAATGAGAAATGAATGAATTAGGAAATATTTTGAATTTTTGATAGTGTTCAGCCTCACTTGATAGTGTTCAGCCTCACTTGATCAGTAATATTTCCTAATGAGAAATGAATGAATTAGGAAATATTTTGAATTTTTGATGTCTTCTCATGACTCAATGAAGACTCATACATACCTAAACTGATGATGATGACTTAAGACTTGACCATGACCATGTACTTTGATTTTATCCCTCCATGACTCGAATGGTGTCTAACTTACCCTTTCCCAATGATATTCTGACACCTAACAGCTAATCTAATAAGACAGACAGGAAACCACGCTTTCTTAGCGTATCTAGTGTAAATTTGATTGTTTTCGCTATGAAACTATAAGCAATTTCGTAGAAAAAAGTGACTTTTCTCAGTGTGTTTCACTACGAAACTGTGGTTTATTGGCTTAAAAGACATTTTCGGTAAAGAAACCTTGGAAATTGAAATCTGTCATAAAATCATGATTGATGTAACATGAGAGGGTTTGAATGAGGGTGGGTTTAGACATTAGGATAGATTAAATAAAAAAATTTCTTTGACAAAGTAATGAAAAATGAATTCTATGACCTTACCTTTGACACATGAACCTCTAGGACTTTGTCAAATGATACTTCATTTTTATGAGTGATAACACTTGGTATTATTGATTTGAGATTTGTTTGGATCTGGAAGTGTCATTTAACATTCCATGCACTCTTATGTTGTTTAGCTAAGTCTGCAGTGTTGTTTAGCACAAGGTGTTCCCGAGCGGGAATCCCACCCTTACCCACGGGGGACTTTGAGTGCCTACTCTGGGAATGTATTCTGAACTGCGATTCATCATTAGGAATTGGTACCATAGGGTTCCTACTCTCTGTAGAACATATAAATTCATAAATTACACATTTTTGAAGATCATTTTGGGAGGAGGAGGTTGTCTTCAGTATTTCAGCTGAGGAACCGGTGAAGGATTATTCCTTTCACCTTGGACTTCAAGATCAAAATTCCCAGGGCATCATTTCAAATCTGGCATCAGGAAAAATATTATTGACCTCTTATCAACAGCATTCCCATCAAGGATTCTGCAGTCCATTATGGTAGATCCAAAGGAGGAAGGAAGTTTCTAGCACTTAAGCTAGGAATCCTGTGAGGGATCATCCCCTCACCTTTCCATCACCATTTCCATCAGCCTAGAGCATATTTTCTTCATTTTACATCAGGATTGAGTCTCTCCCTCTTGTACAGCACATTTTTCCCAGCAAATTTATCTTTAGTTGCTGCATTTTAAGGAGGAGGAAGAAGAGAAAAGATCTCAAGCTTCTAGCTTGGAGATCTAGAGGAGGGATCAACCCTCAAAGCTTAGATCTGTTTGTATAACATATTGCAGCCATATTTGGATTATATCTAGCTTCATATCTGCATAACCTAGCAGACTAGGCATCAAAATCCAAGAGGATAAATTTCCAATATCATAGATCTTGAATTTCCTTTCTGGGTTATCCTTGGTTTCCATCATAGAGCCCAGATCTTGAATCTTGGCATCATCAGAGCTCCATATTTCCATAGATATGCATTTCCTTATTCATGCAACAGTCATATGTACATCATCTTCTGAAGGGACAGTGCAGTATTTCTTCCTGTAGCCCTCCAGTTATGCAGTGCTTGTTGTAGTAGGCTTTCAGGGTCATTCTAGGCCATCTCTTTGGCTAGAGTACCTTTATTTTTGTACATTTCTTTAACTGAATATCCTCCTATGAATGAAATGGCTCATCTATTCTCTGTATATCTGTGTTGATCATAATCTTACATGTACATTTTATGTGTTACAAATATTGTGTTTGTGTATCAATGCATTATTCCATTTTGGGATATTACAGTGGTATCAAAGCATGATCTTTGGCTCAACTTGTGGACACTGTTGACAACATAAGAAAAGCAGATAATAGAGATCTAATATAATGGAGGGATCAATTTTTTCTGCATCTTTCTTAAGAACTATGAAGGATCTCTCCAAGGAGATCAATGAAATGAAGAAATAAAAGCAGAGAGAAACCTCAAGAAGGTTTCAGGATGAAGAAGGTCCTAGTACTTCTTCTCAACAACAAAAGAGACCAGAGAATCATTGATATCCTCATAGATCTACTATGCCCACTTTCTTTTAAGAAGGTGAATGGTATAGAAATGAATAAAGAAGAGAACCTGAGACTCATGAGACTCTCATTCTATATCTTGAAGAGCAAAAAGCACAGTCTAGAGCATTCAAGGAGAATCTAACACTTCAAGAATTCTTCGAACTCAAAGAAGAAAGAAGATATTATAGCAGAAATGGAAGGAAGAGGAACAATAGATTCTATTTTCCTACATTTTATGGGTCTTCCTCCAGCACTGCTAAGGCTTGGAGGAAAGAGTTAGATGCATTTTTCATGCTACATCCTGTAGCTGAAAAAGAGGTTGTCCAGATTGCAGCACTTCATATTTTAGGTGAAGCCAATGATTAGTGGTTTTGTCACATGGAGCATGCAAAGGTGACTAAGTATTTAGATTTCTTTCATAATTTGAGGAAGAATTTTGATGCAAGAAAACAAAGATGCTTCATGAATAGAAATTTCCTGAGAAGTCAAAGGAGGATGCCATTCTTGTCACTTTGAACAAGGAGTCACTACATTCACCACTAGATGCAAAGGTACTTGAATCTGGAGGAAAGACACTTGCATCTTTGCAAGATATTCTTAAGCTCTTGACACATAGTGTCTCATGCATGACTCAGGAGATGCATGAGGAAGAGGAGGTAGATTCCAGCACTGGTACATTGATAGAAGAGTAGCCATCACTTTTACGAGTATTCGGAGACACCATTGTCCCGGTTGGAGGAACTCTTGTGGTCTTGCAAGAGGTTCCCACATATCAGTTGGTCCAAGGTATGCATCCACTTCCATCTCATATTGTTTCAATACCTCTTATTGAAACTTCTGGGGACATGCCATCAGGGCCAATGCATAACCAAGGGTTAGAAAAACATGCTGATTTGGAGAAGAAACATATCACTGCGCAGATGACCCTTGATCTAATCAAGGACGAGATGACATGTTATCCCAGTTCATCATTGTTGAGCTGCATTCAACCCTTTGAGTTGAAATGTGGAGTTTCAGAATATGGGATGAGTATGATCCTATGTACAATGGTTGATTATGAGTGCAGCATTGTGCCTTGCTTTCCGGTAGCACATGTTTTAGCTTGCAGATCTACATTGTTGTTAATGAGCAGCAGTGAGAAGAAGAGGACCCATTCCTTATGGGACAAATCAAATGGAAGCTTCATTCATGAAGCCATGTAGAAAAATATTATAGATGGTAGACATCTTGAGATTGGAAATCTTTTCCCCTTTCAAGATGACTCTTTCTCAATGAGCATCTCACAGCTCAAAGAGAAAATTCTACCTGCAGAAGATTCATAACCTTATTGGTTTTGGAGGGCCATTGATGAGAATAAGGTCTCAAGGAGAGATCTCATTGGAGGTGCACTTCAACATATAGTGGAGTGAAAATTTCTTCATCAGTTTGAGGAGAATGGTATTCTACAATGGGAGGATACCATGTTTTTGCAAAACATCATTCATCATCCACATTGGGATGAGTGGGTGAGGATGATAAGTAAGGGGTTGCATGACCACTTGTAGATATATGATATGGGCCAATAAGAAGCTTGGTGACACTGGTTTCTCTTGGGTAATTTTGGTTACTACCCAAAAGCTCCTATTTCTTTGATCCATGCCTTGGATAACACTCATATAATGAAGAAGGAGGCATAGCTGTGCTGGTTGCTCTTGGGTGAGTATGGTTACCACCAAATAGATAATATTTATTTGACTCATGCCTTGTGTATCAATGATACAATGCAGAAAGGGAAGGCATGTCCACTTTGGTTTTCCTTGAGAGAGTTTGGTCATCACATGACATTTCCTATGTCTATGTGTTTTGTATTTGGTAGAACTTGGCATGCTACTCTCATGATGTGTAATGATGGTGTTTGCTTGTATTGGGCTAATGTGACATTCCAAATGTCTATCAGTATGTTTTTTCTCCATGATGCACATGAGAAGGTGAAAAGGCAGCAAGATCTCTTGTTACTTTGGTTGCTTTTGGGGGAGTTTGGCTTTTCCATCTTGGCCAGTGGAGATGGAGGATGGCAGCAAGAGGCCTTACTCTGGTGGCTACTATTGGGAGAATATGGTTTGACATAATTATCTACCCATATGTCTCTATTTCTTATTTTGCATAATTTTGGAATGATGCTTGGATCCAACAAGACCAACAGGGCTTAGGATGAGGGCATGTCAATCAACTTCATCAAGTATGGGGTGAAGAGATGTTTTGTGAGATGGATCTTCTCCTTTATGGGAAGAATCACTTTATATTATGTATCTCATGTATTGATGATGATGTTGGGCAGCTTATGGTCATCACTTGGTACTTCTTGGAGAATGAAGGACATCTAACTACACCGTTGGAGGTCATTCTATGCATTTTTAAGAGACAACTTTGGAATTGAAAATGCATAAAACATTGTAGAAAATGGAGGAGGCCTTCCTTATGTGGATGCCATTTTGAGGGGATAGATGGATTTTGCATATAATTTTGCTGTTACTTGAAGACAAGAAACATTTTGCTGGGAAGGACTGTAATATTCCAAAATTTTCACATGTTATTTGGAATATTAGAGTTCTTAACAAAATTAATTAAGTAAGTAAATAAAAGGGTGGAGGGACCCATAATACTCAAAGATGGATAAGATCCACTTTTTATGTGTGAATGTGTATTAATTAAACATAGATCTACATACTGGACTAGTGGACCAGCTACTAATGTGACATGAGTGGAGATCATGTCTCATTAATGAGATAGATAATAGAGGTTGAAGCAGTAAATTGAGATCATGGAGGGAATATAATGTAAGATCATAGAGTATTCATGATGAAATGATGGAGAAATTATTGCATTTAATGCACACATGATGGAGAGGGTGCACATTGCATGTAGACATGATGGAGGAATTGGAGAGAAAGCGCAGTCAAACATGGAGGCTTATGTCCACATGCACAACACAGTTTAGAGGTGGGCCAGGGCTTGGGAAGGCTCACTTTGTATATAAGGAAGATGAAGGCAGAATAGAAGGTAGTCTTGGTATTATTGATTTGAGATCTGTTTAGATCTCATAGTTTCGTTTGACATTCCATGCACTCTTATGCTATTTAGCTAAGTCTGCAGTGCTATTTAGCACAAGGTGTTCCCAAGCGGGAATCCCACCCTTACCCACGAGGGATTTCAAGTGCCTGCTCTGGGAAGGTATTCTTAGTTTCTATTCATCATTAGGCATTGGTTCCATATTTTTCCTACTCTCTGCAGAACAACTACATTCAGAAAGTATGCATTTCTGAAGATCAATTTGGGAGGAGGAGGTTGTCTTCAGTATTTCACTTGAGGAACCAGTGAAGGATTATTCCTGTCACCTTAGACTTCAATATCATCATTCCTAGGGAATCATTTCAGATCTAGCATCAGACCAAATATTATTTACCTCCTATCAATATTAGTCCCATCAATTATTGCGCAGTCCATCATGGTAGATCCAAAAGAGGAAGGAAGTTTCTAGCACTTCAGTTAGGAATCCTGTGAAGGATCATCCCCTCACCTTTCCATCACCATTTCCATCAACCTAGAGCTTATTTTCTACATTTTACATCAGGCTTGAGACTCTCCCTCTTGTAAAGCGTATTTTTCCCATCATCTGTATCTTCAGATGCTACATTTTGAGGAGGAGGAAGAAGAGACAAGATCTCAAGCTTCTAGCTTAGAGATATGGAGGAGGTATCAGCCATAAAAGCTTAGATATGTTTGTATAACATATTGTAGCCATATTTGGATCGGATCTAGCTTCAGATCTGCATAACCCAGTAGACCAGGGATCAAATCCCAAGAGGGTAAATTTCCAATCTCATAGATATGGAATTTCCTTTCTAGGTTATCTTGGGTTTCTATCATAGAGCCCAAATCTTGAATCTTGGCATCATTAGAGTTCTAGATTTCCATAGATCTGCATTTCCCTATTAAGCCAACAATCATATGTACATCATATGTTGAAGGGACAACACATTATTGCTTCCTGCAGCTCTCCAGTTACGCAGTGCTTGTTGTAGCAGGCTTTCAAGGTCATTCTAGGCCATCTCTTTGGCTAGAGTACCTTTATTTTTGTACACTGTTGTAACTGAATCTTCTCCTATGAATAAAATGGCTCATCCATTCTGTGTATATCTATGTTGATCATAATATTACATTTACATTTTTTGTGTTACAAATATTATGTTTGTGTATCAATGCATTATTCCATTTTGGGATATTACAAGCGTCTGCCACAACTTGTTGCGCTGGAGGAAGATAGATTCATTTTTGGTTTTCACCAGCAAGTGCAGAAGGCATGCGAGAAGGATTGGCATGATCAACATATCAAACATAAGACTTTCAATAATGATGATTTGGTGTTGCTATATGATAGTAAGTTTGCACGCTTTCTAGGGAAGTTGAAGATGTACTAGCTCTGAACCTATACCAGCCTAGATCCATCTAACTCCGGATCTATCATGCACTGAGAGGGATCAAATCTCTCGAGGTGAAAACCTATTTTTTGAGTGAAAAACTTGAGGAATGGTTTGCACCTCGAGAGATTTGATCCCTCTCGGTGCATGAGAGATCCGGAGTTAGATGGATCTAGGTTGGTTCCAGTCGTGTGAAGCCAAGGAAAATATATAGAACATATGTTTAATTTTATGAATAATATGTAAATACATCTAATATAAATATAATAATTTTATATATGCTAAATATGTCTGATAACTGGTCATTTTAATTTTAAAATTTGCTTAGTTACCTAAGTTTGTTGAGATAAATATTGTTAATAAATTTAATGATGAAAAATGATGAAATAAAAATTTTGAATGCAAAGTGACAATGTAATATTGTTGAATGATAGAAAATGTGAATAATAATAATGCACTCAATTTCAAATAGTCTTCATTGTAATCAATCTCAAATTATTTTCTTCTACTATTCTTATTGTCACCTTTGTTAGTTTTGTCATCTTTTCATATTGATTATATGAAAAGCATAATTGAAATCATAAATCATTTAAATATTTTTCTGGAACTATTGTACTAAAAATCATACATTTTCTCTCTTGATCTTCGACATTAATAGGTTGAATTACTAAAACATAAAAATAAATGTACATTGTCAATAATTTTTCGTGCTTACAGTGAAATTAATGCACAATGTTAATATGATCACTTTAAAATTAATGTACCATCAATGTACATCCAATTACATCAAATCAGAAATCAATGTTTACACTTAAATCAATGCACATAATGCAAACAATGAAATAGGATTAGAAAACAACATCTACAGTGAAATGGATGCATCTAATGCAGGTAATCAAATAGGATTAGAAATCAACATCTACACTAAAATTAATGTATCTAGTGAAAGTAAGAAAATAATGTTAGAAACCAATGTCACTGAAACCAATGCATCTAGTGCAAGCAATAAAATAGGATTAGAAATCACCATCTATACTAAAATCGATGCATTTAGTGCAAGCAATCAAATAATATTAGAAATCGTGTACATTGAAATCAATGCATCTAGTGGAAGTAGTCAAATATAATTAGAAATCAACATCTACACTGAAATTAATGCATCTAGTGCAAGGAATCAAATAGGATAAAAAATCGTCGTCTACACTAAAATAAATGCATTTATTGCGAGAAAACATATAGGATTAGCAATCATCTACATTGAAATCAATGCATATAGTGAAAGAAATTAAATATAATTATAAATAAACATATACACTAAAATCGATGCATCTAGTGCAAGCAATCAAAATGGATTAGAAATCTCCATCTACACTGAAATAAATTCATCTAGTGCATGAAATCTTCTTCCCTCTCTCCCCCCTCGAAGTACATCTTTGTTTCCTTCCCTCTATCCACTCTCTCACATCCTTCCTTTCCTTCCTATCTCTCCATTTCTCTCCTACATCTCTATCGCTCTCTCTCTTCACCCTCCAACTCTATTACTATATCCCTACCTCTCTCCTTCTCTCATCCCTTCTCTTCATATCTCATTCTTTGTCTCTTTATCTCATCCGAAAACATACACACTCTCTCTCCATCTCTCCCTTGTCACTTAATCTCTCTCTCCACTTATCAATCTCTCTGTATTTCTTCTTCTCTCTCTCTCTCTCTCTCTCTCTCTCTCTCTATATATATATATATATATATATTCCCCCTAACTTTCTCTCTTCATCCATCACTCTCTTCCTCTCTCTCAAGTCCTCTCTCTTGTCCTTCCTCTCTCTCCAATCCTCTTTCTTGCTCTCTCTCTCTCTCTCTCTCAACATCTACACTAAAATCAATGCATATAGTGCAAGAAATCAAATAGGATTAGAAATCACCATCCACAATGAAATCACCATCTACAGTTAAATGGATGCATCTAATGCAGGTAATCAAATAGGATTAGAAATCAACATCTACACTCAAATTAATGTATCTAGTGCAAGTAAGCAAATAATATTAGAAACCAACATCACTGAAACCAATGCATCTAGTGCAAGCAATCAAATAGGATTAGAAATCACCATCTATACTAAAATCGATGCATTTAGTGCAAATCAAATAGCAATTGAAATTAGCTTGCATTGAAATATTCATCTGGTAGAGTAGTCAGAAATATAATTAGAAATCAACATCTACAATTAATGCACCCTGCATCTGGTAAGGAATCAATTAGGATAAAAAATAAGTAGGTCTACACTAAAATCAATGCATTTATTGAGAAAAAATATAGGATTGGCAATCATCTACATTGAAATCAATGCATATAGTGCAAAAATTCAAATATAATTATAAATAAATATACACTAAAATTGATGCATCTGAATGCAACCCTGATCAAAATGGATTAAATCTCAATCTGGCCACATTTTTTAAATTTAAAACTTAAGCGAGCATTTTGTATGAGGATGTGACAACACATTATCAGGGTCGGCCCAGTTTCGTCCGCCTCTCAGCCCAATTATCGAGGAAATTACAAAGAGAGGTGTGGTGCGGTTGACTAAGTTAATTGGTGAATTAATTCTGGGAAACATCAATGGTTGTCACATAAAACCTTACAAGGATGACCCCATCCTTGTGTGTGTTAAATGACTATATTCCAGAAGAATTTCGTAGCACTCCGCACAGTTGTGAGAGGACACAGGAATTTAAAGAATTTTTTCAAAGGCTCTAAGAATTCTTGTCGAGCTTTGGTGTGACAAAGCTTTATGGAGCGCAGGTATCAGTGAAGCCAGTGAAGAAGCCATGCCGAGAGGATGTTACATTCATAGAAAGGCTAGAAAATAGTCTTTGGAATATTAAATCTGGAAAGGAAAACTTTATTACCGTTTGGAGGAGCAGGTAACTTTAATTTAAGGATGATAATACGCCAAATTTGGAGTCGTTTGAGAATTAATGAAGTTGCATCAATGTACATAAGATCGTTTAGGCCATGAGATCGCTATAAATATGGCATGGAGATTTGCATAAGTTCCCTTTTCTTTCTGAGTTATCTTATCGAATTTTTCCCTCTACTCTCGATCCCATTTTCAATTCTTATGTCTGCATCAGGGGAACCACTTGAAGAGATGTTGCGCCAACAGGGCTTAGGCCATTTAATTCTTGAAACCATGACTGCCACTAAGCCTACCCCTTTTACGCCGCAAGCACCTAGTGCTAGTGGCACGCAGAAGAAAAATAAAGGTCAAACATTGGATACTAGGAACTCTCCATGCAAGTTGACCCCAAAGTCAAAACTGGCTCCTCGCTCTGATAGGAAGAAGTGACTAATGGAATAAGTTGAGGAGGAGGCTAAAGTAACTATGTTGGAAGAAGGTTTTCTTAAGGACGTTGACCCTAGTTCGTAGTTGACTCCATATATGGCCTCGCGGAAGCCATCAATATATGTTCCTAGGGATCTTGATAAGGTCAAGGCACACATCGATACACCCCTGCTACCTTAGAATTTTCATTTCGAGGATGACCTACTGGGACCATTCCCCTCTCTGAAGTTGGAGGATTGAGATTTGGCGGACCACGCAAAGTTTCTTGAGCTTGCATCATCGTAGTATTTGGAGTAAGTCTCATACGAAGAAACTGAAGTGATCAAGGTAGAGCCAATGCAATGGTGTTTTGGACTACCGAAGGTCAGGCTCCTCAGCCTATTACATGTTCCCCACTTTGGTCGCAGCACCATCAATAATGTTTGTCTGCACCAATTGCTGATTTTGGTGCATGATAATTACCTTTGGCTGGGAATTTGGATTCCCATTGATGATATGCTCATCCATCGAATTAAAGGTTTTCTATACCAAGGAGAAGACCCCGTAAAAGCCTTCAGAAGGAATAGCCAGGAGAAGAAATTCGCAGACAACATGAAGCAGAAATATGGAGTGGTCAGAAATACAAGGGGATTTTTCGCTAGCACCATTAACAACCCCACGGTCAAATTTTCCACATACATCTTAGCGTGCAATCTATTGAGGAAGTGTCACGCCAAATAGGTTCTGAAACCAGTCATTGCGTTAGATGCGCAATACGTCAAAGGCATCCACTACAACTGGGAAAAGTATCTGTGCCAAGGTTTTTTGGAGAATGTTCATGAGGTGTAGGAAGAAAGGAAGTTGTTCCATTATGTGTGGTTGTTGTTGCTCGTTGTGCTCGTTGGATGGAAGTTGTCATCGCAATCACAAATTCCCACCATTGATCATGGTCTGTGCGAAGTATCACGTTGTGCATCTCTATGGGAGACAAAGAATCCATCACGGTTGATAGAAAATATAATATTTTGGGTCTTATTCCAGATAGAGATTCGTCATATCGTTCTATTGAATCCACACCTCTCACCAAACATTGTATGACCAATACAAGCACATTGCAGACTTCAAGGCTTCATTTCACAAGGTGCACATCCGTGCAAAGGAAAATATGTCCAAGGTGTGGTATGACCTGCCTTACCTTATCAGAATAGATGATCTCATTTAGGTAACCACTAACTGGCATCCCTCCTGGTTCAGTGCAGCAACAGATGTTGGCACCACCTCTTCCGCCCAGCCCAAGTCATCTACATAAAATATGTGCACCAAGAAAGACACAAAGAAAGCTACACAAGAGCCTACAACAATGACAGAGAAAGAGGAACATCCAAAGGACAATGTGGATGTTCCTAGTGACGAAGAGTTGGAGGACATTGATGGAGATAGTGCAGATGCCCCTTCAACTTATAAAAACAGCCGTCAGGGCAAAAAGAGAGGGCCCCAGTCACCGATAGGCTAGTGTAGGAAGAGGAAAGTAACAAATAATATGAGAACCGAGCCCCTTATTTTGACAGAAGGTAATTTTGACGAAAATGGAAATGCTATCAAGTCAGTAATGGAAGAAGCTTGGATTACCACTGAGAAACAATACAATACTATCCTCGACAATGTGCAGCAAGGCCTCTAACAGCTAAGGGTTCAAGCGAGCGACATTCAGGCGAGAGTGAATCAAGCGAGCACGCTTTAATTCAAAACCCTAGTCTCCGAGTCCATGACCACAAAAAAAATATTGATTCAGGTTCCTAGCACAACGCTCCACTCCTCTTACCCAGGACAGTGTGCCACCACTCGTGCTTGGTCAAAGACTGGAGTCAACTTGGTCACACTACCCAGTGGCCAGTTTCACATGATGCACCCAATGATCATGGAATAGTTTCATTATTAGGATTATTGTGCATCATGCACCACTTCAAAAGAACAAATCCGGGCTGACAATTTATATTAGGGAAAACAACTCACTGAACAAGCACAGAGCGCCGTATAAATCTAGCACGCACAGCTCGAATCACTCATCAACTTTCTCTGATTGGAGATCCCTAGATTTTCAGTATCAACTAACATTGCAGCCACTACAAAGCTCGATAATCTTATAGTCGTCCTTAAGGCTTAAAAAATGGAAATAGAGACAGTACTCGTAGACCTAGAACAAACTATTGCAGACCTGCAGACCAATCTCCAACTAGAGACATCGCTAGAAGTCTAGGCACAACAAGTTGCCATTTTTCAGCAAGCAACATCCAACATTACTGAAGCAATGAACGAGTATGTCCCTATGTTCAAGGACCTGTTGAAGCCTCAAAAATCATTGCAACAACATTGGGGATAACCACCCGGCCCGAACCTTAAAAATAGCTTTTTATCCGTTTGTAGTAGTGGCTCTGACTGGTTTGACTAGGTCCAGTTACCTTTTCCCTATCGCTATTAGTTTAAAATGTATCTTTAACTACCAATATACAGGGATATCAGATCACTTCTTCTTGCTGATCAGGAAAGAGAATGACCCTTAAACTGATTTGGGTTCAGCTAAACCACAACTAAGATTTTGCCTCTTCGAGAAGAGGACTTAAAAGAATGTAGAACTTAATCTAAATGCAAACTTATTCTATAATGCAAACAAAAGAAACTAATCTAAATCCTATCTTAATTAGGTAGATATAGATCTAACCCAACTAAGAGCAATATAATTAAATGATGAGAATTTAAATATGCCTGGATTTTAATTAATGTCAAGCTAACGAAGAAATTCAATTAGCATGACATCTGTGAATACCAAAACACATCCTATTGAGACCATTTAATTGAAATAATAAATCAACAACACTCAGGAATAAATTCACAAAAATGATATTGATTGTCAAATCAGTCAAGCCAATAATTAAACAATAACATGTGGAAGAAATTCACATCATATTACTATTTAATAAATCAGTTTTATAAGACAAATTCCTGAGTAAATAGTTACTCAGAAATCAGAGTTTAATCCATAAGAGCAAATATACATAACAATATTGAGACAAATTATCCATATCAATAGAAATGTATAAACATGAATAAAATGAAACAACAATTTTATTATCATAAAAATGAAACTGGTACTTGAAACAGAAATGTCAAAAATACTAATTAATTGAATCTGTTTCTCTGATCCTGGTCTCTAACAGTCCTTTACATTACTTGAATTTCTACTTTCAAAACTAGAGCTACAGAAATGCAAACTCTACCTATCATACATAATTCAAAATATAAATAAAAAGCCCTCAATAATGTTCAGATCTGAAATTTTCTCTCCTCCCTCCTACAACTCTAAATTCCTATTAAAAAAATGCTTTTAGAAGTCTAGAATTGTAGAGGAGAGTAACCCCCATATTACATTTTGCGATTTGCAATTTATAATATTTCCAAAGGTATTATTTGAAAGGAGATTTTGTTGAAGAAAAATATGCCCAATCCAATTTTATTTGCTCAAAAATTCCAATCTTTAATTGTTCGAGCCTTCTCATTGATTGAGATCTTTTTCTCCATACCCCTTCTACTATTTTTCCTACAAAAAGAAATCAAAATGAATTAAGATGCAACAATAAAATCAAAATATCATTTCTGGCATTAAAACAAAACCAATCAAATTCTATTTAAATAAATAATTGAAAATAAAATATAAGCTCTCTATTGATTCCTGGGATGGTTTAATTGGCCAATGATATCATTGATGAGCGAATCTGCAATTAGAAGAGGCTTTGGGCAAATGAAAATAAAGAAAATAAAGCTCAGAAAATTGATTTTGTTTTAGAAATTCGGAGTTTGATATTCTACCTGATTTTAAACCCAATAAATGACTAAATCTGTTAGTGAAACCTCCTCAAAAAATTTCTCCTTGATTTTCTCTTTCCAATGAGCCGTTTTGGGCCTCATTTGGCCAAGTAAAACTCAATTTATGAGCTTCCAAAGTTGATAAGTCAAATCTGATATAAATCTGGAAATTCTGTTGTTGGGCTAAAAATCAGAATTTTAATTAAAAATTTAATCCTAAATTAGACTCTAATTATCTAATAATTAATCCTAATTTATTTGTTAATTATAAACTAAACTAATTGTTTAAATTAATATTAATTTAACTAACTAATATAATTAACTAAATTAATTAATCTAATTAATAATTAATTATGATTTAATTAAATTAATTAGATTCTACATATTAATTAATTTAACTAATTTAAAATTAAATATTTAAATATTAAACTTATTATTAAACTAAAACTAAACTAACACTAAACTATACTAAATTAAAACTAAGCTAAAATTAAACTAACACTACACTATACTAAACTAATATTTCACTAACATTGTCCTAACACTAATTTAAAACTATACTAACCTAAAACTAACATACTACTAACACTATGCTAACATTAACTTAATATTCCACTGCATACACATGAGCTTCAATCGGCATATCGAAGAATAATATATCAGGGGATTGAAGTTTTATTTAAAAAAATGTGTCATTTAAAACACCTCCGATGTGATCAAACAATATACCACGTGCCCTTTGTCTTCGTAATCGGTATATCGGGGGTTCAATATCATCGGGGTTTCATAGAGATTCATCCCTTAGAAAATTCTGATGCGATGTTCCGATGATTTTTTTTTTTTTTTTATATAAATTTGTTTTTATATTAAATTTTAATTTAATTAATTTAATTAATTTAAAATTTAATGTTAAATATTAGTTTTTTGTTTTGGTTTCATTTTAATGATTTTAATTTATGAAATTATCTAAGGGATGATTTGCCTATCTAAACTATAGCCACTTTGTCATTTTGGATTTTTGAGATTAGTAATTTATTTGAAAATTGGAAAATTAAAATAAATGACTGAAATCTTGATGCGTTATGATTTGGCTGTATAAGTAAAAATGAAAAATATTAGTAATAACTAACTAGAGGTTAATATTTAAAATAAAAGCATTATTGAACTAATTTAATTACAAAAATGGAATATTGTACATTTTACGCATTTTTTAACCCAGGAGACATAAATGATTAGACTTCAAAGGAGTGCCATTTACAAACTAGTTGACCAAATGAGGTGAAACAAGCGTCAATGGGAAGATTAAAAAAATGATTTTAACAAAGCAATCAAAACAAGAATCTAAAGAAAATGAAAAATTAATAAAATCGTAAGATAATTAACTTAAAAATTTTCTAAAAGGCGTTTAGCCAAAAATTTTATAGAAAGGGTCCCCATTATTTGAAGTGAACAAGTCAAAAATGGGGTGGTTTTGTTTTACCACAACAATTGAAGACATACGGGAGAAGAACCAGTTATCTCTGTTTGATATGAATGAGATTTTCCTAAAATTGAAGTAAAAATAATTAAAGAAGCGAAAATTATTTTTGGAATGCTTGACTAGGTTCATTAGTCTGAATAAAATCAATAATCATCTTACTGTAATTTTCCTAAAATTCCTCATAAATTAAAATATTTCATAACTCTATATCAGTCCTTAATTAGTTGTAGAGATAAAGCAGGGGTCACTTTACAGCTTAGCATTTAAAATGTACTCATTTGTCACAAGTAGAGCCATTGTTGCCAGCAAACATCCATAGTCTCGACATGGTTACCTTTTAATCATGAATGATTCAAAATCCCATCTATTTAAGAATTATTGACCTAGAGATAAATCCATTTATATATGTTTTATTTTTATTTTTATTTTTTGAGTTCTTAAAATTCATTGTCCTGGTTTGGTAGCCAGATAGTTGACAATGCCATTCACTAGTTATAATTGGACTGAACAAGCTGGCTCATGATGAGACCCCTTGTCTTATAATTGTTTGCAATCATAAGCCATTATCCTGGTTTGTTTAGCAGTGTTGGTAATGTCAGCCTATTTTTTCCCTATGATCATGGTAAGCAAGCTCGTGATGAGACCTCTTATCTTTTAAGTTTAAATATATTTGTGGATTACACTCTAGAAAAATAAAACTCTTTTGAACAGGGGGAATCATTGACTCCTTAAGAGTTCAGAATGACAATTTCAGAGTTAAAAGTGCTTTGCTGTAAAGTGTCTTTACTTGGTTAAAAATAACTTTTCTTGACTGATAATAGAATTTTGAAAAATCTTAATAAAATATTGAAATATCAAAATAATTACAATTTTGATGAAAAAGAAATTTCTCAAATTTTATGATACTTCGTCAAATTCTCTTATTTTGTAATCTCTTCCCTAAGTATGTCTACCTTTATAATAAGAAAAAAAAAACCTTATTAAGAGATTTTTAAGAAAAAACTAATAGTAAACTATTAACAATTTTTTCCCTATGTATGTCGACCAAAATTAGGTAGTAAGAAGGCCTTTCATATAAATCATGGAAAAGTTACCAAAATTAAAATTGAAAACCAAAGGAAAATAATTCTTAAGCTAAAGTGGGAAAATAAATCAGTTATCAAAAATAAAAAATGAAGAAATTTAAAAGTGGAAAGGAAAATCCTAATTTTGAAACACAAACTCTAACAAAAATGTTTATACCAATGTTTCAACAAAATGAAGTAAGAGAAAATAATCATGTAATCATTCATTCTTATGCCGAGATTCAAAAAACTCATACCTTGCTGGGTTGTAAGTGTTTTAGGCTTTAGATAGCAGTGATCATAAAATTCAACCACAATGAAAAATTTATGTCTGATGTCAATCTTCTTGTTTCAAAGCATCATCTTAATTATTTTCTAATAAAAGGAATTCTTAAAGGAACAAACTAAAGGTTCAGAAACTTCCTAGTGTAGCTATTTCAACGAAGATTATTGTTGCTTCTTGAAATGAAACTAGGAGAAGATAATAGGGCTTCCAAAATATGATCTGGCAGGTGATTGAAAGATTTTATGAAGAGTTGCAAAACAGATTTAAATATCAACATAATTTAAAAACAAAACTGAAACTAAAGTAATGAAATGGGAATAAATGAAAGTGGGTACATGAATCTTACCATTGGATAATTTCATTTAACCTTACCTAAAAGATATCTGTTTATCCAATAATCGTTGACTTCTTCTTTTAGTTATCATTAAAAACATGAAGAAGTCAAACTAACCAAATTCCTATAACCCAAAATCATTATTTATTTTATTTAAACTAAATCAAGCAATAAAATGTAAAAAATAGAATGCTTTGTGTTCAAGGAAATTGAAAATAAAACAAATGCATCAGAAATGAGATTGAGAATTTGCAGTGATGAATGTTCTCAAATATTATAAGTTTTATACAAATTCCATGGTTTTTATAAATTATTCAGAGTTAAGACTAAATTGAAGATAATGAAATTTAAAATAGAGAGTTCTTGAATTTCATATTTAATTATGGAATTATTTAAAACTGAAATATATGAGAAATCAAAATGATTTGAATATGCTGCAAATTGTCATCAATCGCTTTAGTATCATAGCAGTTACCCAAGATTGCTTTAAGTTAACACAATGCCTTATCGGATGATTCGTATTGCATGTAGAAGCATGTGTTGGAGTTTATCGCATCGAGGGTTGCAGTAGCAAATTTTCGATATGAGATCATGCAAAAATAATATATGCGATGATATGGAGCGATCATACTATTGAAGAAATGTTATATTTGGGATCGGGGACAATCATGTCACAAATCGCACATTGCACACCGCATCTCACGATTTTTACTTTTCACATTGCACATTGCGCATCGCAGATTTCAGAATAGTGACATGAACATGAATAAAAATGTGATGAAGCGATTGCAATATCAGAAATGCGATGGATGACGTGGCTTTCAGCATTATGATATGAGTATCAAAAATGCGATGAGCAATATCGATATCGGCATGTCGGAATATAGTCATGTTGGAAATGCCAATATGATTCTTGCGATAGTAGTGATATGATGTTTATAATAATCAAAGATGAGCGAAGAGAAAAAAGCGATAGCGATGAGCAATCGGCAATGAGTTATCGTATCGCAACTTTTAAAATGAGTGCACAAGGATGTATTCAATTTTCCTCCCGATTTGCGATTTGCGATTAGACTTATCGCATCGGAGGTCTTTCAAATTTAACTCTTGACTAATTGTGATATGAATTTAATAATTTTCGATTGCGATTTGAACTTTATCACATCAAAACTTTTCAAATGGAAGGATTAACCTTATGTTTAATGCGCTTTTGCGATCCGATCTATCACAACGGAACTTTTGCGATGAAAAACAAACTTTTGAATTCATCCCAATGCGATATGGTATTTTATGAAAAATTGAATGAGGTAACACATCAAAAGTCTTGCATCCGAAATGTGAAAATCAAGTTGAAATGTTTCAGACATGAATCTTGTGATATTGTTTTAAATTTCAATTGAGTTTTCTACTGAATGAAAGTAAAGTTAAAGAATGCTCAAATTCTAATGAATCAAAAAATAAAATTTCCCTAAACCTGTTGCAAATTTGAATTGGGTTTGCTGCTTACTTCAAGTTTTGATAAAAAATGAAAACCTGCAAATAAAACAGAACAAGAGTAAAAAACAAAGTAAGTAAAAGAGAAACTATTAATAGATGAAAATGAACTTGTAAATTCGTAACTAGAAGAGAATTGTTTGTGGATTTTACCTCATGAATCTTTCAATTCTTCCTTCTATTTACCAAAATTATGACTTTGTTCAAACTCATCTCATTATTTATTCTAAATCGGAGTGTGCAATTAGCCTAAATAAAATCTGTTTATTCATGTTCAGGAAATCTAGAACCCATAAAATTCACCAGAAATAAATATGAAAATAGGCTTCCCTTTGAATTGCAACAACAATTTATTATCTTGCTTCATTTGAATTAACTTGAGAAAAATATGTATTGCTATATAGTGACTGTTTAATAATGCCTTTAGTAAAAAAAATATGATGCACATTGCAGCATCAGATAATAAACTAAAGATCAGAATGGGATAAACCCACTAATTGTGGAAAAATATCAACACAGATTTGAATGTGTGCACACAGAAAAATGGACACCTTTAAAGTCATTTTAACAAATTTCGAAGAAGATAATATGAACTTCATGTGATTACAACAAAAGGTTTGACTGACTAATAATGATTAAATTGGAATTAAGCTTATAATAGACAGTCACACATTTCATGGGATAATGAGATCATGAAGCTTTTATATCCTCAAAACCTTTGACAAATAAATTTCAGAAGAAAATCATATGAGGACATTTCGAGATAGAGAAAAGTGGCTTTGAGGTGATTGGTGCCAAGTTCAACCTCAATTGAATTTAGTCAAGACATTATTCAAAATAGGCAGAGTAGAGATATTGCTGCAATAAATTTTGATTTAAAAAATGGGAAGCAAGAATTAGAAATTTTTTGATAAGAGGCAAATATTTCCCTGAACATGTATATGATATGAGAAGGTTTGATTTTTCACTTTATTTTATATCTGCAGAACTATTAAGAATAAATTAATTACACAAAACAAACTAACTAAATTAATTCTACCTCTATTCTAACCATAAACATGAAAATGACTAGGTATAGTCATATTTCCAATGTAACCACTCTCTCATTTTAATTCTTGCATATATGTACTGTTCAAATGTTAGTAATAAATATACAAATCTAATTCAACTAAGAAAATTAAATCTATAATCAGAATGTACATTTATTATTAACAAGTTATTTACAATCATCTTCTTTTGAAATGTCTTTTCCAACCGAATTCCAATTGGATCATCAAAACCTGGATGGGTTTCCATTAAGGATTGGAAAATGTTTAAAAGAGGAGATGACAGGCCAGATTGTGGATATGAGCTTTTAAATTCAAAGGCCTGGAAAAAATTATTAGTGTTATGTGTAAGTGTTAAACTATTAACAATTTTCCATGAAGGAAAAATTTCCAAACAATTTTCAAATGAGTTAACGAAAAATGGATGGAAATCTGTCAAATAAAATGGAAAATTATTAATTGGATTAGATTGTTGGCCAGATTGTAAAAATACATTCTCTTATTGACACTGCCTTTGATAAGATAGAAGCTTTTGATAAAACATTAGCATTGATTGAAATTGAAATATTAATAGCTTTTTATGTTCATGATTATAATATGAAACTTCAATTTCCCAATAGGGCAATGCATCAATTGAGTGTTCACTATTAAAATGCTCAATACGCCAATGTAGAGTACCAAAAATTTGAAAAATAAAATCTGAAAATAAATCTAAATTTGAACAAAATAAGTGTGAAGGAAAAAATAAAATGAAATCACTATTGGTACAACTAATGTTACAGTACAATTGGGGTTGTTTTGAAATAATTTCTTTTTCACAAGGATTGGCCAGAATAATGGAATTTGAATAATTTCCAATTCCAACTTGTGAATTAGAAAGAGAAGTATGATTATGAGCAGTAATGGGAGTTTGATCATGATATGAATCATAAATTGGAATTTTTTCCCGAATGGTGAAATCATGAAGATAATTTGCTACTCCAGAATGAGGATTGGTTGGAATAATTTCAAAATTGAAATGTTCCTCATTCAAAGATGTTATTTGAATTTTATCATGAGGATTCTCTTGAGAAGAATAGAAATCAACATCCTTGATGTTAGAATAATTATCATAAATGACTTCACGATATTCTCTAGAATTCCCTTTGATTTAGTCCAATATATCAAAACAAGGAATAAAAATTTCATGTTCATTAATGGCAAAAGAATGATCAATAATTGTTTCTCTATCTTGATAAAAACCTATTGGTAATTCATTTAAATCAGCCTCTGTAGTTTCTGAAATATCATTAATATTAAGAGGGGAGAAATTACCATCATTAAAAATATCAGGATAAAGGAAAAAATGTGAATCTGAAACAATGCGTTTAAAAAAATCTATGTTTGAGAACTCTCGTACATTATGCTCATTGTAAAATTCAAATTGTAGATCATTCATTTGTCTATTCGTGCTTTCTTGAAGAATTATGCTTTGTTTCTCTGGATTTGGCACTTGCTCGTCATGAAAAAATTCAGAAATTTTCATAGCAGCTTGCGTGTTACTATTTAATTTGATTGCTGCTTGCACTTGTTGATTTGCAATCTAATTTTCTAAATTTAATACAGAGTAATTTTCAGATTTCAAGGCAACTCTTTCTCCAAAATTGTTGTTGTTTCCTTCTTGCATTTGATAATAAATATTCTCTAAGCTTTGTGAGACCACTTCATTATAATTTGTTTTCACATCTATATTGGAATTCTCATTTATGTTAGAAGGGGATGGAACAAAGCTTGAACTAATTTCATATGGATTGGGAATGGGAGGAAGAGAGAAAATATATTCAAACCAATCTAGTGATTCTTCTTCCGTAGGTTTATCTTCAACTTTAAATCTTAAACAATTCAAATGAAATCGAATGTTAAAATCCCTAACAGACTCATTTTAAAATCTTCGTAGATATTCAATTTCATCGTATACCTGTTCATAATTGTATCCGTCAAATTTACAAATGAAAATTGTAACAAATTGATCCCAGTTGTGAATTGAGGCAACCAAAAGAGTTCTACACCATTTTTTAGCTTTTTCCGCAAATGTGAGAGTAAAAATTCTGCATAAAATGCCTTCATCAATTCCTTGAAAATCATAATTTGAAACATTTTGAATAAATTGAAAGATATAATTAAAACCAGAAGAATTTTTCTTACCATTAAACTTTACCTGAGACAAGAGTCTTACCACTTCGGGTGGAGTATTGGAAGATGCACGTACATGTATACAACTCCAAATTGGAAGTTTAAGAGGAGCCATTGTGATTTAAATAAAAGGTTAAAATTGAAAAGACTCTAATAGACAACAAGTTCCAGGCCCTCCTTCTAGCGCCAAAAATGTTGTAGCCTCGAAAATCGCTGCAACAACATTGGGGATAACCACCCATTCCAGACCTTAAAAATAGCTCCTTATCCATTTGTAGTAGTGGCTCTGACTGGTTTGACTAGGTCCAGTTACCTTTTCCCTGTCGCTATTGGTTTAAAATGTATCTTTAACTACCAATAGACAGGGATATCAGATCACTTCTTCTTGTTGATCGGGCAAGAGAATGACCCTTAAACTGATTTGGGTTTAGCTAAACCACAACTAATATTTTGCCTCTTTGAGAAGAGGACTTAAAAGAATGTAGAACTTAATCTAGATGAAAACTTATTTTATAATGCAAACAAAAGAAACTAATCTAAATCCTATCTTAACTATGTAGATATAGATCTAACCCAACTAAGAGCAAGATAATTAAATGATGAAAATTTAAATATGTCTGGCTTTTAATTAATGTCAAGCTAATGAAGAAATACAGTTAGCATGACATCTGTGAATACCAAAACACATCTTATTGAGACCATTTAACTGAAATAATAAATCAACAACTCTCATGAATAAATTCACAAAAATAATATTAATTTTCAAATCAATCAAACCAATAATTAAACAATAACATGTGGAAGAAATTCGCATCACATTACTATTTAATAAATCAGTTTTATAAGATAGATTCCTGAGTAAATAGTTACTCAGAAATCAGATTTTAAACCATAAGAGCATAGATACATAACAATATTGAGACAAATTATCCATATCAATAGAAATGCATAAACATGAATAAAATGAAACAACAATTTTATTATCATAAAAATGAAACTGGTATTTGAAACAGAAATGTCAAAAATACTAATTAATTGAATCTGTTTCTCTGATCCTGGTCTCTAACAGTCCTTTACATTACTTGAATTTCTGCTTTCAAAACTAGAGCTACAGAAATGCAAACTCTGTCCATCATACATAATTCAAGATATAAAGAAAAAACCCTCAATAAAGTTCAGATCTGAAATTTTCTCTCCTCCCTCCTACAACTCTAAATTCCTATTACATTCTGCAATCTGCAATTTATAATATTTCCAAAGGTATTATTTGAGAGGAGAGTTTGTTGAAGAAAAATCTGCCCAATCCAATTTTATTTGCTTAAAAATTTCAATCTTTAATTTTTCGAGCCTTCTCATTGATTGAGATCTTTTTCTCCATATCTCTTCTACTATTTTTCCTGCAAAAAGAAATCAAAATGAATTAAGATGCAACAATAAAATCAAAATATCATTTCTAGCATTAAAACAAATCCAATCAAATTCTATTTAAATAAATAATTGAAAATAAAATATAAGCTCTCTATTGATGCCTAGGATGGTTTAATTGGTCAAGGATATCATTCATGAGCGAATCTGCAATTATAAGAGGCTTTGGGAAAATGAAAATGAAGAAAATAAAACTCAGAAAATTGATTTTGTTTTAGAAATTCGGAGCTTGATCTTCTGCCTGATTTTAGACCCAATAAATGACTAAATCTATTAGTGAAACCTCCTCATAAATGTTCTCCTTGATTTTCTCTTTCCAATGAGTCGTCCTGGGTCTCATTTGGCCAAGTAAAACTCAATTGATGAGCCTCCAAAGTTGATACGTCAAATCTGATATAAATCTAGAAATTCTATTGCTGGGCTGAAAATCAGAATTTTAATTAAAAATTTAATCCTAAATTAGACTCTAATTACCTAATAATTAATCCTAATTTATTTGTTAATTATAAACTAAACTAATTATTTAAATTAATATTAATCTAACTAACTAATATAATTAACTAAATAAATTAATCTAACTAATAATTAATTATGATTTAATTAAATTAATTAGATTCTACATATTAATTAATTTAACTAATTTAAAATTAATTATTTAAATATTTAAATATTAAATTTATTATTAAACTAAAACTAAACTAACACTAAACTATAATAAATTAAAACTATGCTAAAATTAAACTAACACTAACCAACTAACACTACACTATACTAAACTAATATTTCACTAACATTATACTAACACTAACTTAAAACTATACTAACCTAAAACTAACGTACTACTAACACTATGCTAACATTAACTTAATATTCCACTGCATACACATGAACTTCAATCGGCATATCAGAGAATAATATATCAGGGGATCGAAGTTTTATTTAAAAAAATGTGTCATTTAAAACACCTTTGATTCAATCAAACAATATACCACTTGCCCTTTGTCTTCGCAATCGACATATCAGGGGTTCAATGTCATCGGGGTTTCATAGAGATTCATCACTTAGAAAACTCCGATGCGATATTCCAATGAATTTTTTTATATTTTTTATATATTATATAAATTTGTTTTTATATTAAATTTTAATTTAATTAATTTAATTAATTTAAAATTTAATGTTAAATATTATTTTTTTTGTTTTGGTTTCATTTTAATGATTTTAATTTATGAAATTATCTAAGGGATGATTTGCCTATCTAAACTACAGCCACTTTGTCATTTTGGATTTTCGAGATTAGTAATTTATTTGAAAATTGGAAAATTGAAATAAATGACTGAAATCTCGATGCGTTATGATTTGGATGTATAAGTAAAAATGAATAATATTAGTAATAACTAACTAGGGGTTAATATTTAAAATAAATGCATTATTGAACTAATTTAATTACAAAAATGGAATATTGTACATTTTACGCATTTTTTAACCCAAGCGACATAAATGATTAGACTTCAAAGGAGTGTCATTTACAAACCAGTTGACCAAATGAAGTGAAACAAACATCAATGGGAAGCTTTTAAAAATTGATTTTAACAAAGCAATCAAAACAAGATTCTAAAGAAAATGAAAAATTAATAAATTGGTAAGATAATTAACTTTAAAAAAATCCTAAAAGGCATTTAGCCAAAAATTGTATAGAAAGGGTCCCCATTATTTGAAGTGAACAAGTCAAAAATGGAGGGGTTTTGTTTTACCACAACAGGACACAATGGGGATATGCTCCTCCATCCAGGAAGATCTACTGCTCAAGAAATTATGGAGAGACCTAAGGATTAAACAAAAATAATTTGATGAAATTTGGGTCGTTGTGCAGACCCTAGTTCCCTCCCAGAGATTGATCAGGTTGCAGGAAGATAGAAACATTCAGGGAGAGATTGATGCATTATGCTACAAGGAGAAGCTCATGGTAGCAAGGACCCAACCTTGGGGAGAGGAAGCACCTCAGTTGTCACAAAACATTGAGGGTGCACTCAAGGGAATCCACCAAAATCAACACAACATCTGCTTGGCAACAGAGGGGCCTACCATAGAGAAATTAATCGAAGAAGCGCAGAGCGATACAATGTAGAGTTCTGAGGCCATCCAACCTCTGCACGAATCCATCAAGGCACTTAATGCCAAAATGTAGGAATCTGGAGCAGAGTGACTTGAGGACAAGTCATGAGTTTGTGTTAGGGGCTTGTTGGGCAAGGGTCCCCTAGGTCGAGTCTTGAGTCTTTTTTGTCAATTTCGTTAAAGTGCAACACGCACGTCAAGGGGCTCTGGGGCAGGTAAAATATCCTTCTTTTTGTAATGGGAAAAATGGTAAAACATGGGGCTCTAACCACGGTTTGAGTCCATGGTTTTTGCATGTCTAATTTATATAAAAAGGGCATGTATGAATCAAGTCAAGAAATAAGATGATATCTATCTAATGATTTTGTAATGTGATTTCGAGCAAGTTTTTGTGATTATTCTGAGTAAATATAGGCTCCTCCGGTTGTGTGCACAGAGACCTAAGTCCTAGGTTGTGTGCGAGGACTCTACAGTTGTGTGCGCAAGAGATAGAAGTGTAGTCATTGAAGATCTTCTTGATAAAGAGAATATTTGGCAAAATTACTAGTTACTTGCATTATCTTTGTCTTATATGTTCATGTGTTGATTTTCTTGTAGATCTGTTGTAGTTTTTGTTATTTGATATGCATTATTTGGGTTAATTATATAATGATATATCTTTGTGTCTGTGCAAGATTTATATCAGTATTAAGAGTTATGTAAAGTTAGATCTAACTAAGAATAGATCTGTGTTTGCGCAAGAACTACATTGAATTTAAGGTTTTTGTTGCATTGAGATCTGAATCAAGTTAAAAGGAAATAGCATAGCACAATAGCAATTAGATCATATAAGAAAGGGTTATATCCACATCATGCTCCTACCTAAGGGTGCGGAAACCTGGTTCCAACACCCCCCCATGCTACTTCGAGTGAGACTTTGATCTACGCAAGCAGATCACTACCAAAAGGGCCAGTAGTTGGAGGGTTTTGTTTGTTGCGCGAATACACTCTAAACCTGGGTCTGGACCCCTCAAGCCAACAAGGCTCTCCTTCATCATCATCATGTCACAACATAATATGGTACCTACAACTAAAATCCACTCATGATAAGACGACATTAGTCCAATAAACCCATAGTCTAACATGCTTCTTGACAACCATTAACTAAGATAGAAACAGGTGATAGGTCAGCAGAAAAACTCAGGGATTGCGTAGTTGTGTAGCTCAGGAGGTCAAGGGCCAAGACTAAGCCTTAAGACTACGCAGTGTGTAGTTTATGCAGGTCAGGCCAGGGCAAGTAAATTGCGCAGTTGAGGGGTTCAAGGGGTCAGGTTGAGGCTTGAGTCTTAAGGTTTCCCATTGCACAGTTCTGGAGGGACAAAGAACTAAGGTTTGCAGAGTTTATAAATTCAAGAGGTTAAGGCTGAATCTTGCTAATTGAGACTATGCAATGCGTAGAAGAGGATGATTAGAGGCAAGGGATACATAGTTTTGGAGCTCAAGGGTCAAGGTTGAGCACTAATACTATGTAGTGCGCAATTCTAGGAGGTAGGATCTATGAATTATGCAGTTCCAAGAGGAAAGGCCTAAGATTGAGGGTTGGTACTGCGCAATGTGTAGTTTAGGAAGGCTAAGTGAGGTCAAGTTGCTAGGGTAGGAACTTTTTTGGATTTGTCTAATTGTGGGATCAGTTAGGAAAAAATGAAAAATGATAAAACTTGAGCATGAACACACACTTAAAATAGTTTAAAACACAACACTTATCACTCCGAACACATGAACAACATACTTCCCTCAATGCAACGACATCGTGACAAATTTCCCCAAGTGCAACACTAAAGGTACACTTTGCGACGACAGTGACGAAACTTGTGCGACAGTGCTTGAAACTTTGGGAATGAGTGTGATATATGTCTAGTACATGATAAGAATGATTCATCAGCACCAAAGTTACCCCTTGAAACAAACCAAAACCACATATGTGTGATGTGTGACGCTTGTTGAAGGTTACAACAAGAAACAGTGAAATTGGCATCCGGAAACAAACTCCTTGATCCTAGTGAAAATTAAGCACCTACACTATGTGGGGCCCACACAAGATATTTTTAGGTGTATGTCTATTTTTAGAATGCTGAGAAAATTCTATTTATAGTGGGAGTCTAATTATAGATGGTTGAGAAAATTCTATTTATAGATGAGTTTCTATTTTTAGATGCATGGGCGAAGTCTATTTATAGATCGTATGTCTAAAAATAGAATGCATGTCGATTATTATTATCTCTTAATAATAATTAGACAATAAATAATAATCTATTCTATTGAAGCACTTGATTTCAGTTAACTGATGTGTAAAACCAGATAGTTGAAGGAATTTCAAGTTCTAAGGTTGGTTGGTGGGACATGCAAGTGGACTTAGTTGTAACTCAGTGATTCAAAGTTGTAACAGAGTTGGATGTGTAGTTATGTGAGTTGTAAAGTAGTTTAACTCAGTTAAGTGAGTTAAACTCAGTCGTGCTAGTTGTAACTAAAGATACACTAGTGAGAGATCAGTGAATTAAATATTAAATTAATTCACATGGAGTGATCTCACATGCAACTGAAGATTTACTACTGTTAACTACATGCATGTCAGATCCAGTGTAGACTCAGTTGAGAGATAGGTGAAAGGGACAATTTGACTATCAGTTGTGACATTAGTAGGTGAAAACATGCAACCACACACACATTGGATATGCCTATGAGTATTGCGCAGTCAAGGTAGGCTATAATCGAATTCATTCAGAATTTCTTTATCATCAGGGATTGCATAGTGGAGGCAGGCTGTCAGGAGGCAGTAAATTGGTGCATGCATTTGCCAAGTTTTGCAAGACAGTGTGAGACGATTGTATATTGTACTGAGAGCTCTTGGATTAGAGTTTTGTATGGGATTTTTTCATGATCCATGATATATACATAATATATTATAGTGGGGTTTTTAGCTTTATGCTTTCCCGGTAAAAACTTATGTGTTATGTGTGATTAATCTTTCTTCATGTGTTTGCAATTATAGATTATATTTCCGCAAATATTTTAGTAGAAGGATTTTGTATTTAACAGTGGCATATAATTGTTAGATCAGGAGAATCCAGGCAATACATAATTGTATTAAAATTTCTACATGGTATCGAAGCAAAGAAGATTGCAATTTTGAAGCAGTAGTTGAGTTTGTTGGTGGAAACAATTCGAATTTGCTGCAAGAATTTCTTGGTGCGACAGTTGAGTAAACATCGAAATGGATTTCAATGGTTTGTAGCTAGAGTATGAACTCAAGGGAAGCTTGAACTACATTGCATGGAAGGATAGGATGGAGGCAGTTCTATAATATAATGGCTTGAAGGAATTCATCGACAGTGATGTTCCTAAGCCCACTTTGACGGATGTTGCATTACTTGATGCCTGGCAAAAGAAAGTAGCGAAGACGAGAAGGACTCTGTTGGAAGATGTGCAAGACCATATTGTCTCAATAATTCATGGTAAATCCACTCCATATGCTTTGTGGAAGGATTTGACAGATCTTTTCCAAAGCATAAACGACCATAGGAAATTGGCGCTGAAAGATAAACTCAGGAAAATCAAGATGGAAAAGAAAGACATTATTCTGGTATACTTAAAAAAGTTTGCCCAATGCATGGATGAGCTTGTGAGTGTAGGATTAAGTGTTTTTGATGATGATTTGGTGAGTTTTTCTCTCTTGGGACTTCCTAAGAGTTGGCACAGTTATGAAGACTCTATCAATGGATGGGAAAAACTTCCAGATTGGGAACGATTGTGGTCGGATCTAGTGCAGGAGGAGTTTAGGCAGAACACCAGAGATGGCTCTTCATCAAATATTGATGATGACGAGGATTATTCTTTGGCTACCAAGGCGAAGAAGGGGAAGGGGAATAAATTCCATTCTAAATCTGAGACTGTGAAGATGGCAAGGAGCACAACATGTCCAAAGTGAAGTGTTTTCATTGTCACGAGTATGAACATATTGCCACAAATTGTCCACATAAGAAGAAGAATAAGATGGTTGTTGGAGTTGTAGCTGGTGAGGCTCTTGCCTCACAATTTGAGCTTGACTTCTCATTTATCTCATGCATGGTGTCAAGTGCATTGGGATCGAGGTGGTACTTGGATAGTGGTGCTTCCTTTCACATGACGGGAGATAAGAAACTTTTCAGTGACTTGGAGGAGAAATATCTCTAGATGCATATTGATTTGGGCGACGATGGAAGATACAGTGTGAATGGAATTGGTACCATTACCTTTCAGAGGGTGTCAGGTAAACTCTTTCATTTAAAAGATGTTATGCATGTTCTAGGTTTGAAGAAAAATTTAGTCTCAGTGGCAATGTTAGAGGATAGAGGCTATGATGTTGTCTTTAGTGAAGGAAAAATTTTACTGCGACGCAAATCAATAGGACAAGCCAATAAGGTTGGGATTCGAGTGAAAAATATCTATAGACTTGATGTAGATGGTATTTCTACTGAGCTTCCTACTATTGGAAAGTGTGAGAAAGTCATGCAATTGACGCTTGAGAGGGAGCAAGATTTGCATGCAGGTAAGAGTGAACCTCGGGATGTGGAGCATCCACAAGATGAGGATCATAGAGTGGGAGTAATCACTCATGCAACTATACTACCAAGTGAGAGGTGGGGCGACATGCATGGATAATCCTAAGAAGAAATTGTTGGGAAAGATTCATTGAGATGGTGTGGATCTCATGAATTGAACCTGGCTACGAGGACCCCACAGTACAACAGTATCAGGATCAGATGGATTGATGCAATCAGATGTTGAGAGTACATGAAATCAAAGTGACAGTGTCAGATATTGGAGCATGGATCAGAGTTGACAGCAAGTGTAGAGTGCATGGATGCAGAGGTCAACAACGTAGTGGTTCCTGAATACATGTGCATTTGGTACCAATAGAAGTCAGAATACTTTGATGACAGATGCATTATACTAATTCAGTTGTTTGGAGGCTATTCAGTTTCGGAAGTGTTGCATGTGAGAGAAACACTAGAGAAGTGTTGCATGCAAGTGTTGCAGGGTGCATGCATGGAGTTGCATGGCACATGCAAAGGTTGCATGTCACATTCATGGAGTTGCATGTCGCATGCAAAGACATTCCTTTATTGTTGAGAGGGAGTGTTGAAGGTTGCAAAAATAAATAGTGAAATTGGCATCCGGAAACAACATCCTTAATCCTAGTGAAAATTAAGCACCTACACTAGGTGGGGCCCACACAGGCTATTTTTTAGGTGTATGTCTATTTTTAGAATGTTGAGAAAAATATATTTATAGTGGGAGTCTATTTATAGATGGTTGAGAAAATTCAATTTATAGATGAGTTTCTATTTTTAGATGCATGGGTGAAGTCTATTTATAGATCGCATGTCTAAAAATAGAATGCATGTTGATTATTATTATCTCTTAACAATAATTAGACAATAAATAATAATATATTCTCTTGAAGCACTTGATTTCAGTTAACTGATGTGAAAAACCAGTTAGCTGAAGGAATTTCGAGTTCTAAGGTTGGTTGGTGGGACATGTAAGTGGACTTAGTTGTAACTAAGTGATTTGAAGTTGTAACAGAGTTGGATGTGTAATTATGTGAGTTATAGAGTAGTTTAACTCAGTTAAGTGAGTTAAACTCAGTTGTGCTAGTTGTAACTAGTTGTAACTAAGGATACACTAGTGAGAGATCAGTGAATTAAATATTAAATTAATTCACATGGAGTGATCTCACATGCAACTGAAGATTTACTACTGTTAACTACATGCATGTCATATCCAATGGAGACCCAGTTGCGAGATAGGTGAAAGGGACAGTTTGACTATCAATTGTGACATTAGTGGGTGCACACATGCAACCACACACACATTGGAGATGCCTATGAGTATTGCGCAATCAAGGCATACTAAAATCGAATTCATTCAAAGGTTCTTGACCATCAGGGATTGTGCAGTGGAGGCAGGCTGTCAGGAGGAAATAAATTGGTGCATGCATTTGTCAATTTTTGCAAGACAGTGTGAGACAATTGTATATTGTGCTGAGAGCTCTTGGATTAGAGTTTTGTATGAGATTGTTTCATGATCCATGATATATACATAATATATGATAGTGGGGTTTTTAGCTTTATGATTTCTCGGTAAAAAACATCTATGTTATGTGTGATTGATATTTCTTCATGTGTTTGCAATTGGAGATTAAATTTATGCAAATATTTTAGTAGAAGGATTATGTATTTAACAGTGGCATATAATTTTTAGATCAATAGAATCTAGAAAATACATAATTGTATTAAAATTTCTACAATTATTTCCATGCTAAAAGACGACACTTTTATTTTCTTCTAAACGGGACAAGAATACTTAGAGAAAACACATGTGTTGACTCTTAATACTTGTGATGACAACATGCAAAGTCAAAGAAGGATCCAAAATTTGGGTGTAGGCCAAAATTTTGGAAGGTGTTGTAGTGGAAACACACTATTTGAATTCTAGCTTCTCCACCTTCGTAAAATCTTTCATGTAGGGTCTAGTTCCTCAGGGATTATTGATTCATCATTCATATTACTCTAGCTTCCCCACTTACCCTATGTATAAACATAGTCCCCTTCAGCCTTTCTTGTTTAAACATAATATTAAATGCATCCATATCGTAATTTTTCGATTCAAGATAAGGGTAATGTTATTCATGAGCTTAAGATATTTAGAGTATATTTTTTAATATTTGGAGTTTTTTTACTACCAGAATGCCTGGAAATCACCCTGATATAGTCACTTCAGTAACACAAACATTGCTTTGTTTCCATCAAGCTCGGATAGTACCCTAGTGAAGTTGCTTAATTCACCTCTCTACCCAGGAATCCTTTCTCTTCTATCACCCTTTATTTATTTATTTTATATAGGATTGTGCATCGTCACTTATTTATTTCATGGGGTGGAAGAGTGATCATGAATTATTGAGAGAAGAAGAGGTTGTTCCTTTAGAGAAGCATATATAAAACCTTTGATATTAGTTTCTTCGTTTATATTTTCCCCTTCTCCTTCTCTACTTGAACGGATCGATGTGGAAAATATAGAAACATAAAGAATCGAGTACAAACATAAGGTTTCTAGAATATATGTGGATATCATGGTTCAATACAATGTTCTCCTTACACAAGGATTATATTTCCCGTTATAACATCATCGACCAAAAGGTATAACCAGGACGAAGAATAAGGACTGAGGGTTAGCCAAATGTTGTAGTGTCACAAGACCTATATCTATTTTGCCACATTATCTTTTGAGATGAAGGGAGCATCCTTCATGTGAATTCTTATTAAACGAAATATAAAATAAGAGACCAGACACAACAAGGAAACAAAATCAAAAGGAAAAAGAAAATGGAGGGTAAACCAAAAATAGGATGCAAGACAAAAGAAAGAAACACAAGAAAGAGTATAGAGAACGAGTGCAGGGTGAGTGTGCAAAGGTAGACTAATATGCACCTAGACCTACTCATACCCTAACCAGGTAGAAGGTCAAGGACAAGTGTAATGAAATTTCCAATGTAGCCACCATAACTGCTCTTGTTCTGCATAAACAAAGATACAAGAAATTAAACCAGATATAAAATAATGTATGATAGAAAAAATAAGAGCTCGAATAATTATCTAAATGAATCGAAGGTCCTTCCTGTAAGCAGAAAGATATGTCATAGCCACTACTTCTAACCAACTTGTAATCTCACCTTTTCTATGAAAACCACAATCAAGAAAACCTCAGAAGCTTATTGCGAATGCATCTTCATATATATTGTGTTCCATACAAAGCATGAGAAAATATTTAAACTTTAATTTGCGACAGATCTTTCTAGGTAAAATTTCTCCAACCATTCAGTGATTGGATCATGAAATTTGAAACAGTCCTCTTGAGAACCCTGAAATATTTGAAAATATAAATTTCAAGATAAAAGTGTGGGATCAGGATGATAAACTTGTAGCAGAAAATAATTCTAATCATATTCATCAGGCTTATAAAGATAATGAGGGTTTGACATAACCATCAGCTAAGGTTGAAGTGCCTCAGTTTCTTGACAAGTATCCGAAAAGTGAGATAAACCATAGATATTAATCAATTTGAAACAATTGTCATCAGATATACTGGTGGGAAAATGATAAAAATAATGATAGTTGATATTATGATTAGATGGATCGTTTGTGGTATAATATTCTCGATTAGAGGACAACAAAGATAGATCAATTTTAACAACATTACAAATTCCATGAACAAAATAATTGTTTTCATCGCATGACAACTATAAAAAACCATTTACTTGTAATTGGCTACACGTTCAACTAGCACCATAATCATCGAAAGAAGTGAAATGGGATGATAGTATAGAAAACACATGAAACTAGTCAAGATACAATGAGTGGAGAATAATTTGATTCGCCAAATAACCCATGCATTCATTATCACTCAAGAGGATTTTAGGTGTTTTTATTTCCTAAATCTACCTCAGGCTGAAGGAAGGTAGAGTCTAGGGTAACATCAAACCACGCTTAATCTAGTAGCTAGCCCTACCAGATCGGGAGAGGGCTCTCTCCTGGTCAATCTCAGCAAAAAATAATCAGTGAGGCTTGAGATGACTTGAACAAAGGCTGATTTTAGGCTAGGTATATATGTAAAAGAGTTTGATTTAATTTTGAAAGTGTTTTTTGGATCAAAGGGAAAATGGATTTTGGGTCTGGGGAATGATCAGTTTTGCAAAGAGCTGAATGGGGGCAAGAAAGGCAATTGTTTTGACACTTCAAATTTGAATGAAATGGATAGCTCAGACCGGTGAGGAGTTGAAGAGGGAAAGAGACATTCAAGAATCCTCTTCAGACATTTGAAAGCATAGAAAATTAAACAAAACTCAAGGTAGAGCACTGCAAATCTGATGAATTCCACCTTTACTACTTGTTTATTTAACTTAAGAAGAAATGAGAGGGAAGATGATACACATGAAACATTAGTAAAATTACAATCACAGAGAGAAAAGCATCATCAAAACAAAGAGCCACATGGATCCCAAGGAGTGTTGCAAACCCTGGTCTATTCCTTTGCCAAAACTGCAGAGATGAAATGTACAATGAAGCTCAAAGCAATCCCAAGTGTCCAACCCTGAAAATGACTGAGAAACTACAAGATATAGACAAGCATAACTCATCCCCATGCCTCTAGGGGTTGAGCTCACTATTTTAGGAGTTTTTTCAACAAGATCTAAACTAAGAACTGGAAAATAGGCAGTGGAACAGCTTGCCTCTATAAGATAGGAAACTGATTCATTCAGTTATAATTCACCTTTTGATGAATGAATCTACTTCCATGAGTAAAAATTTGTCAAAATTACATCAAGAGCCATGAAATTACATCAAATTACATCAAGAGTTTTACATGTAGAAGTAAAAAAGTCAAACTGGCCAAAACTAGGCGAAAAACAGAGTTACTGAGTCAAAACTGAGCCAAAATCCCCAATGCATCGCGCTTGAAATCTCTATGCGTCGCGCCACTTTGGAGCCGATTATGAAGGCCTTCCCAGTGTCCAAATTGAGCGTAGGATAGCTCGTTTGAAAGCTTTGCCTGTCTTCTTTCCAACCCACATGGAATATTTGAATTTGGTTGCCATTTTCCCCTCCAAAAATGAGTTTTTCCAACACTGCTTCCTATGTGTCCAAAAAGGGGCCGAAAGGTCATTTTTAGGGTGTTTTTGACCCTTCCGGCAACCCAAAACTTGTCAAAATATCTGGGTAATGGATAGGCATGCATAAATTTTCATGAAAAATCCAAAAATACAAAGTTTTACTCAAGAGGAGCTCCCAATCATAAGCGTGCGCCAAGTGGCGCGACGCGTCGGGCAAGAAAATCTGTGTTAAGGCCAAAAAAATTCAAAATTGACGAAATGTGTCCCAAATCTCTTGAAATTTGGGCTGAATGTCCACCATCATGCGCTATGTTGGGCCAAGTAAGCTTCGGCCAAAATTTGAATTCTATCTTTTCTTTTCCGACGCTTTAATGCCCTCTTCAACTTAGCCTTCAGGATCTTGATTCGTGCCTTGCAAACATGATTTCTTGCCCAATAATGATTCGCCATGTGCCTCAACATGTTATTTTCTTTGTTAGATTTCTCCAACATCTTTTGGTCTCCTTGGTGCATGCAATTCGGTTGTAGAGTCACTCTGTTTCCTTCATCTCGGTCACAAGAGGTATCTGTCTCCATGATTTCCAAAGTCTATGTTGTCTTGGGTGAATATGAGGATTTTGGTGTCTTTGGACTATTATCAAGTGAAATTTTCCATTTGAAATCTGTGATTTGATAAGTTTAGGGACAACCACTTAATCTCTTGGGATAACCTTGGGGTTTGGGGAAATTTACAATTGGGATGGGGATAGTGGGAATGGGATAGGAAATGAATGATTTAGGGATACAAGGGAATAGGGAAATGGGTTGTTGTGAGAAGATAGATAGTGAGGAGGGACTAAAAATATGGGAGAAATGGGAATTATTGACACCAAACCAATTTCAAAACCCTAAAGGGGCATTCTTCCAACAAGATAATAGGGTTTGATTTTTTTAGTATTCAAATCCTCACAAACAACACCAAACACATGTTCTTTTGCAATTACAAGTTTTATTGACTTACTTGGACCAAGAGAGACCAATAATATTTGAATATTTTTAATAAATGGCAATAAACTTTCTTCCCAGCCCAATGCGTCGTGCCACAACCCAACGCGTCACGCCACAAACCCAACGCGTCGCGCCCTTTTGCAGGAGACTTTTGGAGGCATTCCCGGTGTCCAAATTGGGCGCGGGATAGCTCGTTGGAAATATTATTGAGTCTAATTTCCAACCCAACTATAATTTTTGCAATTTGGAGTTCATTTTCCTTGTCAAAAATCAAATCTCCCAAGACTGGTCAAACTGAGCAAAATGAGGCTGCCTCAAGGCAGAGTGCTGTTGCAGTCAACTTTTGAAGGTCTTATGCAACTCCAAATTGAGCTCATGATAGCTCATTAGAAATATATGTTTGTCTATTTATCATTTTACTCATCAAGAAAGTCATTTGGCCAAACAAGCTAGGAGAAATCTTGATGTTCCCAAGGTCACTTCAGAGGTGCATCAATTCTCCTGAGGCGATTGTATTTTTGACATTTCTCTAAAACCATGACACCTGTGTAAAAATTGAAGGAGGTTTTCTTCCTTGTCCTATTTTGGACAAAAACCACTCTCAGTTTTCCCAAATTCATCTTTTATTGCTCAGGAACATCATTGGAGTAAAACCTATCCCGATGTGTGGAGCAAGGTATTTGTCAAAATGAAGCGAAATGAAGGGGATAAGGGGCTTCTAAATTCTTGAGAAAATTTTGGGAAGTAGGGAGGGATGTTAGGAAGTAGGGGAAAGTGGAATTTCAAAGATTGAGTGAGGGGAAGGGGTCCAAAAGGGAAAAACACAGGCCTAGCCTAGAAAATTGCCAAGTTGTAGCAAGAAACTAGGGTTTGTGCGAAAATGAGGAATTTGGGGGATCTCAGTGATGGGAAGTGTTTAATAAGGTACATTAAGGATAGGGGAAGGTGTATTAACATCAGGATACAAGTTTTTCTGATGATTTGACCATCCAAGAGAAATTACTTTCAAAACCCTAGGAGAGGGAAATGAACCTTACCTAAGCACAACTGAAGCATGAACAAGGTGTAAAATGACCCATTGGAACCTGACATGATGATGAAAACCCTCTGAATGATGGTACACTCAGTTGAATGGTGACATGGACCGACATTTGGACAACTTTGACAGGAGTAAAAGCAAACCCTAGACCTAATACCTAGTGACCAAATTTTTCTTGAAGACTCACTGAAATGACAAAATTTGACCTTGACACCTTAAAATCACCTTGTAAGAGCATGTTTGATCACTGGAGGAAGGCTACAAAGACTGACACTAACATTGGCTCCAATGGGGATGGTAGATCCTTGGAGGTGCCAAGAACTACAGATCTTTGGAAAGCAGACAGTGCCTTCATCCATTGGGCAATGGAGTCAAAAACTCAAGCTGAAATGCATGACTGAAAACTGATGACTTGACGACACAAATTGACTCTCACTCAACTAAAAATTGACTCGATACTTAAACACAACCGACAAACTGGAAAATATGCTCAATATGAAGCTTATTCAATACAACCTACTCTAGTTGTTCCATTCATCACCTGATCAAGTGAAATGAAACAACCAATGCAACCAAGTAAGTATTCCGGTTGTTGTTTGAATTCTCCGCAAGTGCTTGCTTATGAACAACAAGAGAGAACTACTAAAAGGCAACTCCAATGAAAACTTGGAAACATATCTGTTGAATGATATGGATTCTTTGTTCGCCTCCAAAAACACTGCATAATGATCTTCAAGTTCATGCACACTGGAACTTAGCTCATCCAATGGATTACTTCTCTTCTTCTCATACCATGAATGCAAACTTTGTTTTGAGCTTTGTAACGAGACTCCTGCTAAAAATGACAAAGAGACCGGCCATCGGATCAAGTTTATATCAGCACACATTTCAAGCTTACATATAGTCAATGGAGAAGGACTTTGATTGCAGACATCATCCAACACATCAACTATTGGATCATGAAAAACTTGAAAATATTGTTGCAACCCATTTTCTATTGTTTCTGATGAGATTACATGATTTCCTACAAGCTGCTCATTTAAAGATATACTATGCCCATTTCCCTTCAAAAACTAAAATGATTCAAAACAGAAAGGTATGGAATCATCTTGTATCATTTGATCATATGTGCCAGCTTCCATTTCTTCATCTGCAACTTGACAATCAATGGAATTCGAGGGCTGCAAATCTGGATATGGGAAGTCTTGAACAAGGTTTTTATTGCCCTCAAGATGGTCCAAATCAAGACTTGTTGACAGTTGATTTCTGATTGCATGGAAGTTGTCTCTGTTTAAATGAAACAAGTCAAAACAAAAAGGCAAAGATCCTTCACTTACTTCAAAATTTGCTGCACTTTCCTCGTCATTTTCATAGCTTATATGCATCGGTTGATCACTGTACTCAAGCTGCTGAAAGTGAACTTCCTCCTTCCACAAACTAGCTGCTGATTTTTCTGCAAGATTAGCTTCTGTTTGGAGAACATAATCATCATCATACTGATCAAACTGAGGCAAATCATCAGTATAAAACACATCATCAAGCATACATGTCATATCAACAGATCTCTCTTCTCCAAGATGATCTACAAAACAATCATTATCATATTTATGACAACTGGGATAAGAAACAAAATGTTTTGGATCAACAACTTGTTCCTCTTCAATCAGCGAGCCATGGGCTTGAACATTATACTCATTCCTTGTGATGATCCTTTGCATCATCTCTTCCACTGCACTTACCAAAATTTCAAGCTTTAGCTCTAGAGATGTGGATTTCTCCGGATCTATGTTTTTTGTCTCTTCTTCCTTCAACTTTGCCCTTCGAATCAGAAAATGAGCCTCTACATCTACTGCACTGTTCTGCATCTCTTCAAGTGTTGCAAGATTGCTTTCTCTCAGATGAAACTCCATTTCCGGATCAAAGGCACCCGAGTAGTGCAAGAGAGTAGATCTAGGAGGAGGCCTTATATTAACTGGCATTGAATAATAAACTTGGTTAAATCTGGCAGAAAATTGTTGTACTGTCTCCCCTGGCTGTATTTTCAGCTGGTTATACTCTTCTATAATCAAGAAAGGGTTCTGTCTGATCACCCACCTGTCGAGGAAAACTTTGACGAACTCCTGTAAATCTGAGATGCTCACATCAGGCAGGGCTTTGAACCAACTCTTGACTTTGCCTTGAAAAGAAAGATCAAAAAGCCTAATACTGACATCCTCTTCATCAACTTCAAAAAGGTCAAGAAAAGACTCAAAATTCAGAACATGTCTCTCAGCAGTGATGTTGTCGCGTTCACCATCAAATCTTGGTAGATATAGGTCATGATTTTTAGGGAAAGCATGGGATATAGGACGTAAAATCAGAGGCTTGTATCGATCTGGAATTTTACAAGGTATAGGGGTATGTACAAATGCTGCAGAATCAGTCTTGGTCTCTTGAGGTTCATCAGTTTGAAGATGGTCATCACAAGATTCGGAAGAAAGGTTTTGATCAAGCTCAAAAGCATGCAAATCTTTGGTATCTACAATCTTCAAAGGGAAGGAATCAAATGTAGGCCGAGGATATTTTCTCAAATACAATATTCTTTGCAAAGCCTTCTTGAAATTATCGGGAAAAGAGAAGAAATAATTTATGACAAAGAACAAAATTTCTTGGATGAAATTCCAACTTGAATACCTGATCTTTCCATATTGTCCTTTCATGTTTCTGCTAATCAGGTTCATCCTCCAGTGGTGTCCTTGGATCTGATCTCGAAACTGATTTAGAATCGCCAGGTGAATGATTTCAGCCTTGCGGTGTCTGATCGTTGTCCACCATCAAAAATCAGATCTGAACTTGATTAGATCTTACTGAGGAAACCAGATGTTCAGTTCATAAACTAGACCGAAGATTGACTGAAGCAGCATTCATCTACTTTCGCTAATGCAAAGCAAGAGCGTTTCGAAGGCTACCTGGCTAACTTCAGGCTTCGTCTAAAGTTTATAAAGCAAATAAAAAACTTTCTCTCCCCAGTATGGTCGCCACTATGTTATTGCCTAAATCTACCTCAGGCTGAAGGAAGGCAGAGTCTAGGGTAACATCAAACCACGCTTAATTTGGTAGCTAGCCCTACCAGATCGGGAGAGGGCTCTCTCCTGGTCAATCTCAGCAAAAAATAATAATTGAGGCTTGAGATGACTTGAACAAAGGCTGATTTTAGGCTAGGTATATATTTAAAAGAGTTTGATTTGATTTTTAAAGTGTTTGTTGGATCAAAGGGAAAATGGATTTTGGGTCTGGGGACTGATCAGTTTTGCAGAGAGCTTAATGGGGCAAGAAAGGAAATTTTTTTGACACTTCAAATTTGAATGAAATGGATAGCTCAGATTAGTGAGGAGTTGAAGAGGGCAAGAGACATTCAAGAATCCTCTTCAGACAGTTGAAAACATAGAAAATTAAATAAAACTCAAGGTAGAGCACTGCAAATCCAATGAATTCCACATTTACTACTTGTTTGTTTAACTTAAGAAGAAATGAGAGGGAAGATGATACACATGAAACATCAGTAAACTTACAATCATAGAGAGAAACACATCATCAAAACAAATAGCCACATGGATCCCAAGGAGTGCTGCAAACCCTGGTCTATTCCTTTGCCAAAACTGCAGAGATGAAATGTACAATGAAGCTCAAAGCAATCCCAAGTGTCCAACCCTGAAAATGACTGAGAAACTACAAGATATAGACAAGAATAACTCATCCCCATGCCTCTAGGGGTCGATCTCACTAGTTTAGGAGATGTCTCAACAAGATCTAAACTAATAACTGGAAAATAGGCAGTGGAACAACTTGCCTCTATAAGATAGGAAACTTATTCATTCAGTTATAATTCACCTTTTGATGAATGAATCTACTTCCATGAGTAAAAATTTGTCAAAATTACATCAAGAGCCATGAAATTACATAAAATTACATCAAGATTTTTGCATGTGGAAGTAAAAATTTCAAACTGGCCAAAACTAGGCGAAAAACAGAGTTACTGAGTCAAAACTAAGCCAAAATCCCCAATGCGTTGCGCCGGAAATCTCTATGTGTCACGCCACTTTGGAGCCAATTTTGAAGGCCTTCTTTCCAAATTGAGCACAGGATAGCTCGTTGGAAATCTTTTTCTATCTATTTTCCAACCCAAGTGGAATTTCTAAATTTGGTTTCCATTTTCCCCTCCAAAAATGAGTTTTCCCAACACTGCTTCCTGTGTGTCAAAAAAGGGGCAGAAAGGTCATTTTTAGGGTGTTTTTGACCCTTCCAGCAACCCAAAACTTGTCAAAATATCTGGTTAATGGGTAGGCATGCATAAATTTTCGTGAAAAATCCAAAAATACAAATTTTTACCCAAGAGGAGCTCCAAATCATAAGCGCACACCAAGTGGCGCGACGCGTCGAGTAGGAAAATCTATGTTAAGGCCAAAAAAATTCAAAATTAACAAAATGTGTCCCAAATTTCTTGAAATTTGGGCTGAATGTCCACCATCATGCACTATGCTGGGCCAAGGAAGCTACGGCCAAAATTTGAAGTCTATCTTGCCTTTTCCGACGCTTTAATGCCCTCTTCAACTTAGCCTTCATGATCTTGATACGTGCCTTGCAAACATGATTTCTTGCCCACTAATGATTCGCCATGTGCCTCAACATGTTCTTTTCTTTGTTAGCTTTCTCCAACAGCTTTTGGTCTCCTTCGTGCATGCAATTCGGTTGTAGAGTCACTCTGTTTCCTTCATCTCGGTCACAAGAGGTATCTGTCTCCATGATTTCCAAAGTCTATGTTGTCTTGGGTGAATATGAGGAGTTTGGTGTCTTTGGACTATTATCAAGTGAAATTTTCCATTTTAAATCTATTATTTGATAAGTTTAGGGACAACCACTTAATCTCTTGGGATAACCTTGGGGTTTGGGGAAATTTACAATTGGGATGGGGATAGTGGGAATGGGATAGGAAATGAATGATTTAGGGATACAAGGGAGTAGGGAAATGGGCTTTTGTGAGAAGATAGACAGTGAGGAGGGACTAGCAAGATGGGGGAAATGGGAATTATTGACACCAAACCAATTTCAAAACCCTAAAGGGGCATTCTTCCAACAAGATAATAGGGTTTGATTTTTTTAGTATTCAAATCCTCACAAACAACACCAAAAACATGTTCATTTGCAATTACAAGGTTTATTGACTTACTTGGACCAAGAGAGACCGAGAAGATTTGAATATTTTGAATAAATGGCAATAAACTTTCTACCCAGCCCAATGTGTCGCGCCACAACCCAACGTGTCGCGCCACAATCCCAACGCGTCGCGTCCTTTTGCAAGAGACTTTTGGAGGCCTTCCCGGTGTCCAAATTGGGTGCGGGATAGCTCGTTGGAAATTTTGTTGAGTCTAATTTCCAACCCAACTATAATTTTTCAATTTGGAGTTCATTTTCCTTGTCAAAAATCAAATCTCTCAAGACTGGTCAAAATGAGCAAAATGAGGCTGCCTCAAGGCAGAGTGCTGTTGCAGTCAACTTTTTAAGGTCTTTCGCAACTAAAAATTGAGCTCCTGATAGCTCATTGTAAATATCTTTGTGTCTAGTTATCATTTGACTCATAAAGCAAGTCATTTGGCCAAACAAGCTAGGAGAAATCTTGATTTTCCCAAGGTCACTTCAGAGGTGCATCAATTCTCCTGAGGCGACTGTATTTTTGACATTTCTATAAAACCATGAAACATGTGTAAAAAGTGAAGGAGTTTTTTCTTCCTTGGCCTATTTTGGACAAAAAACTCTCTCATTTTTCCCAAATTCATCTTTTATTTCTCAGTAACATCATTGGAGTAAAACCTATCCCGATGTGTGGAACAAGGGATTTGTCGAAATGAAGCGAAATGAAGGGGATAAGGGGTTTCTAAATTCTTGATAAAATTTTGGGAAGTAGGGAGGGATGTTAGGAAGTAGGGGAAAGTGTAATTTCAAATATTGAGTGAGGGGAAGGGGTCCAAAAGGGCAAAACACAGGCCTAGCCTAGAAAATTGCCAAGTTGTAGCAAGAAACTAGGGTTTGTGCGAAAATGAAGAATTTGAGGGATCTCAATGATGGGAAGTGTTTAATAAGGTACATAATGGATAAGGGAAGGTGTATGAACATCAATATACAAGTTTTGCTAATGATTTGACCATCCAAGAGAAATTACCTTCAAAACCCTAGGAGAGGGAAATGAACCTTACCTAGGCACAACTGAAGCATGAACAAGGTGTAAAATGACCCATTGGAACCTGACATGATGATGAAAACCCTCTGAATGATGGCACACTCAACTGAATGGTGACATGGACCGACATTTGGACAACTTTGAAAGGAGTGAAAACAAACCCTAGACCTAATACCTAGTGACCAAATTTTACTTGAAGACTCACTGAAATGACAAAAATTGACCTTGACACCTTAAAATCACCTTGTAAGAGCATGTTTGATCACTGGAGGAAGGCAACAAAGACTGACACTAACAGGTGTGATGAAGAAAAATATTTGCAATATAGCATTCACAAGAAAAAAATAGGAGCTGACTATTATGAAATGACTCTGATAGGCATAATTCCTTCGGCCAAAGATAATATTTGAAATGATCAACTTCACAGTTCCATGTTTCTATGAGATATATATTCCAAACATGAATTAAGTATAAAACCTTGCATGGAGATGAATCAACTTAAGAAGAATCTCGAATCTTAAAGTTCAAAAGACTACATTGGAAATGCCAAACATCTTTCAAGAAGGAATTTACATTTAGTGAAACAATGCAAAGAAAATAATTTTGCAAGAAAAACAATATTTGACTTAGTTCAGGGATCTGACTAGAGTCGCGAGATCCTAACATAACCATCAACAAAATTTGAAGTGCCTCAACTTCCTCACAAGTCATAGAACTTTCAAGCATTGTAAAATCGTGTTTTAAAGATTGAACCAAATCATGCATGGTGTAAGGATAGTTATTACTATTGATTTCAGTAAGGCCACTACTAATCATATAGAAGCCATCTTTGTCACTGATTTGATCAGATTTTACAACTTCAACAACTAGATTACTCAAGACGAAATATTATTTTGATCGCAAATCTAGGGCTATATGAATCAGAGAAATTTCATGAGAAAACTAATTTGAAGAGTTTTCCTCATTAAAAATACGATATGATAAGGGATGGAAAGGATACTTAATGATTTGATTGTTTTCTTTTTCATCATGGATATCCTCAGTACCTTGTGTTAGTTGGGAAGTTAAATCATCAAATGAAGAATTTGAAGAGCTTGGAGTATCTTCATCACAGGTAGATGCATCGCAAATAGTAGAACACAAGGGATAGTGAGATGAAGAGGAAGTTCCCATAATGACATATTTTTTGACCAAATTAGATTCTAGATTTAAATCTTTCAAATAAAAATATTCTTAAGGAACGAAAAGATCAGTTGGTGCATCTGGGCATTCTTCATCACATACATCAATAGGGTCATCCTCATCAGAATGATTTTTTCTCAAAAATATGAATCTAAAAAAATTGATTTAATTTTATTCGCTATCAATATTAGCATATTGAAAATCATCCAAGAATTAGGGAAAAACATCTTGACATAAAGGGTTTTGAAAGAGGGAAGAGAGGCCAAAATTCTCTTCACCTTTCTTCTCCTTTATGTTTGTGACATGACCATATTATGCTTAATCACAATTTGAACAAGTAACTTGAAAATCAAGAGAGTGTGAAGAGCTAGTTGGTAGAGCATATTGATCAAGTGGATCATGGTACAAATATTCATGGCATCTGGATGATAGAGGATGAAATATGTCCCTTTAAGAAGTGACAATTTTAGTGGAACCAGATTCAATATTGAGGTTAAGAGCACTAATGTCATATTGAGGAATGAAATTATTAGTCTTCACCCAAGGATCCATGAACCATTCCAAGGTTTCCTCCATTGTATATAAATCATGATAAGACGATGAAGGTTGAAGAGATGGATCAGTAATCTGATTTGCAGATTTCCCAACTTCAAAATTAATGCATAAAAGCGCCTTGGTCGGTACTAGAAAAGGAGGAGGACAAAGGAAAAAAGGATTAATATATTCCTCCTTTAAAAATTATAGGTGTCTCATGATTTACAAGAGTTTGGGAAGAAAAAAATTTAGGAGGTTCAGATTCACCATGCAAAGAGGTATGAACCAATCACTCAAAATTTTGTTTCAAGAAATCCCAATTTCTATCTTCATCAGGAAATTCATAACAAAGGTGAAGGAAATGGTCAAAGAAATTATCAATTGATTCATTATGATTCATTCTTATTTGATTAATTATTTTCAGAACATCTTTGTAATCATACCTATCAAATGCTAAATGAATCTCCTTGATGAGGTGTTCAAAAGAATAAATGGAAGCAGGCGGTAGGGTATGACACCAATGGTTAAATAGACCTTCAAGTGTGAGGTAGAAAATAATACAAGCCACATCTTCACATTCAATTTCATAGTGTTAACATAACTTAAGTAAAAGAGGTGCATGCTCAGTAATAGATGTATCACCCTCAATATCAAACTTAATTTGAGAGAAGTCATCAAGTTGTTCCACAGAGATGAAAATTTTACTAGGAGATAGGTTAGAGAAATATTCTAGGATTATGATTTTGGGATGAGACATTTAAGAGATTGAAAAAAGACTCAATGGGAACAAATTGTCATCCGGCCCTCCTTATAATTCCATTTGTTGACGTAGCTGGAAATATTTCAATCAAAGATGTCTCCCAGATGAAAAGTCCTAATAAAACTTTGCACAGTTTGGTGTGGGAGCCCATCCATAAATAAGACTCGGCTGACATGTATTCTTATATATTTTCCTTGGCTATAATGATCATCACAAGAGCGTAGGCATAGGTATTTCTAATGAACAAGTGAGTATGCCTTGTGGAATGTTCAAATGCAAAGTGTATCAAGGTTCCTCTACCAAAAGGGAGAGAAAATGGAGCCTTTAAAAGAAAAATAATAATACTAATCTAGTAAATAAAAAATATCATATACATATGAATGAATCATTGGAAAACTAGTGAAATATTTCACATAGAAGAAATGATTGTTAAAACAAATTAAACACACCTTCAACAAGATAAGTACCAAAGCCATCGAAATATTTCCATTTCCTTAGTGCATATGAAAATAGCATACATCGCAAACATTCAAAGAATAGCCTTACAATATTTATGACATGTGCATGAAAGTGTGTTGGGTCAATGAGCTTCGAAATTAAGCAAAATTTCTAAGATACATCAATCCAGCGAACACCACTAGCTCGAGTAGTGGAGCATTAGAGTAACCACTTGCTCCTCCAAAATAACTATTTTCCTCTATAATATCTAGTAGGACAATCCAAGGTGAAAAATTCCTTTGCACGAGCTATGAGGGTATATATATAACAAATGTGGCAACCATTCACCTCCCTTGTGACTCTTGGACTACCCGCATGACTGTTTGACTTCTCTATGACTCTTTGACTCCTTCATTACTTTTCACATTCTATGAATGACTCTTGGAATTCCACTTTACATTACATTTCTCCAATATTGAATTTACATGACTCGTGACAAGACATGACATGACATTGATGTAAAGGACTTCATGGTGATATGGAAATTTCAAGCCACTCTTTCTTGTTGCTATATTTGTTTCTTCTTGAAATATCAAACATGCTCTTATTCTTCCTCCTCCAGAAGGCTTGAAGGTAGGGAGTCTTCAATGTGATCTTGATTTCCAGCTATTGTTGCAATTTGGTGTCCCTTCGTATTTCTTGATTGATAAACTTTCCTTTGCAGCTACAAAGGTGTCTTATAGTAGGATATCCTTCTTCATCTCCTTCATCATCATCATCCTGTCATAACATAATATGGTTCCTACCTAAAATCCACTCATGAAAAGGTAACATTAGTCTAATAAACCCCTAGTCTAACATGCTTCTTGACAACCATTAATTGATTTGGAACTGGGTGATACGTTGGGAAACTGACTGAGGGATTTCATAGTTGTGCAGCTCAGGAGGTCAAGGGTTAGGACTGAGCCTTGAGACTATGCAATGCACAGTTCAGGGAGGTCATGCCAGGGCAAGGAAACTACGCAATTTAAGGGCTCAAGGGGCCAAGTTGAAGGCTTGAAGCTTAAGGTTTCCAAATGTACAATTCTAGAGGGATATATGCCTAGGGCTTGCACATTTTCATAGTTCAAGAGTTCAAGGGTAAATATTGCTACCTGAGAATGTGAAGTGTGCAAAAAAGGATGACTGGAGGCAGGGTTTGTGTAGTTATGGAGCTCAAGCATCAAGGTTGAGCATTGATACTACACAGTGCATAGTTCTGGGAGGCAGGATATGCACATTACATAGTTCCAATATGAAAGTTCTGAGATTGAGGGTTGAGACTATGCAATGAGAGTTCAGGAAGGTTGAGTGAGGTCAAGTTCCTTGGGCAGGAAATTTTCCAGATTTGGTTGTTTTGGATCAATGAAGTAAAAATGAACAATGAAAAAACTTGAACATGATCACATACTTAGAACAGTTGACAACACAACATTGATCACATAGAACGCATGAACATCATACTTCCCTCAATGTGACGACATTGCTATAACTTTCCCCAAATGCGACACTAAAGGTACACTTTGAAATGAAAATGATGACACTTATGTGATAGTGCTTGAAACTTTGGGAATGAGGGTGATACATGTCGACATTATAAGAATGACTCATTGCACCAAGGCTACCCCTTGAAACAAACCAAAACCACATATGTGTGATGTGCGATTCTTTCCGTGTTGAAAGATGGCACTTTTATTTTCTTCTAAATGGGATAAGAATACTTAGAGAAAACACATGTGATGACTCTTAATACTTGTGATGAAATTAAAAGTAGGATCCAAAAATTGGAATTAGGCCAAAATTTTGGAGGGTGTTGTACCAGGGACAAGACTCTCATGATCCTGCATAATAGAGGTTTTCATGGTTGGAACAATAGTTTTTGATATAAATCGCAATGTAAATATCCTCATGGTAACCCTGAGCAACTAGCTTGGGATATTTGGAAAATATGGGGATTCAAATACAAAGCAAAAATCAGAAGGGGGATCAAGAGAAAGGGAAGAAATAGAGAACCAACCAAAGAAATAACCCAGAAAAGATCAAGCCAGTTTGAGTGTTGTGAATCAATCACAAACCCTATTTAAAATGAAATCAATGGTCAATATCAAGTTGTAGCACTATGACATTTATTCTCTAAAGATAAATTATTGGTTGCAGCAATTGGAAGTATATTTCAATGTCCATCAGATTGAGGAAGAATGAAAAAGTTCAATTGTGTGGCTAAAATTATACTACCATGCCATTACTTGGTGTAAAATCCACACTAAATCCTTGAGTTTGGAGGGAGAACCTTGAGTGACTAAGTGGGATGCCTTGAAAACCCTCATAGAGTCACATTTTTACCCTATTGGGTATACATAGGACCAAAGGATCTAGTGGCACTGCTTTAGGTAGAATCCAAGGCAAAGCATGCAAGAGTATACCATAGAGTTCAAAAAAATGGCCATAATGTTGGATATCTCCCCAAATAACAAAGATGTAGTCCTTAAGTATTTTGGGGATCTACAATTCCTTATACATGAGGAAGTGATGTTTTTCAAGCCCAAATCGGTGGACGAGGAATGTGTACAGGAACAATACCTAGAGAACATAGGCTTGAAAAAAGCACAATCAAGTGGATTGAATCAGAAGGAGTAACATGATGCTTCTAAGGAAGGGAAGAAGAATCATAAAGGGGGGGAATCTAAAAAGACAATATCCGTAATACATCAGTGCAAAGCTCCCAACAACTACAACAAAATTGACAGCCATACAAAGCATAAGTGTTGGAACTTTCATCCAAACCTTAACCCAAAGAATGGAAAAGAAAGACAAAAACAAGAAGAATCTCATGGCCACTTATTTGCACAACCAAGTTGATATTATCTTGGACGTGGATGAAAGATCATTTTTGCGTTAGTGTAAAAAGAGGTTAATCTGAGTAGCCTTCAGTAACAGGAAAAGAAATAAACTACCAAACTCTTCCATATAAAGATGCAGGTCAAGAAGACCAATATTGATTCTTTATTTGACTCTCGATTGTAGGTGAATATCATTCTATCAATTTTTTTCAAGAAATTTGGATTGGAATTTCATGATCACCCAAACCCATAGCCACTGGGATGGGTAAATAAGTTTGTAGAGATGAAGGTAAAAAAATAGTGCAAAACTATATTTTCTATCAATATTGATTTTATTGATGAAGTAAAACTAGATGTGGTTCCCCTTGATGTATGTGGAGTCATGTTTGGAAGTCCCTACATGTACATGCGAGATGAAATATTATGCAAAGATCCTACCAGTATCATCTCATCAAGGATGGAAAATCGTTCACCATCAATGCGCACAAATGCAAGTCAACAATTTCACTATTAAGTTCCAACCAAACCAAAAAATTGATCAATTCTAGAAAGAGGTGTGTTTTATTGTTTTTAAGAGAAAATTATTTTGTAGAAGAGTCAGTAAGAGGGAACACATCCCTTGATAAGTGTACTAATAAATAGAAACAAAAATTAGAAGAGTTCCTATAGGAATACATGAATGTGTTCTGGGATCCAAAATGGTTACCACCTAAGAAGGAAGTGGAGCATGAGATCTAGTTATTGTTGGACTCCCCATTTCCAAACATTGGGTTGTATGATCAGTTTGTTATAAAATAAAGTGATGTGAAGAAACAATTGTAGCAACTATAGGAATAGGGTGTCATTCAAATGATTACATCATCATGCGGTTCACCCATCATCATTGTGCCAAAGAAGGATGGGACTTAGCAGATGCGGTTCACGCTCAATAACAGGTACCCCCTACCCAAGATAGATGGTTTGTTGGATCAGCTACAATAGGAAAAATACTTCACCAAGTTAGACTTAAAGTCTAGATATCACTAGGTTTGAGTCAAATAAGAAGATACCTAGAATATTGCCTTCAAAACTAGGAAGGGTTTGTATGAGTGGTTAATCATGCCATTAGGCATATGCAATGCACTGGCTACGTTTATGAGATTAAGGAATGATGTAATGTGCACTTTTATAGATCCATTTTTTATTTTCTATTTGGATGACATTCTGGCATATAGTGCTACCTAGGAGGAGCACATCTCACATTTGATGTAGGTGCTAGAGACATTAAATAAGCACCAGCTGCTAGCAAATATCAAGAAGTGTGAGTTTGTATAGTAGTATTTGGTGTATCTAGGGTATGTGATAGGTGGAGGAGCGTTGAAGATAGATTACGCCAAGATGGAAGCCATCATGAAATTTTTGGTGCTTACTAATGCTTCTGAGGTCATAAGTTTCATTGGGGTATCATAGTACATGAGGAAATCCATAGCCTCATTTTTAGTGGTAGCAGCACCGCTCCATGCCATAACAAAAAATGGAAAGAATTTACAATGGGGAAAGGGTTAGTAGAGGGATTTCGAGAAGCTAAAGAAGAATATTAGTCAAGAACTAGTTTTGGCATCACCAAAAATGTAGCAACCCTTTGAAGTGGAGACAATATGCGAGTGGGTATGTTATGTGATTAGTCTTGATGCAGGGAGGAAGGCTTGTATGCTACCATTTTGCAGTATTTTGTGCAGAGGTTCTTAACTACCCTATCAATGACAAGGAACTTTATTCACTGGTGCAAGCTATGAAGAAGTGCAAGCACTATCTGATGGTGAAGGAGATAATAATCCATGCAAATCACCAACGACTAGAGTACTTGCAATCCTAGAGTAAGCTACAATAGACCAGGCATTACAAGTGGATGGGTTTTCTACAACATTTCCATTTATTGATTAAGTACAATAAGGGAAGCATAAAAAAGTTGGTTGACATGCTTCCAAGGCCACCCACACCAAATATCATAGCTTTGGGAACTCTTATGCACAAGGATCTATTCACCCATTATGCAAATAGAGAATCTTATTCAAAGGATGTGGAATTCAAGGAGGTGTTTCATCAATTGCAGATTCAGAGTCACGTGCATGATGTCGATGACACTATTGACTATTATCTTTGGGATGGTTAACTCTATAGGATGGAGAAGCTATGTGTTCCTAAAGGTGAGAAATTGCAATTTATTAGTTAAGCTCCCACATCTAGTGTTGTAGGGTTATTTTATGTAGGGAATACCATAACCAAGTTGCAGAGGTATGTGTATTGGCCCAAAATGAAAGAATAGTTAGTGAGGCTCATAAGAGGATGAATTATCTATTGTACCAGCAAGCCTAGCAACAGGAAACAAGATCTATATTATCCCTTACATCTATCCACTCATCCTTGGGAAATAATTTCCATGGACTTTGTGGTATGCTTACCAACAACTAGGAAGGGACATGACTATCATTTCCTGGTAGTTGATAGGTTTAGTAAGATGTGTGTTCTGGTGCCCTCTAAGAAGACCATCAATATGTAAGAAGCAACAAATTTGTTCTTCAAAAATGTTTGGGTGCACTTTGGGATACCAAGGAGCGTCATTTCAGATAGGGACACAAGATTTATCATTGCATTTTGTACTACATTGTTGGAGAATATGGACACAAAACTGAAGAGATCTACAACATTCCATCCACAGACAGATGGCAAACAAAGGAAGTCAATAGGACTTTGGTGCAACATCTTAGGGGATACAACTAGAAGCATCCAAAGACTTGGGATGAAAATCTGGTATATATAAAGCATTCTTACAACATAGTAGTCCATACTTCTACAGGAAAGTCTCCATTTGAAACTTGCTTTGGATATTTTTCACCTTCACTTTTGGACATTGAATAGGGAAGTAAGGAGGAGTGAAGGAAGATATTATAGGAGATACCTTGAGGGCTAAAAAAATTATAGAGAATATCAAGCATATCCATATATAGGTACAAGAGACACTATAGAAGTTACAGGAGAAATATGCATGCATGATCAACATACAACAGAGAAATTGTTCAAGGTAGGAGATAAAGTATGGCTATTGTTGAACAAGGAGACACTACAACTACCTGGTAAGAAAATCAAGGATATGAGGTATGGTCCCTTTAAGACACTGTAAAATGTGGTTGATAATTCCTGTTGACTTATTTTACCACCATATATGTGCATTTACTCAGTTGTGAATGTAGAGAATGTGAAACTTTATGAGCCTTTCATGCTAGATCAGGAAGTTATGAGCCTTTCATGCTAGATCAGGAAGAGGAACAGGTCATACCTTTTTTGAAGGATTTGGCACCAGATGCTTAGGCAGAGTTGATAGAATCTATATTTATGTAGAAGAGGTCCAGAACTACAAGATAGGGGCAGTATTACCTTTGGCATATTGGTTTGAAAGGACAACTTCTAGGCAAAGCTAAATGGTACACCAAAGAGAAGGTGGAGGAAAATTGTCCTCACCTAATGTAGTATTAATATTTTTGGGACCAAAAGCCTCCCAAAATAGGGATTTGTGATCCATATTGGATCATTATATTGATTTTCCTCCATATTGATGCTTTTAGAGTGGAAAAAGTAGAGTAATCAGCTCCCAGGGCCATTTTTACCAACAGGACCTAGTTTGGAAAGTTGGGGTCTAAAACCTTCAGAGAGTGTTTTTGAGGCATCAATTGACATTTTTTGGGGTAAAAATTTGATGCTTTAGAGCCACACATTTTTGTCTTATTATACACATAGATACCTTTCCAACAACACAAGAATCACGTCAATCAAATTTCATATGCTTAAGTTAATATGCCACTTATAAGTTGACCTTCCTGTTTTCACCACCATAATTTGAGAGGATTCCATGTCAACTCCCATTATTCATGAAAAAATGGGTTAGACATGTTATTTTAATGTATAATACTCTAGAAGAGCATATATTGTAATGTTGGCTAAGAGCTTAGGTAGTCAAACCTAACCACCAGTAGGATATCGGGTTGTGTTATAAACAGGCCACTAGGAGGAAAAGGGGTTCCATGATTTTGAGTGCATTTGTTCTTTATTTGATCAAAAATGGCTAAGGGGGATGGGAGATAAAGAACACAGAGAGTATTTATGCATTGTAGCAGCCCACAAGCCACAATCCATGCTTCTTTGTACTCGTAGCCATATTTCCATTTAGAGAAAGAGAGTGGAGCAACCTCAACTTCCAGCTGGGTTTTTCTCCTGAAAGGGTTTCCTAGATCATATCTTCTGTCAAATGTGTGTGTGAGATTCTATTTCATGGTTCTCTATTTTCTTCATAATTTTTAATTTGCATGCATGCATTATTAACAATATTCTACATGTGTGGAGATCAATCTTTGGAAAGGACTTCCCGATCAGATAAATTTCAAGCATCAAATATGTTTTTGGACACAAGTTTTAGATTATGAAAATAAGACATTTAGATGTCATATTTGTTATCAAACAGGTCACTTACAATACTCATGCCCCCCAACAAGGAATTATCTCAAGAAGAAGAAAAAGCCAGCAAATATATCAAAAGGATGGAAGTCCATTAAATAATGTCCCTCTGAGGATGAATAAGATGACAAAAAATAAAACCATCTAGACCAAGAAGGAACCAATGGAACAGACCTGCATGATGTTTTCCAGGATGGGGGTGCCTCGATAAAAAATTCCACTGGCATTGTGTAACTGGTAGAAAAGGAACTCGGAGACTTTATGACACCAGATGAATTTGGTGGCTCCAAAAGAGCACATGCATTAGAAATTCATATTCTAACAAAGAGGCTCCACATGTGAGTTAATAATTGGTGTTGGTTCTTGTTGAACCAAATCTCAATGGTTGGAAAAAAGTGCATAAACGAAAAGTAAAAGGAGAAAAAATTTGCACTAGTCAGGCATAATTTTTTGTACATATTATGTTATTTTTCCCTTTATTTTATGAGGATTCTTGTATGATGACCCTACATGTCACTCCTCATACCCCTTTTTTCTCTTCTTCTTAATCCTTTTTTGGACCTCAGATGCATACACGCTATGTGTGTCTACAAAGTGCAACTTTTATTTATATTAATAGAAATTTCGAGTTTTTTTCTTGGGAAAAAAAAAAGTATTCTACCATATATCCATAAATATAAAAATAAATAAAAATGTTATAGTGCGGAATTTATATTTTTATAATTTTATAAAAAATTTGTGATGAATTGTCCAGTGGAATATCCACGACTTTTTATGGATCAATATAAAATCTTTTGACATGGGACATTGTGTTGCATTATTTATTGTCTTGCTAGGAAATCATGGAGATCTTAATGTTCTCAACCTCACCTAAAGGAAAATATTGTTTTGATTAGTGATATGACAATGTCTAGAGAATAAAAATGATTGCAACTTTTACATTTTATGTTTCAAGCTATAGAGGATGAAGAATGAGGAGAGTCTTTAACCAATTGTTGTGAACATCATTAAACTAGGAAGAATAATCATAATTCAATTGCATACCACTCATTTCACTTCTAAGTATCAATATCATTTAACTTCGTGTAATTTATAATCTAAATATCAATATCACTTAACTTAATGTAAATTATAATTGTAAATGCAAATATTAAGTCATTTAAAATATACAAAATATACATGAATGAACTCATTAAATGATCATTTTTGGGTGATAAGTCATCCACAAGTTGTGTCATACCAAGGCTTTATTGATGAATGTCCTTAGAATGATAAAATAATTATCCACGAGAAGTTTCCTATGCTTAGTACTTCAAAGAAATTTTGTTGGCAATACCTCACACACCAATGCATGATTAATAGATGAGCTACATATGACAGTAAATTGTTAACACAACTTGATAATATTGATGTATAGTTTGGTACACCATATGTACACCTATAATTTTAGTAAACCTCCCACAGCTAAACCAAGCCTTTTTCTATATCAAACCTATATAATTTATTGTGTATACTTTGTGTAAAATATTTTAACACTATACCTTGAAGAGGGTTTAGGAGCAATCGAGTATGGAGCTTAGGGGGGCACCCACCACTCTACCGACTCCTAAGATCATTAAGGAGTGGGGTGGTGTTACCTAACCCCCCCTCCCTCAAGCACCATACATAAGAGGTATTGGTGTATTATTTCATGAAGTACCAGGAGTTACGAATTTTTATTGCGGTCCTCTTGTTAGCTAATGGGATACATGTGAGGGAGCTCCAGGCCTTGACCTAAGAAACTCTATGAAGTAGACATGCAATCCTAGGAACATGACTTTGGAAACTTATGTTGGCAAGCATATGAAAAGACTTATTTGTTTGTTAAGTTTAATAAAAGCAATAGTTTACCACTTTTTGTAGCTCAAGACGGGAGTACCTGGATGGAGTATCACAAACATGGTGATATTTCCAGGTCATTAATGGTCCATATTTACTATACAATTCTTGGAAATGCATGGTTGGGTTTAAAGAAGTATTTTTTGGTGCATGGTTGTTGAATGGTGCATCAAATTTATCCCAGTGTCATTTACAAGTAACCTTGGGCCACTGGTACATTATTTTTTTTTTTCATGTACAGGTCAGATTTTGGTTAGTCTTGGGTCAATTTCCTCAAAATTTGGTAGGGTTGTTGGTTGCTTTGGTTGGTTTTTTATTTAGGACTGTTGTGTCTGAATTTTCCTTCTCTTACTAAGGTGAATGGCATTTGACCTCCCTATTTATTTGTGGCTCTCTTGGGGTCTTGATGTTGGTACTATTATTGCTCTCTGATTCTAATATATTCAATTGTCATTGAAGTGTGGGTTATTATAGAATTTTTTTCTAGGGAAAAAGAGGTGAAATTATCTTTGGTTAGTGATTTGATTAATTTGTCTGCGTCAAAGGATGTTGTCTAGAATTAGTGTTGCGGGGGTTGTGGTTTTTACCTTCTTGGGGCTTGTAGTATTTTGTGGAGCAACTAGACCAATGTGCCTCATTACCATGGCCATAGCTTATGTGGTGCTGGGGAGAGAGGTCAAACTAGTTCTGTTATGAGACTCTAGCCCAGGAGGCAGTTGGTGTTTACCATGTGACAACCTCTCCAAGCACTAAGTCTGAGATTTAACGACTATAAAGGAATGTTTGCAGGGATAGATAGGCATTGATGGATTCCAAACATTTTGATACAGTTTCTTAATGGCTCTTGCACCCTCAACACAGTAGGGTACAAAGAAACTAATATGTACACAATGTTACTCTTTATTAGGAGTTGAAGACTTTATTGGGATAAGTTCTTAAATAAAAATATGACAACAAAAATGAAATAATTTTGTTTCTCAATGACCTACAGAGTAATCAATGGAGAATGAAAGACAATATTGACATACTAGAATCTCGTATAGCCCACATGAAAAAATATATTCAATGTGAATTTAAGCTTCTTAGTCCCCGAGCACCAAGTCATAAAATCCAACTCCTATGAGCTCATTTAATACTTAGAATGACTCTCTTTTTGGATATTTCATGTTGTTTTTGTAAAAAAGTGATCAATAATACAATCATTTTCTAATATATATATATATATATATATATATATATATATATATATATATATATATATATATATATATATAAACCTAATTTTAAAAAACCAAATACAAATACAAAAAACTTTTCCAACTATTAAAAAATTACAATTCCCATTACTTCAAATTTTACAACCCCTCAACAAAATAAAAACACAAATTAAATAACAGTAAAAAGAAATCATTAAAATGTACAATTTTAAAATTCTAATTATATATATATATATATATATATATATATATATATATATATATATATATATATATATCATTAAAAAATAAATTTTAAAATTCTAATCATATAAAATTAAATTCAATTATATCTCCCCAAAAAAAACTATAAAAATATATTTTTACATTATCCAAATAGATCTTGTTCAACCTTTATAGATATAGAAATAAAAAATACGTTAAAATGACTTAACAGGAAAACCTCACTATGAAGTTTGTTGAAAATATTCGTTGGTGATTAAAGATGTATTTGAGTTTGTAAATTTGATTATTTTTTTTTGTTTGTCAAGTGGTCCAAGTTCATCAGAGATTATATCAGGCTTGACTTGTGGCTTCAGAAACCGCGACCCTGGGGCATCTAAGCCTCGGCCTAGGCCATACCAGCCCTTAACATGACTAGATTTTTGCCCACAAAGTTTTAGACCAGTGACCTTCACATCATAGAGTGACATATCTGTACATCCCATCATTGTCTATTCTAATCCCCGTGGGTGTAAGTTTGATTAATTATTTAATATTGTTGAAGTAAATTTTTATTTTATATATTGAGTTTTTTCCTTTTTCTTTTTTGGTTATTGGATATAAAGGAGAAATATTATCTATATAATTTAAACTTTTGTAATCATATAAATATTGTAGGTATATAAATTAAATAATAGTAATGGTAATAAGCATTAATTCAGAATAAGCATCAAAACACTTACTTCATGATATGTCTCATGTTGCTAAAATAAAATAAAAAATAAAAAATAAACTACCTAAATTACACCTTTATTTCAAATTATTATTATTAGTATTATTGATTATATAAAGAATTAATATAAAAACATAGCAAATTTTTCTTAACCATGGAGATTCACTCCCACATTATTATCTTAACCTTTGATTTAAGTATACTACTATATTCTAGGATATTTTGTGGAGGTTAACTCCTTGTCATCCACCTTAAAATTATTGATAATTAAACTAAATTTTGGAAGCCTTATTTCAAAATAGACACATATCCACATAATTAAATGGCTAATATACATTAATAAACATTAAAACACTTATCTCATGATACATTTCTCATTACCAAATTTAAAAGAAAAAAATCAATAATAATAATAATTTTTAAAAAATTAAAAATTAAAAATTAATTAATTAGGACTTTATTTTAAATTATTATTATTATTATTATTATTAATTATAAAAATAATTAATATATGAGTTAAACTTATGTACATTTAAAAAAACATGTAACAATATTTTTCTTTGGAATTGGCTTTCGGATTAATCATTAAGCATGGATATTCATCTTTATTTTACCATGAAGATTCTTAACTTGAAAATAGGATTTGTTACAATACCATGGGTCCAATACCATAATATATCAATGTTCCAAGCCCAAAAAAATGTAATTCATTTCACAATCATATATATATATAATTTAATTTAATTTTATAACCTTTTTAATCCAATTAAAGTAAAAGAGGGTATAAGTACTTTTGAGATGAATTTCAACCTCTTTCTTAACTACTACTAAAAATATTTTGTGGATATTTAATAAAGATTAAACCCTACCATCCACCTATTAATTATTTATAATTAAATTAAAATTCAGGAAAACCTATTCCAAAATATACACACGACGTAATTAAGAAATGATAACTATTGTTTTATTTAATTATGATGATAAGCATATATATTCTGGAATAGGGATTCGATAATTGTAATTTAATTATCAACTAGAAAAGTCGTATAAATTAAATTGTTGGTAAACATGATAGACATCAGTCCATAATAAGCATAAAAAAAACTTATTGCGCCGAGAGGTTTTCTACAACCCATTTTGGGTGAGATGTGTAGACATACTGTAAATATGTCAACATTTTTTAAATGTCGGCTCTATTACAAATCACAATGGAAAAACATATATAATTAAAGTTTAAAAATGATTCGCAATATTGTCAATGAATTATTTATGAATATCTTTTAAAAGCATATTAATTTAATAATATGAATATGATGAGTGTTATGAAATATGAATGAGGGAGGGGGGTTTTCATGTTTCCAGATGGTGATCTCTCTCGAAAATCAGGAATCGCCCTTTGCATACTAAAAAGGTTCTGAGGGGTCAATGGTTTCTACAGTGAATGAAGGATTTTATGGAAAAAAAATGGAGTCATAGCTCACTGACTTTGTTGTGAGCCCAAGTCACATGGGCATATTCCCATTCAATGTGGAGTTGAAATATTCTCGAGTGGTTTCGAGGAAATTACCTAGGACTTCAAGTAAGTGTTTGGTAACTTATGGGGTTTTTACCGCATAAGAGTTGTTGGTCTCAAGTTTGGAGTTTGGTAGTAGTGGGTTTTCTATGTTGGGTTTTTTATTAGACACAGTTTTTCCACTCTCATTTGGGAATTTGTTGTGTTTCAAAGCCAGTGGAGTCAATTCAGGGTAACTTTCTAGTTCCTCCTTTTTCACGGGTTTCAAATGTTTATGCAGTGGGTGTGTGGTTTGAAGGATTTTAGTCTCCAAGATTCAACCCTCACTATGATTTTTCCATTAATGGGGATACTTTCCTTGTTCGCTCACAGAAGGTGGTGCCCCCGTATTGACATTGGGTTTAGTTTCAGAGGTGAAATTAGTCTTGGGGGGTTTCTTCTTGGCCTCGAGTAGTAGTCTATTGAATAATTTTCAAGTGGAAGGGAATGGAGTCGTTCATCCTATAGGGAATTTTTCTACCAAGTAGATTGAGAAGTAAGGGTAGGGGATGAAGCATCCCACTCACCAAATAATAGAATGAATGGGCTTGGTTCCAAACTTAAAAGGATAGAGTATTGAGGCATGAAACTCTTACAACCACCTATAGTGTCAATCTAGCCATTGATGCAGCAATGGAGGATGTTGAAGCGTTGGCAGAAAATAACCTTGTCAGCTAGGTTAGAGGAAAGAATTTCAGCATTGGTACCCTCAAAGAATTGATTCAGGTCAAATTTGCTCCAAAGTTAAATAGGGCCTCCTAAGGTTTTCAAATTTGTGAAAGGATGGATTCAATTGGACTTTAGTACTCATGGGGAGGCCAAAGAAGTTGTGAAGGAAGTTTGGACTACATATTCAACCCATGTTACTTTCAAATTTTTGTTGCCACTATCAACGCAACATGGGAAATGCTTCATGTGCTACCGATCTGGGTTTGGTTTTTTGGTTTTTCATCAAATACGTAGAATGAAAAGAGTTTCTGGGACCTCGGAAATAGCCTTGGGCTTTTCCTAAAGGTTGACTACTCGTTTAAAGAATATACAAATATGTCTATGGCCTAGATTTGGTTAGTATTGATTTGTGTAAAGGTATCCATGAATACATTAACATTGGTAAGGGTTTTGAGAGGCTTCATCTCCTTGAACATGAAGGAGTTTCATTTAGGTTCTAGTATTGCCATAAGTGTGGGCATACATTTCATCATTGTTCTTTACCCTTTAAAAAGATCTAATACAGGGGGGTGTAAAAATAAAGATGAATTTGGCTCAGGGGGAGGATGTGGGTGTGAGATCAAAGGATGGGATGGTGGAAAATTAGATGTAGGATATTATTAAGGAGATTCTACTTTCCTCTAAGGCGTCAGGATCCAAGCCATTGGAAATGGGTTGGTGTATTGATGTTGATACCTCTTCTTAGGCTTCTAGTGGGATTTCTTCTCCAGCCATGCATCCTCCAGGTTCTCCCTCTCTCATCTCTATTTTTTCATCCCTTGAAATTTCATTTTTTATTCTAGATAATGATTTGGATTTTGCTTCAAGGAGTCTTTGGATTGTTGCATCACAACCTAGATCTAGGGTTTCCTCTACCCAACTAGTTTTTCTTGTTCCCTCTTTGTTTGTGGTGATGTCCTCCTCGCGAGCCTCCATTTCATATGGTGGTTTTTACTCCCAAGGGGATATTTATGTGGGTGGAATATTTTATAATATTCGTTCTAGATAAATCTTCCCCTTTTCTAAAGGTTCAGTGGGAGTTTTAGGTAAATTTGTGCTCTCTGAGCAAAAATCCTAGGGGTGGAAATCGACTTTGTCAGAGGCCAAATAGAAAATCAAAGGTGAGATGGATATTGGAAGGAAATTATCAATTAATGGGGCACTTAGAGAATTGGATTCCCAGGGCATGGTAACCAAATGAAAATTTTATCATTTAATTGTCGAGGTTTAGCAAGCTTCTCAAAAAAACTTGTGTTGTAGAGGTTGGTTAAGTTTGATGGTTTGAGTATTATTTTCCTTCAGGAAACACTTGGGTTGAAAGAGAATATATCTAGGTATTAGAAAGAAATGTTTGGAGGGTGTATTTTTATTGCAACGAAAGTTTGTGGTCATTTTTGGGGCCTCTTTGTTTGTTGGGATTCTTGTATCTTTGTTCGAAATTTATGGAATATTAATTCTGGTTTGGGTCTAGAATTTTTCTCTTCGGAGCTGGGGGAGTTCCTTGTATAAATATTTATAGGCCTTGAAAAGATCATGTGGAATTTTAGAATCAATTTTTTGATCTTAAGATTCTGGAAGTTGAAAATATAACCATTGGATGGGATTTAACCTTCTCCATGGGTGTTGTTGAATCTTAGGGACCAAGAGCCAGAGTGGAAAATATCTCTGACTACTTCACCAGAAAAATTATGGGTAAAAAGTTGCTAAATATTGAGCCTACAAAGCTTAAACCTTCATTGAGAAACCATTGTGTTGGGGAAGCTTGCATTGCTAAAACAGTTGATAGGTTCCCAATGGTGGAAATGTTGGTGGAACAGTTTCATAATATCCATTAGTGGATTGGATCTGAGGGTGAGTTTGACCATTCACCAATTTTGTTGGAGATAAAATATCTTGGTCATAAGCCTGGAATCTTGTTTAATCTAAATTCCTCTTGTATTAAATATGAAGAGTTTGTAAGCCTTTTTAAGGAGGGTTTGTATCCATATAACCAAAATAGTGGAGTTTTGACTATCGAAACTTTGAATTAAACCTCAAATAGATTAAGTGTTTGGTGGTGAATTGGGCCAGGAAGAAAAGAAGAAGAGAGGAGTAGGAGCTTGCAGATATTGAGAGGAATATTTTAGTGGTTTTAGACTCTAGGGATGGGGCCTTTCTAAATGTAGAATCTAGAGATTCTTTGATCCAACTAGAGACTCGAAGGAAGGCCACCCTAGAGGCGCGAGATGTTGCCTGGAGGTTGAAAAGCAGAGAAATATGACTCGTAGTTGGGGATGAAAACACAAAAAAATTCCAAGCTTATACTAATGGATGGAAGATGGGAAATACTATTTGGAATATTCAAGATGAGGAGAGAAGGGAGTTCTCAAATTTTTAGGGTCTTGCTTCCCTTGGTATTGTTGATTATAGTTGACCTTGAAAACTTGGAATGGATTTGAAGAAGGGTTGACTTAGTGCTTAGAGGGGATCTCGATTAAAGTGTTTCAGTCTTGGAATTATCTTTTAATTGGTTTCTATAAGAAGAGAAGATGTTATTTTAGGTTTTTCCCTCGCTTGGAGCTTACATCTTGTGTCTATTGTCTTTATTGGTTCTTCTCTTGATAATTGTTTGATGAAAATATCTAATAAAGAAAAATAATAATAGAACTAAATTTCACAAGAAATTATTAGTGATAAGGAGAATTGGTTTAAATAGTTTCCCTACTAGATTCTCCAACATGTTATTAGAGCTAAGGTGAAGAAAGAGAAGGGAGCTTGAAGATCATCTTGTGGACATACGAATGGATTTCTTGTCAGGGGGAATCATTTGCAAAAGGAAACAAGGAAAGAAGAAGAAGACCTATTAGCCTAGAAGGAAGATTATTACATCAATATTTCATTGAAGACCTCGTCATATTAAGAAGGATCAAGCTCTCATTGAAGAAAGGAAGAATAAGCTCTTGTTGAAGGCTCTCTAGTACACTCCATCATCTTGAAGAAAAGGAAGCATAAAATAACCTTGGGATCATTATCCACTCCTTGAATTTGTTTGAATACACTATTATTGAAGGCATCCTATAAATCATCATTATAGTGCATCTTTGAAGTCTCTTTGAAGGTATTGAAAGCATAAATATAGTTGGAGACATCATCAAGAAGGACACTTGTTTGACAAGTAAGTACCATTTTGTGCTCCATGTCTTGACCTATAGATCAAATGGCTACATTTTTCAAATAAAGAAACAAGCTCATTAGGTTAGCAAACTTCCTAGCATGGAAGAAGAGGATTGATTTGGTGCTCACAGAAAATGAGGTCATGGAAAATGTTCTTGGTGAAGTTACTCAACCAAAAAAACAGAAGACTCAAGGATTAGAAAGATACAAGAAGGGAGAAGGGAGGCATACAGAATTCTTATCGAATCCATAAAACATCACCTCATTCACTTTGTTATTGATTTTAAGTCATCTAAATCAATCTATGATAATTTGGTGAAGTTGTACTCTATAAGTACATCACATCAGAAGATATCCTTGAGGAATAAACTATATAGAATCAGGAAATCAAAGGATGAAGATATGGCTACTTATATTATGAATATCTCACAAATAAGGGACCATTTACAAGGGCTTGGGGAATTTTTTCCCAATTCAAAAATGACTACTTGTGTAGTAAATACATTTCCACCTGAATGGATCAGTTTTTGTAATATTCCAAAACAGAAAAATAGGAATATTGAACATAAAACTAGAAATTGCAGTAAATATCAATACATCGTAACATGAGAAAATAATAGATCCATTTCATTATGTATAACAACAAAAAATGAGTATAATATCTTGAGGGAAAAGGCACTCAAGCTAGGCAAAACAAGCCTCCAATGATCAAATACACCCAAACATGAAATGTTTCTACTACTCAAAATGTTGAAGGACCATGACAACGCAGTCCCAATGAGTGTCACTACTGCTGGAAAATATAAATACAAATATCTGCTGATATAATGCTAAAAAAGTGTCGAGATTAGAGATCTAAGCTCCTAAGCACAATTCCAAGATAACCCAGAAAATGTTTTCAGGAAATACACACTATGAAAAATGAAACCCTAGGTCAGAATTATGCTCTACCATGAAATCAATGATGGGATATGGCTGATATGATAAGGAAATGGTTGCAACTTCTCCCTTCTAGCTTTCTGAATGAAGGGTTGCTCTTGTCACTAGGAAACTAGCTCACAAACTCGGTTTTTCAACCCTCCACTGCAACTGCCCTATAAAATAACACAGTTTCTAAAGGAGACTGCGCTGTGGATGATGGCTAATGCTTGGCCTAATTCCGGATGGTGGAAATGAAGCTCAGTGAACCTCTCTTGAGTGGGCACTCGAAGTCCCCCAAGGATGAGGGTGGGATTTCCGCCCTGAAACACCCTTGTGATAAAAATCACAGCAGACTCCACTAAACAACTAAAGCATGTAGAAAGTCATAAAAGAAAAAGACATAAAAAATATTCAAAATGCCTTCTGTGGCTGTTGTTCCCTTCCTCATATTCTTTGTGAGATTCCTCACCTTGGGTCCCACTCATTAAATATGTTACTCTCATGCATACACTCCTCCATCATAACTATGATATCCTCCACTCTCTCCACTCCCTCCATGATAGCGTTGTTGATTTGGTAAACCTTGACCCCATCCACATGCATTGACCCCATTCACACTAAGGGTTTATTTTTTTCAACTAGCTACACTTATCCACTTTCATACAAGAAGTGGTTTTATTCCAACTAAAGAGATTTAAGGGCCTCTCTACCCACTTATTTATCTAAGTTATGAACAAAGGGAAAATTTAATATTCCAACTAGCTAAAAGCTAATTAGGAATATTACAATCTTCCCCTCCCAAATGTTGCTTGTCCTCAAGCAACTACAAATATGGATGCTGAAAAATATTTTCTCCTTCCCAAGTGGCATCCTCATCCGGTAGATTCCTCCATCGAATCAGATATTCTTTAATTACCCTGTTTTTTAGTTGCCTCTCCCGAGTATCCAAGATGGCTTCTGGTTGTAAAACTAGTTGGCTCTCATCATCAATAGGTGGGAGATCCATAGTGGCAACTACATGTTGTCCAATGGCCTTCTTGAGGCATGAGACATGAAAAATGTTATGGATCTTACTCCCAATGGGGACCTCCAACTCATATGCTACTTACCCAACAGGACGGACCACCCTATATGGCCCATAGAAACTAGGCTTGAGCTTCTCATCCCCCTTATCCTTAAATGTAGACTGTTTGTATGGCTGAATATGAAGGTAGACCAAATCATTCGACCATGGTGTTCATACAAATTCTATTGATTTTTGGTTGTAGCTATGTTTTCCTTGAGAGCACGAAGTATATCCTGACTCTCTTAGATCCACTCCTTGGCTCTAGGAACCTTTCTTGCTCTAAAAATCACATCAAAAAAATATAAAGCATCATACCCATATAGAGCCTGAAATGGAAACATACCGAATGACATGTGAAATTTCGTATTATAGCAATACTCTCCCAAGTGGAGCCAACATAGCCATGCTCTTTGCTTCCCCGAAACATAGTTTCTAAAGTAGCATTCCAGTTGCCTGTTCTTTATCTCTGTCTTCTCATCGGTCTGGGGGTGATAACTAGTACTCGGTGTCAACTCGGTACCCACCTACCGAAAAATTTCTTGCCAAAAGCTACCCTTGATGCAACTATCTCTATCATTGACTATGGTCTTAGGATGACCGTGAAGTCTGAAAACATCTCTAAAGAAGAGCTCAACCACCTGTGAAGCAGTGTATCAAGCAAAAATAGAAAATAAATGAGAACATTTTGTTAGACTATCAACAACTACAAAAATAAAATCCTTACCCTATACTTCTGGTAAACCGGTAATGAAATCCATAGAAATACTCTCCCATTTTCCCTCTGTAATAAGGAGTGGCTGTAGCAACCCTACTGGATGGTTTTTATCTCCTTTGTTCTACTAGAAAATTAGGCACTCCTTGATGTGCTGGAGCACATCCTCCTTGAGACCCTTCCATGAAAATCTCTCCTGAATGGATCGGTATGTCTTGGTGAATCCTTAATGGTCTGAGAGTGGGGAATCATGTGTTTCATGCAAAATATTCTCCTTGAGCCTATAATATCTAGTCAAGAAGATCTGGTCCCAGTAATAGATGATCTCATCCATCACTCTATACCTCTCATCAGTCACCTGTCCCTCTAGGATCTCACTTGAAAAGCGGACTTTGGAATACTCCACCAACAGTTGGGCCTTCCAACATGTGTCCACACTCATCAATGATAACGATGTTAGCCTCTGTGATAAGGCATCTACTACTACATTACTATTCCCCTTGACATATTCAATTTCAAAGGAATATGCATGGATTTTTCTAACCCATTTTTGTTGCCTCTCTTGCAACTACTTCTGCTTAAGGAAGAAACAAAGATTGTTGTGATCAGTCTTCACTTGGAATATTCTTACCACCAAATATTGTTGGAACTTGGCCAATGCATGCATAATAGCCAACATTTCCTTATCATATATAGAGTACAACCTCTCATGAGGCAGCAACTTCCGACTCTCAAAAGCTATGGGGTGGCCCCCCTGCATCAAAACTGCTCCAAGACCCTCCCCTGAAGCACCTAATTCCAACACAAAGGGTTGGGTAAAATCAGGAAATACCAACACTAGACAACTGCTCATCACTTCCTTGAGCCTATCAAAGGCTCTCTGCATTGTGTTTTTCCTGTTGGAAATGTTGTCATTGATGGCAAAGGAAAATCCTGCACCGACCTACTAAGAGAACTGCATAGAGTTGCATAGGGGAAGAAGGCCATCAGATTGAAGATCTGGCCAGCCAGTAGTTGTAAGTTAATTCATTGTGTAAATAAGAAATTTTTCAGTATATTTGTGTCTTGTGGATTTAATTCATGTGTGAATATTTGGGCTCTTGATGGATGATGATTGATTTCTGTGTAATTGAAGTTCGAAACCCATAAGTAAGGATATGAGAAGAGTGATAAAACTCTGTACAATCTATAATAGGAATCTCTGTGTGAAAGACGGAATTGAAATCCTGTGTATGATTGAGTTCTGGTGATACTCTGTCCCTGTGCATGCGCGAGAGTGTTTGAATCTGCAGTTAATGTACTTCGTCCCTGTGTTAATGTATATACTCCTGAATGCTCGTAGTTATACGTTGTTGTGTATATATTGAAAATATATTAATCGTGTGCGAATAGACTGTGGAATGACTGATGTTCTTGTCTGATTCATATTGGTCAAGGTTAAGTGTCATGTATTATGATTCACTGAAGTTAACAGTGGCATGGTGTTGCAATTCCACATAAGAAACGGAGGAGCGAGGTCGTAATGTGTAGAAATCAGCGTTGAGACGGTGCGAGGAGGAGAACCCTTTTAAATAATAAAGGATGATGGAACACGAAGTTAGGCAGAACCCCGAGCCAAAAGGGCGTAACCACGAAGAGTGAACAGTAAAGGTGGTTTCTGGTTTTCATCGCACCACCTTTACATGGTGGGTGGTATTCAAGAGATTGGGAGTGATTCCACAGGACGGGCGACACGTGTCCCCGAGAGAATTTTCAAAACCACTCTCACTGTGCGCCATCGCACGTTATTGTTTGTGCATCTTCGCCAAGTGATATCCGTCCGATCAAATGAGGTGGCGTGACGCGATAACAACCGTCGATTGAAGAAATCCATTAACAAGTGGGCTCCACGGAATATGTATGTATTATAATATGCATCGGGATTGATATGAAGGTTTAATATGGTGCACGTATTCAATTGAGCCATCGTTTATATATGTGGGCGCGGAGCCAGAGGTTCATTATGAGTGGTTTAGTTAAATTAAATATATATATATATATATATATATATATATATATATATATATATATATATATATATATATATATATATATATATATATATATATATATATATATATATATATATATATATATATATAATTTCCAAGGTCCGAACATTCAAGTAAGCATAAGAAGACAGTTATATGACTGCGTGCATATAATCAAAGAACATAAGTGAAAATATATATATAGAATTTTCATTAAGACGACGAGGACAAAGTAGTATGAGAAAACAGTGTATCTAACATTGAACGGAGGCCATGATCATAGATTGATATAGCATCGTATGTGAGCTGGATGACATCGTTTTGGATATGTGTAAGGGTTCTATGAGGCGTAGTTGTTTTTACATAAACCTGGGGGCTTTTAAAATCTTTGAAGGAGGTTCCTACAGTTAGAAGAATTTCCAGGTTTAAGCGGGACTGAGTACAAAGGTGTAGGCAGGTGGTTATATATGCAAGAGGATTTGATTAACATCTCAAATCTCATATTTGAGATGCTAAAGATTTCAGATTCATTGGTTTAATTGTCAGTTCAGTAAATAGAGTATCAAAACTTCCCAGGTCAGAGAATGTAAACAGGCAGCCCGAGAACAGAGATGGTAATGTATAGACATCGCCCATATTCATATGTATTTGAGAATAAAACCTGAAAAGCAGTTATATATGTAGCTGGTGCACACAGTTGACAGGTGAATAAACACAGAAATGAAAATGTGGGCCTAACAGAGGTAAACAAAGAATGTAGGAACTGAAAAAGTCACAGGGAATTTTGCAGGAATGATGAACAGAAGTATGCAGATCAGTTACCTAACAGCAGCAGAAAAGACAAATCCAGTAAAGCCAAAATCCAGAAAAGGAGCTGAGTGAAATTGAAATGTGTATTTGAAAATGTGAATGTAAATGTTGTAATTAATTTTTTATTGTTTGTGATGCATTGGCAAGTCTCCGGTAGGAAAACAAAACTCCCACTGTAGTATTGAAATTAATGCATATTGTTATATTTTTCTGAATGAGCGGGTAAAAGAAATGAGAAGGCAGAAGGCAAAAAGTCAGGACTATTCACTTCAAACTTCCTGAGGAATATTAAAATTCATGTGATGAACTCTATATATAATATCAAATTGATATGCATAAATGAGGTTAGAGAGAGTAAGGATAGAGAATGAAAAGCATAGAAGATTGAGGCAGAGAAGATAAGGAAGAGAGGAGCAGAAAGAGATGCTACTGAACAGAGCTGATATATGAGGTAAATCAACAAACATTTCTTGTGATAAATTGAGGAAGTTGGAGCTTCCCTATCAAGTTGAAGCTTGATAGCTGTCAGTTGTAGCTGACTGAGGTTGGAGCCTCCTATAGGTTAGTGCCTGTAGAAAATTGAAGGGAGTTGGAGCTTCCTTGCAAGTTGTAGCTTGCAGAATTGAGGTTGGAGCCTGGTTGGTGCCTGCAGAAAAACAGTGGTCAGAGGGAGTTTGAGCTTGCCTTTGCATCACAACAATAATAAGATGTGGTTTTCTCCCTTTATGGGTTTCCACTTATATCTGTTGTCTCTATCTGTGTTGCATGTGTGCTGAGATTATTCATCAAATCTACTTAATGTTTGTTGCTCTCATAATAAGTTTAATGTCACATTAATTTAATACTTGCTGCAACATATTAAGACTGTTCATATACTAAGGTTGATTATAAAATTAAGCTATAAATAAGCTGATGAAAAGTTGAAAAATGCTCATGTATGTATTGAACTGATTCACCCACCCTCTCAGTTCAACTAAAATTCAACATGTCCAACCACAAGCTCCCTTCTTGGTCAAATCTGTGAGTGGTGTTGCTAGTTGGGAGAACCCTTTGACAAACTTCTGGTAGTAGGTACAGATGCCTGCAAACCCTTGAAATTTTGTTACATTTTTTGGCTCAGGCCAATCCTGAATAGCACGGATCTTCTCCTCATGAACTCTCACTCCATCCACTCCAATGATGTGGCCTAAATAAAGCATCTTAGTGAGCTCAAATTCACACTTGAAGAGCTTAGCATAAAATTGTTTCTCCTCAAGAATGCGTAATATTGTTTCAACATGTTGTAGATGCTCCTCCCATGTGCAGTTGTAAACAAGAATTTCATCAAAGAAAACCAACAAAATTTCCTCAATTGACCACAGAAGATGTGGCTCATACAAGGCTAAAAATTAGTTGGAGCATTGGTTATGTTGAGCCTCAAAATTGTGCTTTCTTTCATCTTACTTTACCTCATTTTCCTTTGTCCATTGCTATCCTAGACCCAATTGATCAATGAATTTAGTTAAAATTACTTTTAGAATGATTAACATGACTGACTTGCTAAGTTTTATGATTTTTGTCATTGTAATGCATTTTGACCGGAACTAGCTGCAGAATGCAGACATTCCGTAGTAACCGGCGATTCTGCAGCTGTCTTCACGTTTGAGTATGTTCCAGGTGGCCTCTCAAGAAAAACCGCATATGGGCATATTCCACGTCATGTCTACATGGTTCGTCGCTCACCATGAAGGAAGAAACGAATTCTGGGTATGGTTTTGGAACGTGGGAACACATTTAGGAAGGCAGACTTCTATTAGGACTGTCTCAGTCCAGATGTCTTTTTCCTTCTTACGCAGCCACTTCAAGAGTCCTAATGTGATTCCGATAAGGAAAGACAATGTTCCTGAAATTGTTGCAAGTCTTGTTATTTACATTTTTTATATAAACACTTGGGAAACCGAGAGCTAGGCTAGATTTTATTCCAGATTTTGCTTAGATTTTGTGCTACATTTCTGAAGACGCAGAGTGCTCCGTTCAAGTTATTTCACTTTTAATGAAGCAGACAGTGTTGTTTTGAAAGCGTTGATTTGATTTGGAGTTAGATTCCGTCAGGTGGTAGAGGGCCCTTGCCTCTTGCACGGATTTATTTGCGTAATTTAGATAAGTATTCTAGCTGCCTTTACGTTTCTGAAGTTGAATTTGTAGTTGTTTTTATTAGCTACTATAGTTATACTCATTCTAACTCTTCCAAAAGAAGAATCTCTTCCAAAAGATTATAATGATGAATGGGAAATGGCTATAGTATTGTAGGATTAGAAGTTGAATTCGTAGTTGCTTTTATTAGTTACTGTAGTTATACTCATTCTAACTCTTCCAAAAGATTATAATGATGAATGGGAAATGGCTATAGTATGGTAGGATTTAATTGTAGTCTCTTTTATTCACCATCACAGTTATACTTATGCTCAGCATTCTTCCAAAAGAAGAAGCTCTTCCAAAAAATCCTTATACTGTCTTAAGCATGATTGTGATCTTGAACGTTTTAGTTGTGTGTTTTCACTAAGTACCATAGTTGTTCTTTCTCTTAAACGCTTGTCAAAAATATCATAATGATGGGTAGGAGATGGCTATGATATCTTAGTTTTTCATTGCTTTCAGTCTTTACATTTGCATTTGCACTCAATTACACAGTCAGGATTTTTCTAAAAACTCTTCCAAAAGAAGGAACTCTTCCAAAATACCAATCATGATGGACAAACAGACTGTATAATTCCATAGAATAATGCATGATAGCTTAGTTAGGATGCTCCGGAGTTTAATTGCACTTAACTCATGCTCAGTTGTTCTGTTTTAAGTTTGATAATGACTTGTAGTTCAGCATTGTTTTAGATTAGTGACATTTCAAGTTCATTGTTAGCTTAACTCATCGCATTTGCACTCCATATTTAGTTTCCATTCACTGCATATTAGACTACTTCAGTTGTTAAGATTAACAAAACAGCCTTCATTATTACAAACCTCTTCTTGTTCTAAAATACATAATTGACTCATCACCACATGAACAGAAGACCATATCACTTTAAGGCCTGAAGTACTTCTGCAACTTCCTTATCATCTTACAAACCAACATTTCCTCAAAAGACTATTTCAAAAATCCATAAACTTTGAGTGAAGTGTAGTGCTATAAAACTGAGTTGCAGAATAGAGTTAGGGACCAGCTTTAGAGTAGAAGATCTTATGATGGTATCAATGTTTTACTCCAAACATACTTCAACAAATCTCTAATCAAGGACAAAATGTTGCATCATTATAATTTAGTTGTTTAAACTGTTTAGTTAGGAAGATTTGCATGCTTAGTTGACCATGTTTCAAGCTCTCTCTCAAATGCCTTTGATGAAAGAATTTGACAAGTTTAGTTTGTGTTTTGAATCATTTGCTTAAAAGTCATTATCAAGCTTTGCTTTTGCTTAGTCATAGTTTAGATTTGATTCTGTTTTTAGTATTGCATTTGCATTTACCATTTGACATCAACCAATTAGGTTTCACTCTATTTTTAATCATTAGCTGTTGTCCATTAGCTTTCTAGTCATTTTCCTTGTGAACATAAAACCACCAAAAGACCAAAAACATCACAAAACACTACACACAACGCATTAAGAAACAAACACCTAGGTACATACAGTACACTTCACTTCAGCAGTTTACCAACCCTAGTTGACAATTAAATGAGCTCAATTTAGGAGACTAGATTGAGACCAAACAGGTTAACCCAAAGGGCATCACCAAGAACTCAAAGTGGCCATAATGAAATCAAAATGAAGTCTTGGGGATATCTTAATCCCTCACCCTAATCTGATGGTATCCCAACCTCAAATAAATCTTTGATAAGTACTTTGGTCCCCTTAGCTCATCCATCAGCTCATCGATCCTAAGAATCGGGTACATATTCTTCATTGTCTTCCTATTCAAGGCTCTACAGTCAATGCACATCCTCAATGTACCATCCTTCTTCTTCACCAATACCATAGAAGAAGTAAAGGGACCAGTGCTAGGTCAGATGTGTCCTAAAGCTAAGAGATCCTAAATGAATTTTTCAATCTCATCCTTGTAGGCTTTGGTATGCCTATAGGGTGTGATGATCATTGCTTGGATCCCCTGCTCCGTCTCAATAGTATGCTCAAACCCTCGGTCCGATGGCCTTCCCTGTGGTATGTCCCCAAATACTGTAGAACATCGATCTAGAATAGACTGTACATTTGGGTGTACCAGTGAACCTTTGCCTCCTGCCACTGACATATGCAGTTCTACTTCCCATTTTGTTTCCCCTCTATGAAAATCAACCTCCATCCTATGTGTTGATACTATCTGGGGTGGATAAGTGTGCATGCCCCTGATCTTATGGTGCTCACCGCTCTTCTTGTCTGTCCATTCCATATCCAAGGTTTCCTAATTTGTGGTGGCCCTCCCCAAATTGATCAACCACTGAACACCCAATATCACATTGGTGTCTAGAATATCTACCATAAATAAGTGGTGTTTCAATGTGTAAGTCCCCATAGTGATGGTCAATGCTGGAATATATTTGACACACTGCATGGTTCTAGCTCCAGGAACCAAGACTGAGAACCCCTCAAAATCATCTGTCGTAATGCCTCTCCTCTGCAGTAACTGAGTATCAATAAAGTTGTGGGTAGCCCCACTGTCTATCAATAGTGACACCCGCTACCCCTGAACAGTGCCTCGGACTCTCAATGTTAGATACTTGGGAACTCCCTGCAAAGCTGTAAGGGATCCTCCTTTTGGAGAAAATTCTCCCTTCCCATCTCCTGGTGGTGGTGGATCTCCTCCTGACGTTATAGTGTTGGTATCCCCTTCTAATACTTCTTCTCCCTCCTCTTCATCATCAGATAATACCTCAATATAATGTGCCTTCCCAGTAGCACATCGATGCCCTGGTGCCCATGGATCTTGGCAAGTGAAGCAAAGTTTTCTCAACCTTATATATCCTCAAACATCATCACTAAGAGATCATTTTTCTTGGTTCTCCTTTGAGGGAGGAAGCCTCACCTCTTTTCCCTTTGTCTGAGAGAAGACCTTTTGCTGAAATGGGGCCTTTTCCCTTGGTAAAGCATGATGCAAGTCTCTATCCCTCTTAATAGCCTCCTGGAGCATAGTTGGTCTAGTGGATTTCACCAACCCATGAAAAGGCTTCGCTAGTCCATCAATAAACATATATTCTCTTCACACTGTGGATAGATCTAGCACCATGACTGAAAGTTTCAGAAATTCAAAAATATAAGTTTTTGGATCTCCTGTTTGCTTGAGCTTAGCTAACTCAACAAAATTTTCTTTTGGATCTCTGCAGTCAAATCTTGCCACCAACCTCCGAGTAAATTTTGCATAAGCAGTGACACTAGCATGCCCTAGTGTAGATAGACCATGAAACCACAATTCATGTTCTTCACCTTCAAGGTGTAGCACTGCTATCTTAATGGCCTCAATTTCTGAAACTCAGTTTAGCTGTAAATATATGTCTAACTTCTCTACCCAATCCTTGGCTATGCACTTGGGTGACCAAAGAATCTACCCATAGTACGTTGCATATCATTGTTCTGCATGTACCCTCCACCTCTATTATGACTACTGGGTCTTTTCTTATCCTTGATCCGACAAAAGTCTTGGAATTTTAGATGCTCCTTGAACCTCTGAGATTGAGATTCATATTCTAGGAAATAGTCACAAAAGTCTCCTCCTCTTGTGATCCCTCATTTCCTATTGCTAGGAATGTGGGGATGGTGGAGCATTGTGAAACTGACTGTAATGTCGGTTTCTCACACCAATAACGTGAGGTGTGAGAACTCTGTCCATGTTGAAACCCTTTAGGGTATTCCCTTTGTTTTTCTACCCTCCTCTCCTTGATTTCTTTGGCAATAACTTGCATATTCTAGAGAATAAGTTCTGGAAACTCTCTTTCATCCATTTCTCTAGATGTTATAGATGTAGTGCCCCATAGGCTGAGCCAAGATTATGCTCTAATACCATTGTAATATTCCAAAATAGAAAAAACAGGAATATTGAACATAAAACTAGAAATTTTAGTAAATATTAATACATCATAACATGAGAAAATCATAGATCCATTTCAGTATGTATAACAGCGGCAAATGAGTACAATACCTTGAGGAAAATGTAATATTCCCAAATGGGAAAAGCAGGAATATAGTGCAAAATGCTTAAACAATAGTATAAATCATCATATAGAATAAAGAGGCCAATATGGAGACCTTTCATATGTTATAACAGCAGCAAAATATGCATAAATAATGGGCCATAAGATGTACAATAAGAAATAACAAGCCTCCAATGGACAAAATCCCTCAAAAAGAGGTGTTGCTACTATATATAAAGACTAGAAGACTACTACAACACTATTTTAAAGGAATTGCTACAGCAAATGGTTAAAAAAAATATCTAAGGTTGATATGTTCCTCAAAAGATAGATCTACTACAGATCTAAGCACTATACAAGCTCCTTTGAAGAACCCCTTAAGTGTTTTTCAGCAAAACACCATGTACAAGATGGGGATCTAGGCCCTAGGGCTGAAGATCCACTGCAAAATATAGATCTAGAAAGTGTGGCTGATCTGATATGATCAATATAATAGCCTCCTCCAATAGATCTTCTAAATGAAAGGTAGATCCCTTTCACTAGAAAACCAACTCTCCCAATGGTGTGCCAAACCACCCTGCAACTCCTCCTACAAAAATAACGTAGATCTGGAAGTAAAATGCGTTGTAGGGATAAATAAACAGCTGGCCTAATGCCAAGATAATAAAATATGCACAAGGGCCTTCCTTACTATCCTCCCAATGGAAAGGAAGCCTTCTCCACTGAAAATAAGCAATGAAATGACCTAGATCTAGTCTCCACTGCTGCAACCTGCAAAAAAACTCAACCCTCAACAGGATCTCCGTTGTAAATAAAATATGAAGCTTGAACTTAAGCCTGATAGTGGGAAATGTATTAAAAGACTCATCCAAGAGCTTCTCAATGGAAGAGGTGGGATTCTCGATCAGGAACACCCAGTGCTAAACAACACTCAATCTCAGCTAAACAGCAAGAGAAAGATATATGTCTAAATAGACCATATATTCAAAAATATCATATACCTCAACATAATCAATATGGTTGCCATCCTCTTCCTTAAATAAGATATGAGCTTGCAAACCCTAAGCCCCATCCAATAATATCACTACTTCCATGCAAAGCATCTCCATCTAAAACTGCGATGTCTCTCAATCATGACAACGTTGTTGATTTGGTCAAAGTTGACTCAGGCAAGGTGTTCCAACCCCTTTTCACACCTAAGGGTGCTCAATTAAGTTGCCAATATCTATCTCTTTCACATTTGCATTGATTTATTCATTGTTAAGGAGAATTATGGGCCTTCATTGTCCTCTTATTCATAAAAAAAAAGCAGCAAAACAAAATTTAATATTCCAACTAGCTCATGGCCAATTGGGAATATTATAGTCCTCCCTTCCCAAATGTTGCTTGTCCTCAAGCAAGTGACAAGGTGAGTGCTGCAACTCTTCTCCTCCACCATTGGTGACACCAACATGTGATAAGCTTCCCTCATAAGCTAAGTGTCTACCAATCTATCCCTCCATGAATTGCTCCTCCAAAGTTCTAATGAGATGCAAATAATTCATCCCACCAGGAGACAATAATTCCAATGAAACAAACATGGTTTGCCCAATGTTCTCCCTAAAACATGTAGCATAGTGAATGTTGTGTAACCAGCTCCAAAAAGAGAAGAAAAGAGATATCAACGCCTTAGAAATGAGCCTCTTCGAGGGGACAACCTCCAATACATTACATAAATGAACAATTCTTGGATGATACAATTTACAAAACCTCCTTTCTATATATAGGAGTCCATGGGGCCATAATGTAATCCTAGTGGGCCACAATGTAATCCTAGCCGACCTAAGAATAATAATGTAAGGGCACAATAATAACAATATGGGGGTTACAGGGGTACAATAATAACAATAAGGCGGGCTACACTAACATAATAAGGGGCTACACTATTAATATAGGGACTTAACATGCCCCTCTCCTTCAAACAAGTGTTGTCCTCAACGCTTGATTATTTCTTGATGCTTCTGTATAAAATTCTCATCCTCCCATGTGAAATATTTTATAGGAAAGTTCTTCCACTTGCTGAGATACTCTAAAATTGATCGTACTTTTTGATTTCTTGTTTCTATGACTGCTTCATAACTTCTTTTGATGTGATGTTGATCTTCCTGTTGTTTCATTAGATTCTGCACCAAAGTTGGGTTATCCTTTGAGAGTTGGAGAACTTGTTGTTGATGCTCGATGTGATCTTCCACTAATTTATCATCCATATTTTCTATTATTTGATCCTTCAAACCATCCAAATTAGCCTCCATTTCTTCTTTTAAACCATCTATTTCATCTTCAATTTCTCTTCGTAAGATTGAAACTTGTTGCACTTGGTACCGTAATTTTGATATCTCATACTGCAACTCTTCCACTTCATGCATCATAGTATAGATTTCTAAGGGCTTAATGGGTGTTGAATTCTTTTTAGGAGGCATTATAGAACCCATTACTGACAAAAATTCTTCAATATGCCCTTGGAATCAATTCAACTTGATTCTTCAAGACTTATGCAATTCGGAAAAAAAACAATACACACCTTTTACTTGCTTTGAGGAGCTCGATATTGAAATTGTATTATCTCTGTTATTACAAATCTTCAATATTTAAAATTCAGCACTGAAGTAGCCCTCTGAATTCTCTTTCAAATGCCACAGGTCTGATCTAATTTGGATTCTCCAAGACAAAGTTGTGTCCAATCTCCCACAATGACCTAATTCTGGACTGGTTCAGTAGAGCAAACTTGTACGAATTGCCACGTGTCACTGTTTTGTCCTTTGTCTCTGAAATTGATAGCGAAGAAACTTCAGTCTGTGTACTTGCGACCACTTTTTACGGCACTTCAATCCAATGCCCAGAGAGAGAGTTATTGAAGTTTTCCCACGATCACCTCTTTGAGATGAAATTCAGGAGCCTGAAAAAGCACTACCTTCCACAGATCATATCTCCAAAAATATTACGAACCAAGCTCTGAAATTTTTTGACGAATTTCCTCAGGATTTCAGCTTCGCACCATATGAATTTCAGATTCTGAACCTTCGTAGAAATTTTTTTATAGCGCAAATGCCACGATGACCTGTTTAGGAGCCTGAAAAAAGACCTAACTTCCACAGATCATATCTCCGAAAATATTGCGAACCAAGCTCTGAAATTTTTAGACAAACTTCCTCAAGATTTCAGCTTCGCACCCTAAAAATTTCAGCTTCTGAAGCTTCGTAGAAAAAAAGTTATAGCGAAAATTCCACGATGACCTGTTTGGAGCAGCGAAACCCTAGAATCCAAAGCTCCGATACCAAATGTTGTGTAACCAGCTCCAAAAATAGAAGAAAAGAGATATCAACGCCTTAGAAATAAGCCACTTCGAGGGGGCAACCTCCAATACATTACATAAATGAACAATTCTTGGATGATACAATTTACCAAAACCTCCTTTCTATATATAGGAGTCCATGGGGCCATAATGTAATCCTAGTGGGCCACAATGTAATCCTAGCCGACCTAACAATAATAATTTAAGGGCACAATAATAACAACATGGGGGTTACAGGGGTATAATAATAACAATAAGGCGGGCTACACTAACATAATAAGGGGCTATACTATTAATATAGGGACTTAACATCATGGAGAATCTCTCTCCCATAGGGCACATACATTCCTCCCATCCTCCCTCCAATCATTCCCATAAAAAGTATAAGTACATCACCAATGTATAGGATCAAAATTAAGTACATACAAATAGAAATTTGTAAAAATGGAGGTGGTTCATAGTCCCACATGTGGAACCAGCACACTAAATCTCTTGACTGCATCAGATAATGATGTGGTAAGTGGTTTCCCCACCACTTACTTTCTGCCCAAGCTTTCTCACAATGGCTGAAAGTGTGAGATATATTTGGTGCTTTTGGAGTGCACCCACAATGATACAATATCTTCCTATGTCCTTCAAGGGAGTGGCCATGTTCAGAAATGATTATGGCCCAAAGTGGACCATGAAGTTTATATAGAATAATTCTCTTCCTTGGAGCTATGGCCTGCATATACATGGTAAAGGAATGCAAATAATAATCAATTGAAACATTATGTACATAAGCATGGTCTTTACCCAAAATTATGTTCATACAAATGGAGTGGTCCATAGATAGATCCCCTCTCATTCCAAAAGAGGAAAGAGGTGGCAGTAATAACTCCTTCATTGAGTCATGTCTCTCTTCCAACTCCACATGGTTCATGCATCTTTGAAAATGCTGATATAGTTCCCCTTCAAAGCCTTCCCAAGTGTATGGCTGAAAAATAACTCTTCATAAGACCTTTGTAGCAATTTCTCCTTGAGCTTGGAGGCTCTAGATAAGAATATCCTACCATGATAATAGATGATTTCTTCTTGGACTGAATAGCCCTCTTCATGTAGTTGGTCATCAAGTATCATCCATGTGAAAATATCCTTGGAATAATCCACCAACAGTTGGGATTTCCAATATGGATCAATCTTCCATAGTGATAGTGTTGATGATCTATCACAAATAACATCTGTCATATGGCTGCTCTCCTCCTTGACATATCCCATGCCAAAGTTATATGTTGTAAGGTTTTTATTCCTCCTATGATTCTCCTCCCATAGTGCAGAACCTGAAATGAGAGTGGGTAATGATAATTTTGGGAGAATGTCTCCCTCCTCCTTAAGTCTACCCAAGATTCTTAGCTCCCATCCCTCCTAGATCTATGCATGGAGCATCATGATGTGAAACATCTCTCACCAAATTTGGATCAGGTGGCCTCCCAGGTGGTTTTCCACAAAATAATAATGTCCCATGAACCTATCTCATAGGTATAATAGATGGCACAGTTAGGTCCTTGCTTCCACTGCACAAATCCATCTCTGATTTGTGTGTAGAATTTGTATGTGAGGGATATGTGTGCATGCCCTTAATCATTTTGGTTTTTCCACTCTTTCTATCCACCCATTCCATCTGCAAAGTCTCCCAATATGTGGTGACTTTCCCCAAAGTAATCAACCACTGCACACCCAATATCACACTGGTGTCAGGTATGTCAACCACAAAGAAGTGATCAGTCAATGTATATGTCCCCATTGTGATTGATAAGGATGGTACATAATGCATGCATTGCATAGTTCTATCTCCTAGGACCATAACATAAAATCCCTCAAAAGTATCAGTGGGTATTTCCCTCCTTTACACTAGTTGGGCATCAATAAAATTGTGGGTAGCCCCACTGTCAACCAAAATAGAAACCCTCTGATCTAAGATGGAACCTCAAATCCTCAAGATCGAGTACTTAGGTACTCCTCTCAATGATGCAAGAGCTCCTCCAATTGGATAAAATTCCCCATTCCCATCTCCTGATGGTGTTGGTTCATCTCCTGTTGTGTCAGCGTTGTGACCTCTTCTTGGTTCATCTTCTTCTTCCTCCTCGTCATCTGAGAAGACCTCTATGTAGTGTGCCTTTCCTGCTGCACATCTATGTTTGGGTGCCCAAGGTTCTTGGCATGTGAATCAAAGCTTCCTCCTCCTCAAATCTCTTCAGACATCATCATCAAGAGGTTTTTTATTTTGGTTCTCCTTTGAAAGAGGAGCCTTCTCATATTTTCCTTTTGATGGAAAAGAGGGCTTATGCTGAAATGTTTCCTTTTCTTTTGGCAAGGAATCTTGAAGATCTCTAGCCCTTTCAATGGCATCTTGAAGGGTAGTGGGCTTGGTAGACTTAACCAACCCATTAAGAGGTTCATTTAACCCATCAATGAACTTATAGACCCTTCTTGTTGCAGATAAATCAAGAAACATAACATAAAGCCTCAAAAATTTAGAAATATAAGTTTTTGGATTACCTTATTGTTTTAGCTTTGCAAGCCCAATGAATGGTGCTTCAAGATCTCTTCTATCAAACCTCTCCAGCAGCCTCCTTGTGAACTCTGAATATGTAGTCACATTGGCATGACCCAAAGTAGACAAGCCATGGAACCACCAATCATATGCTTCACCCTCAAGGTGTAGCGCTGATATCTTAATGGCCTCCATTTCTGGAACTTTGTTCAACTAGAAGTAGATGTCAAGGTTCTCTACCCATGATTTGGAAATGCATTTAGATGACCCATCAAATTTGGGTAAAAATAAGCTTCCCATAGTGCGGTGTAGATCATGATTCTGAATGAATCCACCACTTCTATTGTGATGCCTAGGCCTCCTATTGACCTTGATTTGAAAAAATTCTTGAAAACTCAATTGGTCCTTGAATCTCTAAGTTTGAGACTCATACTCCATAAAATACTCTTCAAGGGATTCTATCTCTTGAAACCCTTCACTTCTCACAGCCAAGAATGTAGGCATTATAGAGCATTAGGAAACTTATTGTTGCTACACTAGTTGATCATTCCAGTGATGAGAAATGCTGGAGCCTTCACCATGATGAAATCCTTTAGGGTATTCCTTGTTTCTATCCATCCTCATCTCCTTGATTTCTCTAGCAATACCTTGCATGGATCTAAGAAGGATCTTGGGAAACTCCTTCTCTTCATCCTCTCCTCCAGATAAAGGGGTTTTACCCTTGTCTTCTTTGTCATTTGTATAATCAAACTTCCAGTGTTTTCTTCTTTGATACCTCTTCTCTCTATCAGTAATAGGATATCCTTCTTCGGATGACATATTGGCTTTTCAAGATGCACAGGTTGTGCTAATATTATGCTCTGATACCACTGCAATATTCCCAATTGGGAAAAGTAGGAATATAGTGCAAAATGCTGGAAAAATAGTGTAAATCATCATATAAAAGAAATAGGCCAATATGGAGACCTTTCATATGTTATAACAACATCAAAATATGCATAAATAATGGGCCATAAGATGTACAATAAGAAATAAAAAGCCTCCAATGGACAAAATCCCTCAAAAATAGGTGTTGCTACTATATATAAAGACTGTAAGACTGCTACAGCGTTGTTTTAAAGGCACTGCTACAGAAAATGGTTATAAAACAGATCTAAGGCTTATATGTGCCTCAAAATATAGATCTACTATAGATATGAGCACTATACAACCTCTTTTGAAGAACCCCTTAAGGGTTTTCAGCAAAACACCATATACAAGATGGGGATCTAGGCCCTAGGGCTGAAGATCCACTGCAAAATACATATCTGGAAAGTGTGGCTAATCCGATATGATCAGTAGAATAGCCTCCTCCAATAGATCTTCTAAATTAAAGGAAAATCCTTTTCACTAGAAAACCAACTCTCCCAATGGTGTGCCAAACCACAATGCAACTCCTCCTACAGAAATAACACAGATTTGGAAGTAAACTATGCTATAGGGATAAATAAACAATTTCCCTGATGCCAGGATATGAAAATATGCACAAGGGCCTTCCTTACTGTCCTCCCAATGGAAAGGAAGCCTTCTCCACTGAAAATAAGCAATGAAATGACGCAGATCTAGTCTCCACTACTGCAACCTGAAAAACAACCCAACCCTCAACAGGATTTGTGTTGTAAATGAAAGATGAAGCCTGGCCTTAAGCCTAATAGTGGAAAATGTAGTAGAATACTCCTCCAAGAGTTTCTCAATGGAAGAGGTGGGATTCTCAATTAGGAACACCTAGTGCTAAAAAACACTCAATCTTAGCCAAACAGCAAGAGAAAGATATATGTCTAAACAATCCATATATTCAGAAATATCATATACCTCGACATAATCAATATGGCTGCCATCCTTTTCCTTAAATAAGATATGAGCTTGAAAACCCTAAGCCCCATCCAATAATAGCACTACTTCCATGCAAATAATATCCATCTAAAACTACGTTGTCTCTCGTTGACGACCACTCCTTCATGACAACACTATTTATTTGGTCAAAGTTGACCCATTCAAGGTGTTCCAACCCCTTTTCACACCTAAGGGTGCTCAATTAAGCTTCCAAGATCTATCTCTTTCACATTGGCATTGATTTATTCATTATTAAGGAGAATTATGGACCTCCATTGTCCTCTTATTTATAAAACAAAGAAGCAAAACAAAATTTAATATTCCAACTAGCTCATGGATAATTGGAAATATTACAGAAAAAGGCACTCCAGCTAGGCAAAACAAGCCTCCAATGATCAAATAAACCAAAACATGAAATGTTGTTGCTACTCGAAATGCCGGAGAACCATGACAGCACAGTCCTAGTGAGTTTCACTGTTGCTGGAAAATATAAATACAAATATCTTCTGATATAATTCTCAAAAAGTGTCAGGATTAGAGATCTAAGCTCCCAAGCACAATTCTAAGATAACCCAGAAAGGGTTTCCGTAAATACACACTATGAAAAATTCAGCCTTAGGGTTGAATTACACTCTACCATTGAATTAATGTTGGGAGATGGTTGATATGACAAGGAAATGGCTGCAACTTCTCCCTTCTAGCTTTCAGGATGAAGGGTTGCTCCCCTCACTAGGAAACTGGCTCATAAACTGGGTTTTTCAACCCTCCATTGCAACTGCCCTGCAAAATAATGTAGTTTTTGTAGGAGACTGTAATGTGGATGATGGTTGATGCTTGGCTTGATGTTGGATGGTGGCAATGAAGCTCAAATAACCTCTCCTGAGTGAGCACTCGAATTCCCCCGAGGATGAGGCTGGGATTTCCACCTGGAAACACCCTTGTGCTAAAAAGCACAGTAGACTCTGCTAAACAATTGAAGCATGCAGAAAGTAATAAAAGGCCAAGACATAAACAATATTCAAAATGCCTTCTATGGCTACCATCCCCTTCCCTATTTTTCTTTGTGAGATTTCTCACCTTGGGTCCCACTCATTAAATATGCTACTCTCATGCATACACTCATCCAACATAACTGTGTTTCCCTCAACTCTCTTCACTCCCTCCATGACAGCTTTGTTTATTTGGTCAACCTTGACCCCATTCACACCAAGGGTTGTTTTATTTAAACTAGCTACATTGATCCACTTTCACACAAGAAGTGGTTTTATTCCTAATAAAGGGATTTAAGGGTCTCTCTACCCACTTATTCATCTAATTTATGAACGAAGGAAAATTTTAATATTCCAACTAGCTAAAAGCTAATTAGGAATATTACAGTTTTCTAACTAGTTCCTACTCAAGAAAGGATACTACTCCTTTTGATGAATTATGGGCTCAATGTATCTTGGAAGAAACAAGGATAAAGGCAAAGGATGACACTGAATCAAATGAAAAATCTCAAACATTTGTTGTAAATTCCAGGAATCAGACAAAAGGGAAGATTGGAAAGTCCAAAGAAAAAAAGCATATGTCCAAGATACAATGCTTTGGATGCAATGAGCATGTACATATCAAGAGGGGCTGTCCAAACAAGAAAAAAAACAAAAGGAAGGAAGGGAGTGAAGCTCACATGGTTGAAGAAAATGGATAACCTAAGAAGAATTTGAAAGGAGAAGGTCCCAATATTCTTTACTATTGAAGAGAGCTCCATCTCTGTTATGTTCATTGGCAATATGTCTTTCTTTTATTAGAAAGTAGCAAGTAGAGTTGCATACATTGTTGCATTCTCTAGAAGAGTCTTGGTTTTTGTAAAAGCATGGCATCATAGAAAGAAGCATATGACTAGAGAAATTAGAATATAAATGATCAAAATTCTTTGGAAGGAATCATCTAGATTAAATTAATGTAAAGATTGACCATATTGCACATTATAGTTCATCCAAGAATTTTCTAACATAATGTTAGTAGTATTCATCTTGCAAAGAAGGATCATCAAGATCCTCCAATAAGAACCATCATTTAAGAAGGTTCTTGGAAGAAGAAATATGAAATGACTTGTATGTATTCCATCTAGTATGGAAACAATAGGCTTAAAGGATGAAGGCATGTAGATGGTTGAATGACAATTTGAAAGGCAAAATTGAAGTCTTTCTACTCTTAAGGAAGTCAAGCTTATTTTCGATTAGGTTAGAAGCAAGATAATTCAAAGAAATCATTGCTATATGGTTGTATGGAAGCACATGTATGCATTTTTTTAAGTAACTCTTCTCTAAGGTAGGTTTCATATCTACAAGAATCTTGAATAAGGAGTTCGTTATAAAAATGTGCTCGGTAAGTCTTCCATATGGTTACTCGATGCTTGGAAGAAGAATTTTGGCATATTTTGGAATGGTTAAGGGTCAAGAAACTTCCACATTATGACATGACTTAGACATGATGATATTGATCAACATTGAATATGGTTTCCTAAATAAGGAAAGAGAGTTGATAATTACAACTCCAAAAATAAGAAATTGCATCTTGTTGGTCAGTTTATTCCATGGGGATTTTGATCACAAGTGGTTAGCATGGAGAAGGATATGTGGTAAAATATGAATATAGACCATGTGAAAAAAATTTGATCTAAAAAGTAAGCAGAATCTGAAGAGGCCATCATATTGAAGTAATTTTGATATTGATGTCTTCTTTTGGTTATCTAATCAATATATGTTTTGCTACATGGAAGGAAATTGCAGAAAAAACATCATGTTAGTTGAGGCATGTATATCTAAAATTGTTGGTTTTGAACTCAATTCAATGAATACATGGATTGAGTGTATGGTTTTGGTAATCCTTGAAGGATTGTATGGTAAATATCTTTACATCGGCTTGGGATTAAGAGATAGCAGTACAAAGATATAACCCAATGTTCATATGAACGATGAATATCACTTTCATGTCTAAAGGGAGCTATGATTTAGTTCTTCTTTGATTGGGTAAATATAATGCCTTTTTTGATGATGATTAGAGGAACGCGATATGATATATTGATGGCCTGAATCTTGTCATAGTTTGGATCCATTACATTCAGGAAGATGAAAATGTTGAAATTGGCAACAAGAAGAGGCTTATAATTTAATTTTCCCTTAATTAAATTAGAAAGAAATTGTAATTCCACATCACATGACAGCTTGTACGAGTTAACTAAGTTAGGAATACTTAGTTCGCTCAGTAAAATCAAGTTGGGGATCAAACTGGAGGCATGTACAGCTCACTGTAATTTTTAGAGGGTATAGGTGTAGTTTATTTTGAGTTTTAATTGTTTAACTTAATTATTTGATTTAAAATCAGTCTAACTAGTTCTAACTGGTGGATGAGCTAGTGAGAGGTCCATTGAATTAAATTTGATTTAATTCAAATGCAGTGATCAATCAGATAATGGATAATTCTCTATAAATAGTTGTTGCATGTCAGTTCTAAGAGTGACCTGGTTAAGATTGGAGTTAAAGGGAAGTAGACTATTAATTGTATTATTATAAAATTGTATAGATCATGCATGAGGTCAGCAGGACGCCTTAGATGAATTGCTCAATTAATCCTTGGAAATTTCCTAATTAATAGGGGATCAATTCCTTAAGGAATGCGTAAGCAAGGCTAAGCAACCCAGAGGCAATTTTTTGGTTAAGTATTGGACCAAACTTGTTGGGATCAGAGTGAGACAGTCAGAGATAGTGTAGAGATATCTCAAGCCTGAGAGAAGCATTATATTGTTTAATATTCTTGACTTAATGCAATATACAGATAGCAGGGCTTTTAGCAGTGGATTTCCCCCTATAGATATTTGTGTTGTGTGATTGAAATGCTTTCTCTTTCTTGTTCACGTGGCTGTGTGATCGTAATTGGTTTCTGCAATTTGTAGAATGAATTCAATTTTTTTTTTTAAGAATATTACAAGATCATTTGAATCTATGTTGATTTTCTACATGGTATAAGAGCATGAATCACTATAGAAGAGAAGAACCATAGTTTCTTTTTAATAGGTGAATCAAATTTTTGGATTTATTCTTCAAGACCAGCAACAGATCAGGGTGTATTTCTCTGGATTAAGAATCTAATATTCCCTTGAGGATAATCCGAATTACATAGCTTGGAAGGACAATATGGAGGTATTTTTGGAGGACAACATACTAAAGGAATTCATAGAGAGTGATATTCCCAGGCCCGCAGCAGCACATGCTCAAAATATTGATGCATGGAAGAATAATGTAGAAAACACGAGTAGGATTCCATTAGAAGGAGTTAGAGATCATATTTTCTTGAACCTCCATTGAAAGGAAACTCCATATGCTATATGGAAGGCCTTAACATCTTTGTTTCATAATATAAGTGACCACAGGAATCCGATGCTAAAGAACAAACTCAAAATTATCAATATGAAGAAGGGTGACATGATACCAAAATACTTGACGAAGCTCACTTAATGTCGAGATGAGCTTGGAATTTTTGGTGTGATAGTTGACCAAGATGATTTAGTGAGCCTATCACTTCTAGGCCTTCCCAAGATCTGGCACAACTACCAGGATTTGGTGAATGGGAGGGAGAATCCACCAGAGTGGGAAGTGTTGGAGCCAAGGTCCCCTGCGAAGTAAAGACTCTACAGATCAAGGAGTGGAGCACGCAATGCGAAGTATATTTTTGGTCTCAGGGGCTTTGGTGTGGGTCAATGCCCCTCAATTATGTAACGAGATGGGATTTTTCATGAACGTTGGACTCTACCCATGGTTTTTGACTATGGAATTGTAAAAGCCAAAATTATATAAGGAGTTTAGTTAGGATAGGAATGATAGGCTTATAATTGATTATATGCAATGCATTTGGATGTAATACTGAGTTAGCGTTTGTGGTTTGGGTTAGAGGAAAGGGCTCCTACAACTATGTGCATGGAGACCTTAGGAAATATTGCAGTTGTGTATGCAGGGTAGAAATTGATTGTATGAAACAGATCTAGATATGAATGAATGAATTGTGGAGAATATCTTAGTAGTATTGATGTGGTTGATTTTTACTTACTTTTTATGAATGATCATGTTGAATAAGGGTTTTGTTCTGTAACTTAATAGCGCAGTTAATTTTATGGTTATCTACTGTGTTTAATGCATGAATAAGTAAGGTTGCATAATCTTTGAGTAAGTTCAATAGTTGTGTTGAACAGCGCTAGTAATATTGATAGATATGACCTACAGAGTTCTGATAATGATTAAAATCCATAAAGCCACTTTCCTCTATCCCTCTCGATGCAGAAACCTGGTTCTAGCATCCCCCTATATTGCCTCAAGTGAGACTTCAGTATTTGCAAACAAATCGTTGCCAAAAGGGTCAGTAATAGTGGGTTTTGTTTTACTGTGCAGTCACTTTGAACCTGGGTCTAGTCCCTGTTATCACTTGGATTGAACCTCGGGTTGAGAGAGGCAATTCCGACATTACCTCAAACCATGCTTAGCTAAGTAGCTAGCCCTACTAGTCCAGGAGAGGGCTCTCTCCATATAGATCACAGTCAAAATGATTGAGGAAAGAAGATATTATGTTAGCTATAGTAGCTTAGGGTTTTTTATTTTGATTTGTGTAGGATTTTGCTGGATCATGAGGAGTCAAATAGCTAGGGTAAGGAAATTAGGTCAAAATCTGCAGGGTGTTCTAAGGGGAAAGGTAGGTATAAGGTTTTGACATTTAAAATATGATTATGGTGAGATGAGGAGACCGTTGAGGAGTTAGGAAGAGCATACAAGATGAATTCTCCCTAAACTGAAGAAAATAGACAAATTATGCAAAATTTCCCAAAACAGACCATGAAAACATGAATTATGCCTTTCAACTTGAAATTAAGCATATAATAGACATGGAAATGGTTTATGATCTTACAATACATTCATAAAAATGATCACAAAGAAGAAACTATGTCAAAAATTGCATGCCACATGGATCCCAAAGAAATAGTTGTGAATTTATCATTAATGTCCAAGCCAAACTAATACAAATATGTCTCTTGAGATTCCTAAGCTCCAAGTGAGTCAAAACATTACAATGACTGAGGAAATACATCATATAGACCTCAAAACCACTCTTCCTAGCCTCAGGGAGTCGAATCCATAAGATATGGATCAGTTTCACATACTCCTAAACAAGAATCTGAAGACTAGGAAGACCCAAAAATTTGCCTCTAAAAGAGAGGAAACAAATTCATTTGAACTCTAGAGGATTTATCTAATGTATATACCCTAGATAACAATAAAAACATGGTGGCAGATGCTCTATCCAGGAGACTAGAAACGTTGTCCTTAAGGGGCATAGATGCAGATTGGAAGGCTCAATTATTGGTGGAATACTCCAAAGACAACTTTGCATGTGAGATCCTAGATGGAATGGTGACTGATGAGAGGTATATAGTGATGGATGAGGTCATATATTAACGATATCAGGTCTTCTTAACTAGATATTCTAAGCTCAAGGAGAATATTTTTCAAGCATCACATGATTCCCCACTAGCAAGGCATCAAGGATTCACCAAGACTTGTCGAGCTATTCGGGAGAGATTCTCATGGAAGGGTCTCAAGGAGGATGTACTCCAACACATCAAGGAGTGCATAGTTTTCCAACAAAACAAAGGAGAACAAAACCATCCTGCAGGATTATTGCCGCCACTCCCTGTTCCGGATGGAAAAATGGGAGAGTATTTCTATGGGCTTCATCACCGGTCTACCTACAGTTCAGGGTAAGGATTGTAACTTTGTAGTTGTTGATTGACTAACAAATTATTCACATTTATTTTCTATTTCTACATGATATACTACTTCACAGGTAGCTGAGCTTTTCTTCAGGGATGTGCTTAGACTCCATGGTCTCCCAAAGACCATAGTTAGTGATCGGGATAGTCACTTCATGGGTGGCTTTTGGCAAGAAATTTTCTGGTTAGTGGGTACTGAATTGACACCAAGTACCAACTATCACCCACAAAGCGATGGACATACTGAAATAGTGAACAAGTGGTTGGAAGGCTACTTGAGAAACTATGTTTTAGGCCAACAGAGAGCATGGTTGCATTGGTTCCATTTGGGGGAGTATTGTTACAATACAACTTTTCATATGTCCATTGGCATGACCCCATTTCGATCTCTTTATGGGTATGATGCAATTTCATTTGTTGATGTGATTTTTGGGGCAAGCAAAGCTCCTATAGAAAAGGAATGTATTCAAGAGAATCAGGATATACTCCGGGCCCTCAAGGACAACATTAATACAACACAAAACCAGCAGAAAATATATGCAGACCATGGTCGGATAGAGAGACAGTTTGAGATAGATGACTTGGTCTATCTTCTTCTTTAGCCTTATAGACAGTCTACACTCAAGGATAAGGGAGCTAGGAAGCTCAAGCCTCGATTCTATGGGCCATACAGGGTGATCCGTTGTGTTGGGGAAGTAGCATATGAGTTGGAGCTTCCTAAGGGGAGTAAGATCCATAACATTTTTCATGTCTCATGCCTCAAGAATGCCATTGGACAACATGTGGTTTCTAATATGGATCTACCACCTATTGATGATGAAGGATATATTTTTTTGCAACCAGAGGCAATCTTGGATACTCGGGAGAGGAAGCTAAGGAATAGGGTGATCAAAGAATATCTGATTCGATTGAGGAATCTTCCTGATGAGGATGCCATTTGGGAAGGAGAGAAGATTTTGCAGCATCCTTATTTACTGTCACTTGAGGAAAAGCAAATTTTGGGAGTGGAGGACTATAATATTCCCAATTAGCTTATTACTAGTTGGAATATTATATGTTGCTCTATTTTTTAGTCTAGAAGAATAAATGCGGTAGGGAGACCCTTAAATCTATTTATTAGGAATAAAACACTTCCAATGTGAATGTGGATCAGTTTATGTAGGAAAAATAAAGTCACCTTGGGTGTGAAAGCGAGCAATGCATGTGGACTAGATCCAGGTTGACCAAATCAACAACGCTACCAAAAGAGAGAGTGGAGCTAATGGGAACAACGCAGTTTTGGAGGAGGAATCTTTATAAGAAAGTAACCTCATAAATGAGTGGGGACAAAGATGAGGAGGCTCACCAAGGATAAAAGGGAAGGGATGGCAGCCATGAGAAGCATTCAAAATATTTTTTATGATTGAGTCTTATGACTTCTTGCATACGTCAGTTGTTTAGTTGGATTTGTTGCACTATTTAGTGCAAGGTATTCTCATGTGGGAATTCCACACTCCTTCTTGGAGAGCTTGGTGAAGGGATCTGAGAGGAGTATTATGGGCTATATTTCCACCATCATACATTCGGTCAAGTAGCCACCTATAGCTACAGCGCAGCCCCTTGGATAAATTGCGTTATTTTTCAGGGTGTTGCAGTGGAAGGGTGAAAACACCTATTTGTGAGCTACATTCCTAGGGAAAGGATCAATTTTTCTCCTAGAAGGCTAGAAAGGAGTATTTTCAGCCATTTCTTGTATTTTCCAGCCATATTCATGAAGATATGCAGTTATACAACATGATTTTCAGTCATAGATCTACTTTTTGTACCTCATGCTTTCAAGAAACCCTTGCTGGGTTATCTTAAGATTGTATAAAAGAGACTAGATCTCCATTTTCTCAGCTCTTTCAGTAATATATAATCTAATATATTGGTTTCCATTTTTCTGTAGCAGAAACCCTCATGAAACTATGTTGTCTTGTGCTTCATAAATTCTGTGTTGCAAAAGTCATGGGGTTTGGGTGTTTTTAGTCTATATTGGGCTTGGGAGATCCGTTTAACATAGCTATAATGATTTGTTTTTTATCCACTTATATATTTCAAGGTTTAAATACATAAAATAATGGATCCAAGTGTTGTTTCTCATTATTATAGCGTAATTTTCTGAAAACTGTGTTTTTGGTGTCAACATTGCTGAGTTTCCTGAAAAGGAATATTACACATTGTCTTTCTTGGCCTTCTCTAGAAAGATCTCCAAATGAAATTTGGCTCTATCAATCCATGAATCTCTATCTCTACTAATATCAAGGGCAAGCAACTCACTTGGAGTGAGCTTCTCTGCCAACCCAACCTCTCTTTGTCTCTCATGGGCTAGAGCTCTCTTAAGTCCTATTGTCTTTGGTCTCTGTCTTGAGGTCTGGTCCTCCTCATCATCAATATCACCAAATATTTCCAAGGTCTCTTCCAACAAGGCTTTAGCCCTCTCTGCCTCTTTCTTTGCTTTGATGGTCCTGACCTCATCAATGATTTGTTTGGTTTTCAGCTATTGATTTTCTTGCTCAAGAAAACCAATCACATATCATGCTCTGTCAATAATAGCTTGAATTTCACTAATATTTACTCCTTGATTTTGATTAATATTGCATTGGTGATTCTATCAAGGTCAATCAGCTGAAACTCTTGTTGTTTTTCATGCTTTTCCTCCTGCTCCTCAATGATTGGCTCTTTGCCCTTGTCGCCTATTTTTTTGATGAAGAAGGCATGGCCCCTTTCACTCCAAGTGAAGCAAACACATGCATGTGGCATTTATATTAGGTCTTGTGAAATGGCTCAAAATTATTCACATTAGCCCAAGTTGCCTCAATGTCCATTTCACTGCTTGATGCTTCAGTATCATGATATGATGATGGTGAAGGATTACGGAAAGGTGAAGAAGTAGGGTTAACATGAGGTTAAGGCATATAAGTAGGTGATGATGTATGACCAGCAGTCTGAGATGGAGAAGTGGATATGGGAGGATGAGATGATGAAGGGATGCTCTGCTCGTGATGACTAGGTTGGGTAGTCAAAACTTTATTTGCAATGAATGTATCCCATGAAATGTTCTTTTGCTCAAGCTAATGCATGACTACCATCTTAATGAGTGAATGGTGAAAAAGACTCTACATTTGATGATTATACTGCCTCCTTTGTACAATGTATGCCATTTTTTCAATGCTTTGGGAGAGATAGTAAGGTATATGAAGCATTATGACTCTAGTGAAGTGCATGAGGAGTCGGATATGATAAGAATAAAGTCGAGAAAACCTCCCCTCACAAGTGAAATACTTCATAATTATTTTCATCATTTGAACATACTATAGAAATTATATACCAGATGCATGTATATATCCAGATTCTCTTGATCTAACAATATTTATCTTCTTGCTAAATACAGAATCCTTCCACTGTTAATCTTTTGCTGAAATTTAAAAACTCAATTGCAAATACATGAAGAAATAAAAACAATCGCACATAACACAGTTGTTTAACGGGAAATCCTGAATCTGAAAACCCCAACTATCATATATTATGTATCATGGAGATGATGTAACAATATCATACAAATCTTAGTACATCAATCTCTCAGTACAATCAATCGTCACACACTAATCAAAAGAAATCTTCAAATCCATTCACTAATTTCTTGCCATCTGATAGCCTGCCTCCAATGCGCAATCCCTACTAAAGAAGACCCCTAAATGAATTCAAATTGGCCTTGCCTTGACTGTGCAATCCTCATTGGAAACTCCAATGTGTGTGTGCTGAAATCAATGCATCACTATAGTCACAACGGATAGTCCATCTTTCCCTTTCACCTATCTCTCCACTGGGTCTCCACTGGAACTGACATGCAGTGTAGTTAACTATTGTTTCTGTTCAGTTGTTAGTGAGTTATTATTTGTGAATTAATTAACTAATTAATTCACTTAACTCTCACTAGTGTATCATTCAGTTAGACTAGATACAACTAGCTCAACTGAGTTTAACTCCATTAACTGAGTTAAACTGAATAACAACTTCATGAACTACTCTTCCAAATCTGTCATAATTTTTCCACTTCAGTTCTAACTGAGTCCTCCATGCATGAACCACCAGTAAACCCTATGAATTTTGTAATTCCTTCAACCCATTGATTTTCCAAATCTATACACTAAAATTAAGCGCTCCAAGAGAATAATTTTATGTTTATTGTCGGATTATTGTTAAGAGCTAATAATAATCAACACTTCTATTTTTAGATCGAAGATCTATAAATATACTTCGCCCAATATTCTAAAAATAGAATTTCATCTATTTTCCAACTTGACCAACCATCCACAAATAGCATCCTGCAACTTCTGAAATATGATCACCATGTCTAAAAATAGACTTACACCTAAAAATAGCCTGCTGGCCCACTTAGTGAAGGTGATTGATTTTCACTAAGCTCATCATCTTGTTGAATCTCAACACATACCAGTCAAGGAGATGAGAGAAAGGGAAAAAAAATTTCTTATCATCCTTATATCTAGGTTTGAGGTATGGCTCATAATGGCTCAGATCAAGGTTTACCTTTTTAAACCATTTCTCTCCCACATTAGGGATCCCTGTAGTAGCTGAAATAACACTAGCGGACATGGTAAAACTTACCCCAGCAAGAGTGGCATGCCCATCATGAATATTTGTGATGAACAACCTTGTTAATTTAGGTTCACACTGAATCTGTTGCACCCTCTCACAAAACTCAAAGCAACCAACATGTTTGAAACAAGACACAGTGAGAGGAGAGGCCATGAGTTCCCTTGTGGTTATTGGTTCAAATCTAGTAATTTTCTATCCTTTGTGATCACTTTTCTTTGGTGATTGTTCTACATTGATGTCTATGTTTTCCTCTTCCGACATTTTGAGTTTGAAAACTTTGAAACCCTAGGGATGAGGTAGATGGGGATGGGGAGTGAAATAGGCTTTAGGGAATATGGATATGGTGTTGTAGGAAAGGAGTAGGGTCTAGGGAATAGGGATATGATGGAGGAAGAAAATGTAAGGTTTATGAATGGAAAATTTTGGAACAATGGGAACAAAGACTAAAACTAGGGTTTTATAGGCTATCCAACCTCCAAATTTCACAAAGAAAACAAAATCACCATCAAAATATTTTTGAAGATGGAAAGGGGGTGAAATTCATTGTTACTTACTTGTCAAAGGCTTTAGAGAAACTTTTTTGAAGTTTTGGAGGCACCTTGACCGAGTTTTGAAGTTCAAAGACCAAACTGTGCATGAGCATAGCACTTGGACATTAACACAGTGCCTCCGGCTATTAACACAGTGCCTATGTAAATTACATTGTGTTTCTATGGCATTAGCGCAGCGCAACTGGGTATTAGTGCAGCGCTCAGACATTAGCGCAGCTCCTAGGTGAAAAAACGCAGCGCCAAGAAATATTTGCCCAAACTTCTCAAAAAACTTAGATTTTCTCCTTTGCTAAAGACTCTTAATAGCTGAATGGAAACAATGAATTGTTTTGAAGTGCTTGGTGGGCTTTATAGCTTTAGTGGATTTGAAATTTAATTTAAATTACCCACTTTTCTAATGTTCATTTTTCTTCTTTGACACTGATACTCTTTTTTCTTTCTAACCTTTTGGCTTTCCTTGCTCACCTAGGCCAGACATGATTGCACTTTGACAGCTTTGGGATTGCATTTATTACATATAATAACATAAAATTACATTTGTAAAAATTGAAATAAATTACATATTTGACTTTTCTATCAAAATGACATTTGATATAAAAGTCATTAAACTAAAAATCCAACTTTGAAAGTATAATAAATACATCATGATGATCTTATTTAGTCCCTCTCATATATGTGTTGACTTCATCTGAATGAAGGAATGACCTTGAGAAATGAAAAACCCTAATGACCTAATGGGACTTCTTTTTGACCTAACCTTTGAATGAGATTTTGACTTTAAATATTTCTAAGTGAACAGAGCATTTCCACAGGTGTTATTATGCTCAAGGAATCAAGAGAATGAGTCAGCCAATATGATCTTCTGAGGGAGAAAGAAGCTTATTTGACAAAGACAACCACTAGTGGAACAACTTTATGTCATGACCTAATGGTATGATGAAAATTTTATTCAGAATGGGACTCCTAAGATGCACATGCAAATTTGTTTTGATCCCTGGTGGAAGTATGCAAATACTGACACTAACATGCCCCATAAAGCCAACAAATGGTTATGTTTCCGAGTCTGGGATCTGACTGAGGGATATCTAGATATGGCATCCATCTATGAAAGAGATAGAAGATTCGATAGATCTGAATGAATGTGAGTTTTTTGCGCAAGAAATAATAAATTCACCTCTTTCTGTTGAAAATTGGTTACAAAATTATATCTATACATATCATTATGAGTTTTTCTTTGCATCATTCTATAGTAAGTTGCACGAGTGGATCTCAAGGCTAGCTATGAAAACAGGGTATTGTAATAATAGACCTACTGCGTGGACCCCAGATCCGATTGAGAAGTTGAAAAATACTGATAACGAGATCGTGAGATCTATTGATTACTGGATTGATAGTATCCTTGGAGGATTCATTATTGAGTTCACAATTGAGACATTTGTGTCATATAGTGAAGTAAAGCACAACTTTTTCAAAGGCCTTCGAGGTAATTACCTGAATTCACTGAAGTTTTGGATTAAAATTCTATTGTTTGAAAAGGTTATACTATGATTGCGCTCAGATTAATGTTTGAAGAAAAATAAAATGGTGCTTCGCGAAGTGGTAAGCGATTCAGAACAGGTTGGGGTACGTACTTTGAAACTGAGTATAGACCATTGTTTAAATCTAAGAAAGGAGAAAGTAACCACGCTACTCTGCAAAGTATTTCATTGAGATATGAAAATCAGCAAAGTTCTGAGGAAATTCACCAACCTTCCACCCCCATCATCACTATGTCTTGTTTTATCCCTCCACCTCTGCATCCCCCATTCACCATGCTCCGACCCCCGAAGATGCCTGTGTTCAAGGGGACAGATGACCCTGAACAATTCTGGTTTGTAATAGAAGCGATATGGAATTTGCAAAATGTTATAGACAAAGATATGAAGAAATATTTGCTGGTTACTTTGATGCAAGATCGAGCATTGTCCAAGTACATAAGGTTTTTTACAATGAATGCAAATGCTTCATTGGCTAAAACAAATACCGTGTTGAACATTGAATTCAAGAAACTGAGTCGTAATCCCAGTGTATCATTGAGATCAAAGAGATTAAGCAGCTAACTACTAAGACTGTGTGGGAGGTAGATTAGATATTTAAAACATTTTTGATTTAGATTAGCTTTAAGATCTCAGATGAACAGCATAAAGAATGGTTTATTGTTGCATTGTTGTCACATCTTAGATTTCCATTGTCACAATAGAAGATCGCAACTCAGGCTGAAGCGCTAGAGATTGCAATGAAGCTGGAGACTTCACGAGTAGCTAATTCAAGCACATGGGTGCAAAAAATTCAAAATTATTTGGCAACTTTACACATGGAGCTCCAGGATCTAAAGAAGGAAAAGGAGGTTCGCCCAGAAATATGGTGTATCAAGTGCAAGGTTGAGGGTCACTACAAGGATCAGTGTCATGTTTTTAAAGACTATGTGGGCACCGGGATGTTGAATCCATTAAATCCTGGATCGAGTGGAGGGCCAAGTGCAGGGCCTTATGTATGGTGTAGTATCGGTGAAGTTGCAGGCCAACATTCCACATATTTTTATCACTTATTGCAAAATTTGGTTAGATCGTTGAAGAAAATGTTCTGCAACTTTTGCAGTTCAGTTGGGCATAATGAACAACATTATAGGAGCTATGATCTAATGTTGTAGAACATTCCAGGTGCATAGCTATTACAAGTAGAAGGTCGCAAAGCTATGGGTTCACAAATTGCGTGAGGAGGTTTTCAAAGTTGAGGGTGTGGTCGAGGAGGAAGCGTTAGTCGAGGGCAAGGAAAAATCGTTTGTTACAACTGTGGACAGCCTAGACACTTTGCTTGAGATTTCCATAATGCTATTGTTGTGTCCTATAAGTATTTTCAGGAATTTGGTGATGAAATAGAAGATTGTCCCATTCTGTTAGCTAAAATGGAGGAGAAGTGTAACCTGTAGCCACTGCAGAACATATATATGATGAAGGTTGAACCACACCAAAGAGATCCAAGTGTTAATATATTAACATACAGTGGTCTGAATACTGCAGGAAACCACACAGATGGGAAAAGGTTTGTACCGGAGACATGGGTAAGGAAGTTTGAAGATAAGATTGTTGGGTTTGATGTACATCGTGAATAGGAGATATTCATGGCATCGAAGAAATTATTTATGACTCCTAATTTTGCGACTTCGACTATGCAGATAGATTTGTTTCCAATAGAAAATAAGCCTGAAGAGAATTTTGAAGTGAGGGAAGTTGATATTTCCATCCTAGCATCATTCCTATAGACAAGCATGAAGTTGTCAAGGGAACATAGGGATGCAGAAGTATTGCATGAGCTGCTTAATAACTACGTTGGTAAGGAAGAGTTGTGGCTGGAGTAGCGTGCAGTCAGCAAAGTGTACAAGAATAGGAAGAGAACTTCTCGGGAGATGTGATTAACTATGCATATTGGAGACTATGAAATGGATCGAGTAATTCTGGATATGGGATCAACTGCTAATGTTTTGTTAAAATAGAGATGGGATCCGATGGGAAAGACGAAGTTGCAATGGTCACCTATTCATCTGAGGATGGAAAATCAGCTAAACAACATTCCTATGGGGCGTTTGCAGGGAGTCAGCATCGATATTGATGGTGTAAGTGTGTTGGTCAACTTTGAGGTCATCGAGATTTTTGATGATAGTAATCCTTACCCCGTGTTGTTAGAATTTGATTGGGTGTATGATATGGATGTTATAATAAACCTGCAGAATAGGGAGATGGTGTTTGATAAGGATGGTACCCAAGTTGTTGTGCCATTATATCCTTCTGAAGGTGCACACTATACAGAGCTTGTCCAGTATGTGTATGGAGATGATGCAATTGATCAAATTTATCATCTTACTACGTAGGACGAATACTATATTAATCCCACCGCAGATGGAAGAATATGTTGGGAGCGTTATAGTTCGTGTGTGTCTAATTTCGATGAAGAGTTGGAGCACTAGAAGAATAGATTGCATGAAGTGACCACAAAGCGTTGTAATAAGGTTACAAAATCTTTGCGATGTGTCAAATTCAAAGTGCACAACTTTTCCTTTTATGATGGAATGGGGAATTTTGTCTTATTATTGGAGGAATTTAAGCAAAAAGTGCCAGAGGAACAAAGGTAAGAGGCTCTACACTTCGCATTAAGATTCACTCTAGCCCGATGGTGGGGAGCGCACAAAGAAAGTCTAGGAGGTTGGCCAGAATTTTGCAAACTAATAAGGCTAAGTTTTGGTCAGGTTGACACAAGAATTCCGAAGAAGTTTGATGGCTAGAAGGATCCGTACGAGCATTTAGCTCACTGGACCGAAGCTTGGGGAGTAGAACCTCAACCAGAATGGGTGCACATGTTCTTTCATTCTTTGGAGATGATACCTCAACAATTGTATCTTCAAACAAAATTGCACCATGGAACGATGGATTGGGATGAGATGAAAGAATTTTTCTTGACACATTAATGGGGCTCTCCAAGAAGTGAAGGCAAACCCTATTCTGGATTACTAAGGAACCCAAAACTTTGGTACAACCTGATTAGGCCACACAAATGGCACAGGCTCAGGATATTCTCCAAGCTTAGTACACCAGCCATATTCTCCAGGGTTTTTGTTGCAGCTTTCAAAGAATATATCAAAAAATTCCTGGAAGTATATTTTGATGACTGGATAGTATTTTTCCTATTAAATAAGTACGTTTATATCATGCGCTTGATGTTGGATACCTACAGCAAGTATCAGATCTCCTTAAACCTGAAGAAGTGCATTTTTTATGTATCATGTGGTATTTTTTTGGGACACATTATGTGCAAATAGGGAGTGATGGTAGACACTATGAAGATTGTCATGATTATCAATTTATAACTCCCAACAAGTGTTATGCAGCTACACATGATGCTCAGATATACAAGCTACTACAGGAATTTCATTAAGGCATACGCGTAGATTACTGCACCCGTGGAGAAGTTATTGAAGAAGGATGTCAAGTTCTATTGGGATGATGATTTTCAACATAGTCTCGATATACTAAAGGAAAAAATGGTGATTGTGCCTATTCTTATCTTCCCTGATTGGAGGAAGGTATTCCATGTACATGTCGATGCATCCTGCATAGCCCTAGGAGTTGTGTTAGCACAGCCAGGAGAAGGAGATATTGACCACCTTGTAGCCTTTTCTAGTAGGAAGTTATCTAAAGCAGAAAGGAACTACTCCACCACAAAGTGCGAAGGTTTGGAAATGGTATAGGCGCTCCAAAAATATAGGCACTCTTTATGGGTGGCGCAATTCAAAATGTTCACAGATCATTTTTCTTTAAAGTACCAGGTCAACAAGATAGTGTTGGAGGGGAAGATTTGCCGATGCTTAGTGTTGTTCGAAGAATATGATTTCAAGGTAATTTTCAAGCTAGGTTGTTTGAATGTCATACCAAACCATCTGTCCAGGATTGAGACAGGGGAGGAACCAACGAATTTTGAGGAAGGATTACCTGATGCGCAGTTGTTCGCTATCAAGGTTGCAGATGAGAATTTCCCGGATTTCATTCAGTTTCTCTCAACGGGAATCACACCTTAGGAATAAACTATGCAAAAAAAGAAGGAGTTCGTCGTAATGGCGATAGACTTTAATCTGATTGTAGGACACCTATATAAAATGGGGGATGATGAAATTTTGTGAAGATATGTTCCTAAGAATGAACAACACAACATATTGGTTAAAGCACATGGTAGAGTCGCTAGAGATCACTCCGCAAGAAAAGCTGTTGCGCATAATATTTTGTGTTATGGTGGCCTATAGTACATAAGGATTAAAATTCATATTGTATCACATGTGATGATTGTCAAAGGACTGGAAGACTGTCACAAAGAGATGAAATGGCATTGAAACCACAAGTAACGTTGGAAGCTTTCGATAAATGGGCGATTGAATTTTTAGTTCCAATCGATCTGCCGAGAAATAATACATGTGCGTAGTACATTATCACTGCAACTAAGTACCTCACTCAGTCAGTTGAGATGCAGCCAGTAAATAATTGCACTGAAGATAACACAGCAAAGGTAATTTTTGAGCATATTGTGTCACAATTTGGTTGTCCAAAAATTTTTATGAGTTGTCGGGGAACGCATCTCCTTAATAGAACTATCGAAGCCTTTACTGAATAATTCCAAGTTGTTCACCACAATATTACGCCATACCACCCCCAGGTGAATGGCATAGTAGAAGCTTTCAACAAAATATTGGAAAACGCACAAACAAAAGTATGAAATGTTAATAGAAACGACTGGGACTTGTGCATTCATGTTGTTTTATGGACCTACATAAATACCTCTAAGAAGCTGACTAGACATACCCCATTTCGATTAGTATGAGGACAAGAAGCATTAATTCCCATGGAATTTATTGTGCCTAGTCTACGCATTTCTGCAGTAACGAATATGGTCGACGGAGACATCATGGAGCAGAGATTGGCGCAGTTGCTCAAGATAGAAGAGGAGCTCTTCATCATCGAATTTCATAAGCAAGTTCAGAAGGAAAGAGAGAATTCCTGGCATTATCGAAATATTAAGAAAAATATATTCAAATATGGGTACCTGCTTCTTTTGTATGACAAAAAGTTTGCGAAGTTCCCAGGAAAGCTGAAAATGTACTGGTTAGGCCTGTATATTGTCCAAGAAGTGACAGACGGAGGGGCAGTCTAGCTCACCAATTTGAATAGGGAATTGTTCCCTAGTTGAATCAATGGTATCAGATTAAAAATGTATAGGAACGACTCCATCCCTGGTGGTTCACAATGATTATATGGCTGAGGTAGAGTCTTGATGCTCCATGCAGTTGGTCGAGGGCATAAGACTATAAATGGGTTGCAGATACAATCAAGTGTGAATCAAGCAAGCATGCATCAAGTAAGCATACATCAAGTGAGTGAGTTTCAGGAGAGCGTGGCTCCAGTTAAGCAAAGGCAGAAATGTTACAAAATAGTGCACTGATAGAATTCCTCCATTAAAGGATGCCTTGAGTCGCATCATAGAAAATATAAATGGCGCACCACTATTTTGACTCAGGACGAGTCACATTTTTGTGTTGGGGGCATGTTGGAACAATGATCCCCCATGAAGTAAAGATTCCGCAAATCGAGGAGCGAAGCGCGTAGTCTGTAGTATATTTTTGGTCTTAGGGTCTTTGGGGTAGGTGAAAGCCCCTTAATTATGTAAAGAGATGGGCTTTTTTATGAACGTTGGACTCCGCCCATTGTTTTGGATCATGGTATTGTAAAAGCCAAATATATATAAGGATTATAGCTAGGATAGGCATGATAGGCTTATAATTGATGATATGAAATGCATATGGATATAAGACTGAGTTAGAGCCTATGTTTTGGGTTATAAGAAAAGTTTCCTCCAGCTGTGTGCATGGAGACCTTAGGAAAAACTGCAGTTGTGTGCGCAGGCCCTTGCAGCTGTGTGCATGGGGTAGAAAGTGATTTTATGAGACAGATCTGGATATGAATGAATGAATTGTTGAGAATATCTGAGTTATATTGATGTGTTTGATTTTTACTTACTATTTATGAATGATTATTTTGAATAGATCTTTTGCTCTGTAACTGAATAGTGCGGTTCATTTTATGGTTATTTAGTGTGTTTAATGCATGAATAAGTAAGATCGCGCAATCTTTGAGTAAGTTCAACAGTTGTGTTGAACAATGCTGGTAATATTGCTACATCTGACCTATAGACTTCTGATAAGAACAAAAATCCCTAAATCTATTGTCCTCTATCCCTCTGGATGCAAAAACCTGGTTCTAGCATCCCCCTATACTACCTCGGGTGATACTTCGGTCTACGCAATTAGATCGTTGCCGAAAGGGCTGGTAATAGTGGGTTTTGTTGGACTGTGCAGTCACTTTGAAATTGGGTCTAGGCCCCATAAATCCAATAGGAGAGATTGTGGTCTGACATGGTATAATAAGAGATCGGTGGAACACCAAATATGGATCCTCATCGAAGACTGATAATGAGGAGAATTGTGCCTTCGCTGGAAAGGAAAATAAATTTAAATGGAAAGCATCCCATTTTAAATCGAATTTTGGTCAGGCAAGCAAGAAGAGAAACTTTTCAAAGGTAAAATGTTGTCATTATCATGAGCTTGGGCACTATGATACAAAGTTTCTACACAAGACGATCGGTAAGAAGCCCTTAGGAGGAGTGGCATGTGATGCACTTACTTCATAGTTTGAGTTGGATTTCACCCTCATCGCATGCATGGTGTCATCAGTGATGGGTTCAGTGTGGTACTTGGATAGTGGAGCTTCATTCCATATGATCAGAAATAAATAATTCCTCAGTAACCTGGAGGAGAAGGATCTCCATATGCGCATCAAGATGGGAGATGATAGGAGGTATAACACTACCATCATAGGTACAATTAAATTTCAGAGGGAGTTAGGTAATCCTCTCACATTAAAAGATGCCATGTATTTTCCCGGTTTAAATAATAATTTGGTTTATGTTTCTATGTTGGAATACCATGGCTATGATGTGATGTTTAGCAAAGGAAAGGTGTTCCTTCGTCACAAAGCCACGGGATAGGTGAAGAAGATTGGGGTTTGAGTAAAGAACCTCTAAAAATTTGATGTATAAGACTCTTCTTCCTTGAGCACCAAAGCAGAGAAGGTGGAGAGTCGAGATATCAATGAGTTATACAGAATATTGGGCCATTTACACCATGGTGCTTTCAAGATCATGCAGCATATTTCTACAGGATGTAGAAATTATACAACAAGCATGTATATCTTGGATTCACTCGATCTAGCAATGTACTAAATTTAAATACTGAATTTCTTCTACAAATATTTTGTGAAATTAAAAACACAATCGCTAATCACATGAACATGAATAAAGATCAATCACACACAACACAGATAATTTCCCAGGGAAAGTTTACAGCTAAAAAACCCCACTATCTTCTATTGTATATTCAACGTGGATCATGAAACAATTGCATACAAAAATATTCTCACAAGATACCTCCAGTACTCAGCTAATTATATCACACTATCATAAGCAAAACTGACCAACACATAGCCAATTCTCAACCTCCAGACAGCTTGCCTTTCTTGCGCAATCCTTGATGGTCTAGATCCCTAAAAGATATGAATTCTTGCATGCATTAACTTCGCAAGTATCATGGGCACTCCAATGGGTGTTTGGTTGCATGTGTGCAACCCAATAATCCTACAACTAATAGTCAACTTCCCTTTCAACTAGAACTCAACTGGGTCTCCACTGGATTTGACATGCATGCAGCTAATAATAGTAAATCCTCAGTTTCATGTGAGATCATTGGTTGTGAATTAATTAATATTTAGTTCACTTGACCTCTCACTAGCGTATCTTCAGCTACAACTAGCACAACTGATTTTAACTCACTTAATTGAGTTAAACTATTTAAAACTTGCATTAACTCATGCACCACTGCACTTTGAACTATGTTGCAACTAGAATTACTTTGCATGCCTCACCAACTACCTCTAACTTGAAATCCACTAGCTAACTAAAATTATCACTTTCAATTAACTAATTCAATTCCACATTGAGAATAGATTACAATTTAATTTCCATCTTAATTAATGGATAACCAAAATATACATGCACCCAAAAATAGCATTGTGGGCCCCTCCCTTGTCTGGGTTCTTAATGCACTAGGCATAGGTGCTAAATTTTCTTGTTGAATCTCAACACTCCCTCTCAACAAGAAAGGGATTATCCTTCACCCCGATCCTATCTCTATGGTATTCGAATTTTCTCCTGGTGAGTGCCTTCGTCAGAATATCTGCATCCTGATCTTCCATGGGAATGTACTGAAGCAACATTATCCTTATCTGCACACAATCTCTGAGATGATGGTACCGATGTTATAGCATAATTTTTCACCCTCATGTGAATAATGTTTGTCTCTTTGGCCCTAGGCACCCTTTCCTTCCATACTTGAACAAATTCATAAAAAAATAGTGTTAAAATCCCCATACGCGATTATGCCTAGACTTTTAAATGTATACTTGAGACTATTTGATAACTTTTTCATGTGTGTATTTAAATCACTAAAATATATATATATATATATATATATATATTCCTTATTATAGTGTGAGGTGATGGTTATTCCCCTAATTCAACCACCTCAGCCTGTGGCCCAACTATTTCCAACTGATGAAACTACTTTGAGGGAGCATAAAAGCCCCTCATGTGTATGGCCTAAGGGAGAGAAAATTTATAGATATTATACTCTGTTGGATCCCAATTTCAAGTCTGATGTTACCATGCCTCTTGCACTTCCCAAGTATATTTAGGAAACCCTTGTTTCCTTGAAGATGATCATCATCCTATATGACATCTAGTGTGCACACATCGTGGAAGAATCCTAGTGAGGCGAGGGCTGGATGGATCCAGAGGACGGTCTACTCGAAGGCCGTGGAAGGATTCAAGTGATCTCTCCACTTACTATTCTTGTACGTGCCATTTATAATAAAGAAGAACCATCTTGTTCCCAAATATTCACGTGTCTATATATGTGTGAATATTGTTAGTTAAACATTCAGTATTGTTATATGATATTATACATGAATTATACTGACATCTAGGAACAATATATGTTGTACAACTAGTGTTTTGTGTTCATTCTTTCTTGATTTCCAGGTTACGAAGCAGGAGGAGTTGCTGGGGGTTTAAACCTTGCGGGATCTACATCAAACATAGGACTTTCGAGTAAGTTCCGCAATTGATTAAATCTAGTTTTCGGCATAAAATATAGGTTAAGTGAGTCCTTATTGAATGGTGTGCCCCTGATCTATGAAGGTTACCGACCCAAAAACCTTTAGGGAGTTATTTCCCGAAACAACCGAATATCTATATGCTTGAACCTGTCTTGAAACATGGGATTAATTGAGATTTTAATGCAACTATGATTATCACAATGAATCATTGTTGGATCCATCTGAGAACCAAACAAACCAACCAAGATCCTTCTCATCTAGATAGCCTCGCATGCAACTTGACTTTCTGCCATGTATTCTTCTTCTACTAAACTGAGTGCCATGAATCGTTGTTTCTTGTTGTACCAGGAAACTATTGTTGATCCAATGCTAAGGATCCCTCCTGATGTGCTCTTTCTGTCTGATGGACTGTCAACCCAATCTGCATATTTGAAACCATGCAGCTTCACTCCCTCTATCCATTTATACCATAGAACATACTCTGATGTGCCCCTCAAGTATCTCGGGACATGCTTCCCCACCTTCCAAAAAATCTTGGTAGGATTAACCATAGCTTGACTCGGCTGGTTAACTTCGTAGTAAATGTTCAGTCTCATGTTCACAAAATACATCAGTGAACCCACTAACTATCGGTAGATAGTAGCATCCACTACCTCTCTAGAAGTAGCATCCTCTTTCCTCCAATTTCTTGGAAGAGGAGTATCCATGGGTTTGCATCTATCCATGTTAAACTTACCCAATATCTCCTTTGCATACTTGCCTTGAGACACAAAAAGGTCACCATCCTGCTGCCATATTTCCAATCCAAGGAAATAATGAAGGAGGCCCATATCCTTCATTTCAAACTCCCTTGCAAGGTCCTCCTTGCATGAGTGTATCAACTTCTCATCACCAGTCAAAATTAAATCATCAACATAAAGAACAATAATTAATAGCTTACCCTCAAGCACAATCTGGTATAGCTTTTCATCTGTTTCACTTTTGGTGAAGCCCAATCTTGTGAAATTGATGTTTATGCAAGTGTATCAAGCATAGGGTGCTTGCTTCATCCCATACAGTTCTCTTTTGAGCCTGCACACATGCGACTCACTGTTGAAGATTTAGAAACCTTCATGATGCTCTATGTACACCTCTTCCTCACTGATTGCATTGAGAAATTTAGTTTTCACATCCATTTGATGAATGTGCCAGCCCATCTGCACTAAGAGTGCAAGGATAGATCTTATGGAAGAGTACCTTGCAATAGGTGAAAAAATTTCATCATAATCTATCCCCTCAATCTATGAGAACCCCCAAGCCACAAATCTGGCCTTTTATTTCTCCACACTCTATCAGCAGCGTGCTTTACCTTGTAGATCCATCTCGATCGAACCACTGATTTGTAGACTGGTCTTGGGACTATATCCCATGCACTTTTCTTGACAATGGAGTCATACCCCTCCACCATTGCATCAACCCAAGTTGGTTGTTGCACTGCTTCCTGAAAGGAAGATGGTTCAGGCACAATAAATTTTCTCATAAGAGCCATGTATCTAGTAAATCAGCCAGGAGCCTATCTCTGTCTACGTTGTGAAGTAGGGGCTCATACATTCTCTACAACATCAAGTCTCAATATATCAGCTTCTGTGGTGGGCCTTCTGCCATTTATGATGGATGGCTCTGCATGATTGTTTTCCTCCACTCCATGAACCTCCTCATCCGGTTGATCCACATCTTGAGACTCGTCCTTTGGAACCAATAGTTCCTCCTCTGCAGGCAAGTCCAAATCCATCTCAAGGGAAAACCGCATGGCTTTCCCCTCATTAAATTCTATATCCCATCACAAAACATTCATTCTATTGTTTGGAAAATACACACGATAATTATGGGTTGTTTTAGTGTACACCACAAAAATTCGTCGGTTCTAGCTTCTTCCTGGCATCCTTGGTCACATGCACATAAACAGATGAGCCAAAAATCTTAAAGTGTGAAACATTGGGTTTCTTACCAGTGAAAGCCTTTTCAAGTGTACTCTATGAGGACAACAGTTTTGCACATGTACCATTGTTTTGCATGCTTTCGCCCACAGATGCATCAATAGGCCTTGATCATGAAATATCACTTGTGTTGCACCCACAATAGTTCTTTTCTTATTCTCCATGACCCCCATCTGTTGTGGGTTATAGGGCGCCATGATTTCTCTTTGAATTCCTTATTTGCTGTAGAACTTCTTGAATTTGTTAGAGATGTATTATCCACCTTTATCGCTCCTAAGAGCCTTCACTTTCTTCCCTGAATCTTTCTCCACCACTGCATTAAACTCACAGAACTTAGAGAATGTTTTATCTTTCTTTTGGATGAATAAGATCCAGCACTTAAGAGAAAATTCATCAAAGAATATTACATAGTACTTATGTTTTTTTGTTGAAGCAACCAAGAAGGGACCACACACATCTGTGTGAAATCACTCGAGGATCCCTGAAGCTCAGTTTTCCTTCTCATCAAAGGTGGCCTTTACATATTTTCCCATAGTACATCATTTTCACATGTTTGGCTACACAATTGTACCCCTCGGAAGACCAGTAGAAATCTGCTACATGACTTTCAAGGCTCCATGGTGAAGATGGACCAATCGCCTCTGCCATAATTCACCCTCATCCTGGCTCACCACTTGATCTACCTTGCCCATCATTATTGCACAGCCATCTACCTCTAGCTTGTAGATATTATTAACTTGAATCCTTATCCTCTTGGCTTGTCTCATTGTTTTATGTCGCAAGAAAGTTTTTCCATTACTAAAAACAACATCATAGCCTCTATCCTCCAACATTGCGACTAAGACAAAAAATTTCTTCAGACCTGGTACATGCATTACTTATTTTAATTGAAATGGTTTACCTGAGACCCTCTGAAAGGTAATGGTACCAATTCCAGTAGCACTATACTGTCCATCATCGCCAATTTCAATATGCATCTGGAGATATTTCTCCTCCAAGTCATTGAAAAGTTCCTTATCTCCTGTCATGTGAAAGGAAGTGTCACTATCCAAATACCACACAGATCCCAATGCAGTAGACACCATGCATGCGATCAATGAGAATTCAAGCTCAAATTGCGAGGCAATGGCCTCACCAGCTGCAGATCCTCCAACATTCTTTTTCTTCTTCTTTTGTGGACAGTTAGTAGAAAAATGCCCATGCTTGTGACAGTGAAAACACTTCACCTTGTGCATGCCCTACTTCTTGCCCTTCTTCGCCCTGGAAACCAAATCCCAATCCTCTTCATCCTCATTCTTAGATGAAGATCCATCTTTGGTGTTTTGTTTGAACTCCCCCTGTAACAAATCTGAGCACAGACATTCCCAATATGGAAATTTTTCCCTTCCATTGATAGAGTCTTGATAATTATGCCAACGCTTGGGAAGTCCTAGAAGAGACAAACTCACCAAATCATCATCAGAAACTATTATTCCAATGCTCCCGATTTCATCCCGACATTGGACAAACTTTATAATATATTTTGGAATGGTGTCACCCTTTTCCATCTTGATCTTCCTGAGTTTATCTTTAAGTGCCAATTTCCTATGGTCGTTGCTGCCTTGGAATAGATATGTCAAATCCTTCCACATTTCATATGGTGTGTCTTTCCCATGGAGGCTTGAGACAATGTGGTCTCATAATCCCTCCAACAAAATCCTCCTCGCCTTTGCTAGTTTCTTTTTCCATGCATTAAGGTTTGTAGCAGGTTTAGGAGCATCATCGTCAATGAATTACTTCAAGACATTGTATTTGAGTATTTCCTCCATCCTTTCCTTCCAAGAAATATATCTCGAGCTGCCCTCGAGTGAATACTCTAACCTCAAGCCATCGAAATCCATTTCGATCTTGAATCAATTGTAGCACCAAGAAATTATTTCTGCAAATTCGAATTCCATCCGGTCACAAACTTAGCTCCGCTTCACTTCTACATTTTCTTGTGCTCTCATACCATGTAGAAATTATACAACAAGCATGTATATCTTGGATTCACCCGATATAACAATGTACTAAAGTTAAATACTAGATCGCTTCTACAAATCTTTTGCGGAATTAAAAACAAAATCAAATGAACATGAACATGAACATGAAGAAAGATCAATCACACACAACACAGATAATTTCCTAGGGAAATATTACAACTAACAAACCCCACTATCTTCTATTGTATATTCAACATGGATCATGAAAAAATTACATACAAAACTCTTCTCACAAGATCCCTCCAATACTCAACTAATTTTCTCACACTGTCATATGAAAAACTAACCAACACATAGCCAATTCTCAGCCTCCAGACAACCTTCCGTGCTTGGGAAATCCATGGTGTTCTAGATCCCTAAAACATAGGAATTATTTCCTGCCTTGACTGCAAAATTATCATAGGCACTCCATCCTATAACTGATATTCAACTTCCCTTTCACCTAGAACTCCACTGGGTCTCCACTAGATTTGACATGCATGCAGCTAATAATACTAAATCCTCAGTTGCATGTGAGATCATTGATTGTGAATTAACTAATATTTAGTTCACTTGATCTCTCACTAGTGTATCCTAATTTACAACTAGCACAACTTATTTTAACTCACTTAACTAAGTTAAATTATTTATAACTTGCATTAACTCATGCACCACTGCACTTCAAACTCTGTTACAACTAGAATTACTCTGCATGCCTCACCAACTACCTCTAACTCGAAATCCACTAGCTAACTGAATTTATCACTTTCAGTTAACTAATTCAAGTCCACATTGAGAATAGATTACAGTTTAATGTACATCATAATTAAGGGATAACCAAAATATAGATGCACCCAAAAATAGCATTGTGGGCCCCACCCTAGTCTGGGTCCTTAATGCAACCAGGTGCTTAATGCACTAGGAATGGGTGCTGAACTTTCTTATTGAATCTCAACACAGGACTTCCCAAGGGTGCACTTGAGTAGGGAGATACTTGAAAAGGGTGTACATTGGGGAAGTTCACCAAAGCCACCTTTCACGATAAGGAAATTTGAGCAAAGGAAATCCTTGAGAGAGTTCACTCAGATTCATGTGGACCATTCTCGACAAGTTCCACAGAAAAACATAGGTATTTTGTGATTTTTGTAGATGTTTTTTCATGCAAGTGTTGTATTTTCTTCATTCAGAAGAAATATCAGACATTCTCAAAGTTTTGTGAGTTCAAATCACTTCTCGATAAAGATACAGGGAAGAAGGTGAAGGCTCAAAGGAGTGATAATGGTGGAGAATGCTTCTCTAACGAATTCAATACCTTTTTTTCTTGAGAAGGAATTCAAAGGGAATGGATAGCACTTCATAAACCACTTGAGAATATGGTTTCAGAAAGGAAGAAAATAACTATTATGGGAGAAGCATGAGTGATGTTGCATGATCAAGGCTTATTGTTGCATCTATGGGTGAAATCATGTAACACAATGGTATTTCTGTAGAACTAAATTCCTGGTCAAATACGTGGGATGAGTACACCAGAGGAATATTTTTCAAGTAAAAGACCAGATGTGTCACATTTTAAAATTATTGGTTCATTAGTTTATTTCCATTTAACCTGTAGAAATTATACAACATACACGTATATCATGGATTCAAACCGATCTAACAATGTACTAAAGATAGATACTGAATCACTTCTACAAATCACTTGTGAAAAATAAACACAATATCCAATTACATGAAGCAAAGAAAGAATCAGATCAAACCACAACAAAGATAATTTCCCATGGAAATCTTGCTTCTCAAAACCCCACTATCTTCTATTGTATATTCCGCATGGATACATGAAACAAATACAATTTCCTCTCATCACAAGAGTCTCCAACACTCAGCTATCTATCTCACACTATCCTCACTAAAATCTGACCAATACTTATCCAATTTCCATCCTCTCAATAGCCTTCCTTGCTCACACAATTCATTAGGAATGAAATCCTTGCAGAATAGGAATTGTGACCTTCTTTAACTATGCAAGGATCATGGCCAAGCCAATGGGTGTTTGGTTGCATGGTTGCAACCCGATAATCCTACAACTGATAGTTAACATCCCTTTCACCTTAGTCTCAAATGGGTCTCCACTGGAACTAACATACATATAGATAATAATAGTAAATCCTCAGTTTCATGTGAGATCATTGATTGTGAATTAACTAATATTTAATTCGCTTGATCTTCCACTTGTGCATCAAACAGTTACAACTAGCACAACTAAGTTTAACTCACCTAAAATGAGTTAAATAATTACAACATGCATTAACTAATGCACTAAATTCAACTTGGACTCAACAACTTAGAGAATCACTCTGCATGTCCTACCAACTTCCCTCAACTCGAAATTCATGAGATAACTAAGTTTGTCACACTCAATTAACTATTACAAGTATTTTTGAGATAATATTATGTTTTATTGTCCATTTTAATTAAGGGATAAGTAAAATAGACATGCACCAAATTTAGCCCACACCAGTGTAGGTTTCGCTAAGACCTGTGGTCCCACACTAGTATAGGTGCTTCTTGGACCTCTTGGTCCCACACTATTGTAGTTGCTGCAATTTCTTGTTGAACTTAAAAAATCCCTCTCAACAAGGAAGGGAGTATCCTGCACCCCGATCACGTCTCTATGGTATTTGAATTTTCTCCTGGTGAGCACCTTTATCAAAATATTTGCATCCTGATCTTCCATGGAATGTAGTGAAGTAAAATTTTGTGCCTTTGAACAAAATCTCTAATATGGTGGTACCAGATATCAATGTGCTTGGACCTATCATGAAACACAGGATTAATCGAGAGTTAAATGAAACTCTGGTTATCACAATGTATCAATGTCGGATCCATCTGAGAACCAAAAAAAACAACCAATATCTTTCTCATCCAGGTGGCCTCACACACAGCTTGACTCGTTTCCTTGTACTCTGCCTTAGCTAAACTGAGTGCCACGAATCGCTGCTTCCTGCTGTACCAAGAAATTGTTGTTGATCCAATGCTAAAGATCCCTACTGATGTGCTCTTTCTATCTGATGGACTACCTGTCCAATATGCATCTGTGAAGCCTTGAAGCTTCACTCCCTCTATCCGTCTGTACCATAAACCATACTCTGATGTGCCTTTGAGATACCTCAATTCATGCTTCCCTGCCTTCCAAAATATCTTGGTAGGCTTAATGGTAACCATAGATTGACTCAACTGGTTAACTGGGTAGAATGTTTGGTCTCGTTTTCACAAAATACATTAGTGAACCCACTAACTATCTATAGACAATAGCATCCACTACTTCTCCAAAAGTAGCATTCTCTTTCCTCCAATTTCCTGGAAGAGGAGTCTCCATGGTTTTGCAGCTCTGCATGTGAAACTTTCCCAGCATCTCTTTGGCATACTTTCCTTGAGAAACAAATTTTTTACCATCTCGCTACCATATTTCCAAACCAAGGAAATAATGGAGTCCCATGTCCTTCATTTCAAATTCTCTTGCAAGGTCCTCTTTGTAATAAAGTATCATCTGCTCATCACCTGTTAAGATTAGATCATCTACATAAAGTATAATAATAAAAAACTTACCATCAACCACAATTTTGGTACAGGTTTGCATCAACTTCACTTTTGGTGAAGCCCAACCCGGTGAAATAGTTGTCAATCTGAGTGTACCAAGCATGAGGTGCTTGCTTCAGCCCATATAGTGCTCTCTTGACTCATCACACATGTGACTCACAATAAAATATTTCGAAACCTTCAGGCATCTCTATGTACACTTCCTCCTCAGTGACTCCATTGAGAAATGTAGTTTTCACATCCATCTGATGAATGTGCCACCCCATCTGCATTGAGAGTGGAAGGATAGATCTAATGCAAGAATACCTTGCAACTAGTGCAAAGTTTTCTTCATAGCCAATCCCCTCAATCTATGAGAATCCATGTGCCACAAATCTAGCCTTATACTTCTCCAAACACCCATCAGAAACTTTCTTTACCTTGTAGATCCATATAAATCCAAACATTGATTTATCGACCGGTCTTGGGACTACCTCCCATGAACTGTTCTTGACAATGGAGTCATACTCCTCTACCATAGCATTTACCCAAGTTGGTTGATGCACTGCTTACTCAAAGGAAGATGGTTTAGTCATAATAAGTTTTCTCACAAGAGCCATGTATCCAGTATACCTGTCTGGAGACTGTCTCTGTCTGTGCAGTGAAGTGGGGGCTCCTACATTCTCTGTTGCATCAAGTCTCAATCTATCAGCTTTCGTGGTGTGCCTTCTTCCATTTCTGATGGATGGATCTGCATGAGTGTTTTCCTCCACTCCATGATCCTCTGCATGTGGTTGATCCACACCTTGAGGTTCATTCTTGGGAACCAATATTTCCTCATCTACATTCAATTCCAGCTCCCTCTTAAGGGACAACCGCATGGCTTTCTCCTCATCAAATTTAATATCTTGTCACACAACATTCATTCTATTGTTTGGAAAATACACCCGATAGTTTTGGGGGGTTTCAATGTACCCCACAAATATCAAAATCTTAGTTGGTTGTTCAAGCTTCTTCCTGACGTCTTTGGTCACATGCACATAAACAGATGAGCCAAAAATCTTAAAATGTGAAACATCAAGTTTCTTACAAATAAAAGCCTCTTCTGGTGTACTCATGCCAAGTATCCTATGAGGACAACGGTTCTGCACATATACCGCTTTGTTGCATGCCTCCACCCACGGATGCAGCGGTAGGCCCTGATCATGCAACATCGCACGTGCTGCACCCACAATCATTCTATTCTTTCTTTCAGCAACCCCATTCTGTTGTGGGTTATGAGGTGTTATTATTTCTCTTCGAATTCCTTATTTGCTACAAAATTTATTGAATTCGTTAGAGATGTACTCACCACCATTATCACTCCTAAGAGCCATCACTTGCTTCCCCATGTCTTTCTCCACCAGTGCTTTAAACTCAAGAAACTTTGAGAATTTCTGATCTTCCTTCTGCATGAATAATATCCATCACTTACGATAATATTCATCAAAAAATATCACATAGTACTTATGTTTTGTTGTCGAAACAGTAGAGAATGGTCCACACACGTATGAGTGAACTCTCTCAAGGATTTCTAAAGCTCAGTTCTCCTTCTCATGAAAGGTGGCCTTTGCATACTTCCCCATGGTGCTGTTAGGTCCCTGTAATTTGTTAGATTGGTAGAAAAAATGAATAGGGGTAACATCAAACCAATCTTTGGAGTCCTAGGACCTAGCCTTCCTGGACTCAGAGAGGGCTCTCAATATTGTTTGTGTAAAAGATGTGAAGTTGATAGATTCTAGGGTTTTTATTTTGGGCTAGTTATAGGGATTAGGGTTTTCTTGTTTGTTTGGTTGGTTGGATAGGTTTTCAAGGAGAATAGGTAGAGTAAGAGAGAATCAATCCATTGGGCTATGTAATCTACAAAGGTTTTGAAGAGTGCAAAACATAAGTTAAGGGTGTCTCAAATGGCAATTTAACAAGGCCAAATGGATCTAAGTAGGTTTTGTGTGGGTGAAATGAACATAGAGTTGTGAATATAGTAAGTTAAGGGGAAATCAAGGATCATTTAACATACTATGAACAAGGAAAAATATTTTACTATGATAGTATAGCAAAACATGAAGAGTAATAAAGGATTCTTCAATCAAACAATACTAAGCAGACCTCAAACAATAGATAAGTAAAGTTAGAGAGCAGTTAAGGATTCTCTAAAAATTGCTTGCAAACAAATAGACATTTAACATGAAATTTTAGTAAAAACCAAATAGCATTTAATAATTCTTTAACTAAACTTCAAGGAGGAAAACATAGAAATCAAAAGAGGCAGGTAGAAGTGGGGTGCCAAAAAAGCAAGTCCTATTCTCGATATTTCTGTCTTTTGATCAAGGAAACCATAAACATAATGAATCACTGAAAGAAAAAAAGACAAAAGTGGAATACATCACCATCTAACGTCCAAGCTTTATGAATCCTAAGAGTGTGCTCAATCCATGGATGCATAGTCCAAAGCCATCACAAGTCACCAAAAACCAATTTCGCCAATAAACTCCAAATCTATCTCATATTATGCTCAGAAAATATCCAACATGTACAATGAGGCCTAAATTTTTTATTTAACAAGAAAAAAGTACCAAAAACCCTAAATAGGGTTTGAAAATGTCATAAATTCCATTTATGTCCAAAGAGACCATGCAAGGCCCAAGGCATAAAATATCTAATGAAATAAATGCAAAAATAACTTCTAGCACCTAACTTTGGAGTGATTTACCCAAAAATCCACACAAATATCCATTTTCTATAGATGAGTGTCTTTTTTTTACTTTTGCACATAAGGGCGTAGCAGGGAGGTCTAATGGTGCAGCACCTGCACAGGAAAACTGGGTCACCTTGCAACTGGAATTTGAAGGCCTTCATGATGTCAGAATGAACTCTGTGATGGCTTGTTGGAAAGCCTATCAAGTCTAATTTCAAAAAATACCCTTGGTTTTCTGATTGGACTTCATTAACATGTTCAAAAATCAAATCTCCCAAGGCTGCTAAAGACGCAGCGCCAGCGATGAAAACATGGCAGAAAGGTGAAATTTTGCATGTTTTTGGGCCTTTTGGGGGACCAAAACTGCTCCAAATGATCTGAAATTTAGTGTGAATGATGCCTTTGGCCTAAGGATTCCAAAAATGTATAGTGTTCCTCCAATGGATGCCTTGATAAAAATTGCAGCGCTAAGGACGATGCTCCCTCTGCCCTCAAAATCAGTCAAAAAACCAAAATTCTAAAAACTTGCCAAAATTTTGCAATTATTGTTACACCATTTTTTTGGTTATCTAACCTATTATCATTAGATGGACCCAAGTACACCATGTAAGACCAATTTTACCCTAAGTAAAATTGCTTTCACTATGTAAAATAACTTAGTAAAACACCTTTATTTAGTTGATTATGGTCTAAATAGGAAACCCCAAAAGGAAATAATAAACAAATCTATATTTGTTTATATTTCCTCAAAGAATAATTAGTTGAACATCAATTTAATTATTAGTCCTCGTCATATTTAACCCAAAACAAGGAAATCAATTAAATAAACCCTTATTTATTTGATTATTTCCTAGGAATAAGTTATTTAATCCTTATTTAAATAATATTCCTAATTAAATTTGACTAAATCATTTATAAATAATTAAATAAATCATTATTTATTTAATTATATTTCCATCATTTCCTTAAAATAATAAATAAACCATTTATTTATTTATTATTTATAAATAAAGGATTTGACCCAAGTTAAAATCTTTTTCCCTCCAACAAATATAATAAAATATTCCTAAAAGGTGGTTCTAGAAATTGGTTAATAATATTTTATTCATGCACCGAGTTCTACACTACCCTAATATTTTGTTATAAATAGAAAGGTTTTTCCATTCATTTGTCACCTTTCATTGCATATTAGATCACTCTGGATCTATACCCTTGGTCTGACTTTGAGCCATTATCATTGTCACATTCTCCATTATTTACTTTGTGAGCTCCCTTTGAGTTCTATGTTTGTCTGGGTTTTCTACACCAACAAGAGAGAAATTCTAGATCTAAAGTGTTGAGGACTTTCAAGAACCCATACCATTGAGGAGAATTGGAAACACCTTTCTTGTTTTCCTCTTAGGTGCCCCTTAATATAAAAATTCTTTCAAAAATATCATTCTTGTCTTTTCTATTGGATGCATGGAGCAAAATTTCATTTTTACTGCTTAATGTCTTTTTATGCATAGATCTAGATTTGTGCAGCTTTGTCTTGATCAACTAACTACAGATTTGAAGATATTGGCAGCCATAATTGATGTTAGGGCTATTTTTTATGCGTAGCTAAAGTGGTCTTTTTCCAACAAAAGATTCATACTAACAATTGGTGACTCCACACGGGTTTTCTTTTGCGACCGCTGTCGTTTTATATATTCCTGCATATCTAGCTATTTCAGGCCCTAGGGTTTCTCTTCAGTTTTTTTTTGTTCCTATTTGTATGCTATTTTTCACCTCAAAAACCCTCAAACAATAAAATTTTTAACTTCTGTGTGTTTCTGGCCCTATTGTGCAGGTGACAGACATCAGCCGAAGCTGAGACAACAACGTTTTCTTAAATCTACCGCCAAGAGACCCGGATCTGGAGGTCGCACTTATTGGCCCAAAACCCGCGACCTAGCTTGGAGGATGCACGTTTCTGCCCCAAAATTATGACCTAGACTGAAAACAGGTCAGAACCTGCGACCTGCACTTTTTTCTGCACTTTTCCAGCAATTATTTTGGGTTTATCTGAAGCTTCTGTCAGGGTTTTCCAACCTCTGTGTCCACCTGTTTAGACCTGTTTCTAATCTGTTTTACTCAAATAAGTGGGAATCTCGCCCCTTAGGGCTTTAGTACCCTCCACTTTTTGTGGAATATTTTTAGCTGTTTCAGACGTTTGAATTTTCAGAGTTTCAGCCTTGTTCTTTTCAGATCTGATACCTCATTTTCAGATCCCTTTTAGATCAACTCTTCTCCCTTTCAAATCACCTCATATAGTTTTGTTTGGGTTTTCCTCTAGGGTCACCTCCTTGTCCCTTCTACCTTTAGTTGATTTCCTCCTTTGTTGCAGCAACCTTGCCTCTGCCTCTTTGTTGTTTTCTGCACCTTTTTTCAGCAGATTTCTCCTTTAGATCCCTGTCCCTCCTGACCTTAGATCTATTGGCCCCTTTTTAGTGTGTTTCGACTAGATTTTTTCCCTCTTTTAGACTAGTTTTGAGAGACCCGCATTCTTGGGTTAGATCGATGCATTTTTAGCTGTTAATTTTCTGTTATTTCAGCTTTATTTACTGTTCTCTGCAGATTTATTTTCAGTTACGCAACACACTTTTTCTCTTACTCTCAAAACGTCTAGGTTTAAAAATTAAAATTAACACACGCCACACACTGACCCTAAGTGAAGAAGAGCCTGGTTACCACCGCCAAGCAAAGACTTTAAAATCAATTGACACTGCACCTCTCTGCCCTTATTTCGACATTGACATCACTTGATTCTGCACCTCCCTGCCTTTATCGGTTATTCTTCTTCCCTTTGTGCCGTCATCATTGAGCCCCCAAGGCATATATCCCGGAGACTTCTTGGCCTTCACCCTCAATTTCTGGTTGGTCGCATTACTCCTTCCCATCGTCGTCGAGTTAGTCCTCCCCCGAGTCTGCACTCCGACTCTTCTTCTGATTATTCGGGTTCTCCCCCTGTTACCCTCACCATGTCTAGTTCAGGGCCTAACGCTAGCAGAAACCCTGGTCCTACCGCTGGGTCTGTTACTAGCAGAACCACCACGAGAGCTACCTCGACTGTCCCTTTGCTCCCTTATATGGCAGGTCTCAGTCTCCCCGATTTCAATCAGTTGATAAACGATCCTATCCGCCACGATGTTAGTTGGCCTGCTATGCCAAACAAGCTCCCCTCCGACATTCCCAAGTTCGAAGGCCTTGCTAGTGAAGATCCCTCCAACCATATCCAATCTTTCCACATGTGGTGTTCCTCCAATTCCATTACTGACGATTCTGTCCATCTTAGATTGTTCCAATGCACACTTACAGGTGAAGCTTCTAAATGGTATGTTGACCAGACCGCCTCTTGCCATACCACCTTTGCGACCATTGCCCAAGCCTTCTTATCTTATTTCCAGCTCCCTCTCAGATACGACACTAGTACCTAACTCTTGACTTCTTTCCGTCAATCATCTTCGACCCACCTTTCCGCTCATGTCCAGGAATGGCGGATAAGAAGAAGCTTATTTCGAGCTCCCACCTTTTGAAGATCGGGTCTACATGGACTAGTTCCTTCACTCTCTCTTACCTGCTATTGATCATTAGTTAACATCAGTCATTTTTCTAAGGTAACCCTTGAGTAGCCATGTATCGAATGTTATGACAGGTGGTGAAACATTTAAAAGGATGGTTGAAGAGAAACGATGATAAGACAAGTCACGTGCCTAAAACAAAACATATGTTCGAAAAGGGTTCAAACATAAATCAAAAGGGCAAAGGTATGGTGTAAAGGACACAAAACGAAAACATCATAAGGCTTGCCACTTTCATAATATGTATGTGAAGGGACTCTCCGTATGTGAAATTCCGAGGGGGTCAAGGAGCGGAAGGGGGAAGAGACTCATACCCCCGTGGAATTATGGTGACGTGCCACGGGGTGGACCCAGGGTAAGAGTGATGTGGCAGAATGAAGTGCGGCCCTAAAGGTCTGTACGCTGTGTATTTCACCAGTTCTATGAGGAATTTGTTTCAAGAACCATGTTATCTATGCGGCAGAAAGGTAAGGTAAGTTCATAGGTGAGCTGGTACCGAGGCCCGTACCAGTATTAAACCCGGCAAGCGGTGATCGCCAACTTCCAGTTAACGCCCAATCCCTATGCGCCGCGTGCTCCACTATCAGTATCCTTACGACACTCGCCCCACCTACGTTACCTCTCTACCTTTTACCTCAGAACTCTCAGTATTAGATAACAGTCCTCCTGTATTTTACTGTAGTGAAATTTACGGTTTTTCCAGATACGGTAGAAACTAAGTCGGAGCTAGTGCCAGGTATACCCAGTCACTGTCAATACACCCGCTTCGTTTTCCCGAGTAGATTTCCCTGTGCACAGGTATTATGTCCCTCATATCCCCTCTTCTTTCATTTTTTTTTTAAGTTTTTCATGACATTCATGGGAAAAGGCACCCCCAAGAAAACCCTCCCTCCGTGCTACAACCGTTGTCAGAGTACAAAGCTCGTCTTCAAGAAGAAATGGACCAGACTGATTTATTGTCAGAAAAAACCACCCAGTTAAAGGCTGAAATCATTGTTTCATTGCTCTGCCAAGAATTCACTCTCCTTCATCTGATAAAACACAATATCCCCACCGAGGTAGGTTTTAACGCCCTCACTGAAGCCTATATCAAGGTGGAAGGATTCGCATCGATGCCTAAACCTGCAGCAGATAGTCAACAAAGATGCACCCGGTATGCCAGCCAAATCGCTAGCTCGTCAGAAAATGTTCCACCACCAGTGTCAGCGACTGCCTTAACCCCTTCTCATCAGTGAAATACTCTCAATTCATGATTCAGCCCTAGTGGCCTTTTTACTTTTACTCTAGTAAATTACTTTTAAGTTTCAAGTGGAATTGATATTCCACTCCAGCATTTTACTTTTCTGCCATGACTGTTGTTTAATATTTTGTTTCAAAACGGCCGAGTGCCTAACTGCAAATGACGAGATGCCTTTTTTCCTCATCAGAAGTTTTGTTTATTTTGATAAGGACCTCTAACTAATTTCGGGCATGTGAGGAAGATATTTTTCCCAAAAATATCTTCCCGCTTATGTTGGGAGGCCTCTATATAAGCAAGATCTGAAGAGAACACTGGGTTCCATATTTTCAAAATAATTTTGCTGTGTAAGAATTGTTGTATGCTTGCTATTGAAATCTCAATAGAAATTTGAAGAGCCCGTTGGGTCTCAGCGAGAAGAAGTTTTATTTTGAGTGAGGATTCTGGTCTTAATGTTTTATAGTATGTAACTCCGCCTTATGTGATATTGTTTGATTGTTCATTTCACTGTTTCCACCTTTCTTATATCATGTTCTGGAATGCGAGTGGCTCACTAGCTCTGGTATAAATTTATCGCCACTGATACTTATACTTAACTAGTCTAGCGCTTTAAATATGGCTCAGGCATGATATGTTGTTTCACTTTCCACTTCACTCATGTTTCCTCTGTATTAAGTATTGTGGGAGGTTATTCTTTGAAAGCTATTGACATGCATGGATTCTTATCTTATTAAGCCCATCTCATGTTTAGATATGTTTACGGAATTCCATCTCATTGGTAGTTAGTATTCCTTCTGTGTTTTCTATGTTGCAAACGTCATCTGACTTTTAAATCTCTATAAAGCACTTTACAACCTAGCCCTCCTTACAGGAAGCTGTCTTTGAGTTGTCTGATGCATCTATATTGAGGACTCACTCCTTGCCTCTGCAATATCTTTTCATTGTGTTGAGTCTGTGAATATTCTAGTTCCATCTATATCGCACCTCCCTGTAAAAGTTGAACTAGTAATGAGCCTCATTCTAATAATGGTATTGGTTTATATTTTATGCTCCTTACTAATAATATGTCCTAGTAACTAGTCTTTCACAACTCAAGGCTGTCTCTAGGAATGACAACACATGCCATCGACAAAGATGTCGCATCCCAGTTCCCTTAAATTGAAGAAGCTGCCCTCCAAATAGCCTTGAAATATGACCTCATCTATGCTCAATCTGGTTATTTTTATACCGTCCTTCCTGACCTCCCCAGACCCGGTGGCACTAACACCCCGGAGGCACCTCACTCTACCGACGGTATCGTTGGATCTCTTTCAAATACCTATGCTCAACCTCCTATAGGCTATGGTTTCCCTCCGGGAGGGGCCAGCACCTCCAGCACTTTTCCCCCTCTAGGGAGCATTTATCCAGGATACAACATGCCTCCTCCATTTGCCCCACCTCCTGCTTACCTCAATGTTGCCCATCCTAACCATTATCCTTACCCATAGCCTGGTGTCCCAGCTCCTCCAGCATTTGGACCTCCACCTCCCTTGCCTTCTCAACCCCCGCAACAACAACTACTACCCCCTCCAGGGCAAGTATTTGCACAGCAGGGCGCGACTAATCCTCCTTCTTCTCAAAGAAAGAGGAAAGGCAATCAAAATCAATCTACCCCTGGTAATCGTGGATCTAATCCTTCAAGTCTTGATTCTACTACTGCAAACCAGCAACAAGGCTCTCAGCCTAAGCCGGATAGGCCTCTTCACACCAATAAGCCTTGTTCTTGTTGCGGTGTTTATGGTCATTAAACTCACGATTTTTCCCTATTACCACAGATGCGGTAGATTTGGGAGTCGCAGGCCACATTGTGAGGACAGCGTGCCTCCCCTACTGTTCCCTCTAACGCGACTACTTCTCAACCGGCTGTGTTTACCGACCCTTTCCCTCAGCAAGGATTCGTGGCTACCCAACCACCTCAGGCACCGGTAACCACTCACCCTTCCCCTTCTAGTTCCTCCGATTACCAGATTCTCATGATGAACTCTGACCCACCCCTTACCGTCGACCTTAACCTTTAAACTTGGTCTCGTCAGTACCCCACGCCTCTCGCTCCATCTGTCCCCAAGTCACCATCTTCAGGTCCTATAGAGCCTCTGTCGACACCTAATGGTCCCTTTCAGATCCCTCAGCCCAAAGCTAAGGTTCATACCAAGATTCCTAAGGGCCCATTACGTCGAAATGTGCTTCTAGTCGAGCTACCCATTCATATAGCATAGTAGATGATTCGGCACAATCCCCTGCTGCCATTTCAACACTGGAACTCCTCCAGTCGTGTCCTTCTCAAAGGAAGGCTCTATTATCTACCATGGGCACTGTAGATCCTGTTGATTACCAATTGATTGTTTTCAATGCCCGTCAGTCATACCATCCTCCCCTTCCTGCTTCCGTTGCTTTCCAAATCCCAGTCAAAATCTGGAATGCCAACGTCGCTCGATGTATTATCGATGAGGGGGCATCCACCTGTGTGATGTCTGCTTCGGTTTGGAAACAACTCGGATCTCTTGAGCTGGCCCCTTCCACCACCACCCTTCGTGCATGGGATGGCCATGCCTCCCAACCCAATGGCCTATTCCGTAATTTTCCTATCACGCTTGCGGGCAAGACTGTTTGTGTTGACGTTGAAGTCATCGACGCCCCTCTTGATTATAACATTCTTTTGGGGCGTAGCTACACCTATGCCATGTCTGCTATCCCATTTGCGGTCCACCACAAGATGTTTTTCCCTCATAATGGAAAGATAGTCACCATTGACCAGTTGACATATCATGAGCCAAAATCTCAGAAATCCCCTGAGTCGACCATCTCTTCTGTAGCCAATAAGAAAACCATCGATTCTTTGACTAGTCTCTCCCTCGATGTCTACAAAGACTCCTCCTTGCTTGGAACCTTCCCTGGTCTTCCTCCTCCTCTTATCTCTAATCCCAGCTTAGCGAATGTTTGCATGATGCAATCGTCTCGGGCTGACCTTAAGCAGCCTGCCTCGGCTAGTCAGCAACCTCAACCTCGCCCGCCGCAACCTGCTCCTAGCCCTTCGCCCCAGCTAGCCGGACCTCTTCCTTCTAGCCCTTCTTCTACCGTTGGTGCCCAAGAGCCCCTTTATCCTTCAGGGTCGGTCCCACCAGGTCTCAACCCTCTTGGAGCCATCCCTCCTAGCCATTACCTCGCTAGTCAGATACCTTTCCTTGCTCCCCCTCCCAGATTTTATTCGGACCCCATCATGGCCACTCTCTCCCTCCCCAATTTAACCTTGGGCATGCCCGTCTGGTACCTTGACCCTCTAGCCGCTACCCCACCCGATCACCCCAAACCATACCTTGCTTTAACACCGGATCAACCGATTCCCTTAGCTTCTTCCGTCGCTACAGTGTCACTAGCACCTCAACAAGACCATTCTCCTACTATGACAGCTACAGGAAAGAAATGAAAATCTCGCAATGGGGCATCCAAAGACAAGGCCACCCCGAGTGACCCTACCCCTCCTCCACCCGCCAAGCCTTGTACCTTGTGTGATGGTGTCGTTCATGCCACCTTCCCTCACATGTGAAGTATTTCATAATGTCCCTCATCATGGGTGCATACCTCTCAAGAAAATGTGAAAAAGGAAATATATATTTATTGTAGTCTTTGTACCTGGGTTTGAGGAATGTCTCATAGTGGCATATGTCTAAACTGGCCTGTTTGAACCACTTTTCACCAACACTAGGTATCCCAGTGGCAATAGCAATGGCATCTGATGACAGCTCAAATTTTACCCTTGCAAGATTGACTTATTTCTCATGTAGGTTAAGGATGAAGAGCCTAGTCAGCTCAGGATGACTTTGTACCTGTTGTACTCTTTCACAAAAATGAAAACACCCCACATTTTGGAAACATGTGACAGTCATAGGAGAGGCATTAAGTTCCATTATGTTTTGAGGTTAGAACCTATTAATCCTCCTGCCTCTATTTTGATGCCTCCTTGGCACTTGGCCTTCTTCACCACTACCACTGTCACCTTCCCTTGACATTTTGACAATTTTTCCCTTAAAAACCCTAGCTCTTCTTGTGAAACTGATATGAAAAAGGAATTGGAATGGTGGTGAAATGGGAGCCTTTTACAAGTGAAGGATGAGTGAGAGAGGGTGAGGCAAAACCCTAATGACCACCTTTGTTGATTTGTTTAAATCTTTGTCTGACACCTTGCACTGATGGTAAATGGATATGGAGGAAGGCATTAATGAATATGTCAATCTGCTTGTTGTGTAGGGGCCAGAGTTCATGAGTGAATGGAGAAGGTGAAGGCACAGCCTTAGATGAATGAATGAAAAAATTATCAACAAGTTATCTTTGGTGATCACTAGTCTCCTTAATATGTAGATGGATAGGTGTTCAAAAACAGTGGTGTTTTAACATGAGAATTAGTTTTTTCTTCCTAGGTCTTCAAATTTCCTCAATCATAAATCACCACAGATGCTTTGAAGAAGGGCTTGACATCCACTTACCTCTCAAAGATTCTTTAGAAACCTTTGATGGCAGCTTGGAGGTGTTTCTGAGCCAACTTGAGGGTTTGCAGGTGCAGGAGGCCCTCCTGGCCAAAGGCGCAACGTGTGAATGGGTTATCGGGTTGGCCTGCACGCAGCAAGTGCACAAGGTGTTGGGTCGGGCTGCACGCAGTGCCTTGCTCCAGGCGCACAGCACGTATGGCTTTTACCAGGCTTGTTGGGTCTTTCGGACCAGCGCACAACGCTTAGCTGGGCACATAGCATGTACTCACAGGCGCGTAGTTCCATGTAAATTTGAACGAGGAAAATTCCCAGGTGTGCAGTGCACGACTCCAAGCGCACAACGTAGTCCTGAATGCGTAGCGTCGGGTATACTTGCCCGAAATTGACCTGAAACTCACAATTTTTTCCTCCTGAATGCTCTCGGTTTTTTGCAAGGAAACAATAAGTCGAATGAGGAACAAAATGACCTTTTATATTCTTAGGAAAATAATCTTAATCTTTGTACACCCACTTTCTAATGTTTTTAGTCCCTTTATTTTTACTGATATCCCTTTGACCCTTTTGCTTGTAGGTGCCTAAGAAGATGAGCTTGATCTTCTGCTTTCATTCCTTTTGAAACATGAAATGTTCATTCTGACCATCTTGTGATGATTATACATAATAACAGCCCCAAAATCCTTTGTGGTTTCCTTTATGCATTTTATTTTAACTTTCACCTCTTCTCATTTAAAATTGTGCACTGTTTGCTCTGCAGGTGACTAAAATGATAAACTCAAACTCTCTTTTGGTTCCTTGAGGCATGAAGAGTTTATTCTAACACTTTGGTGAATTTTTCCACACAACAGCTTCTTCAATTTGATGTGAAATCTCTACTATGAAACTCAGCTTAATCCTTTCACCTTTACAGACCCCTTTTTCACTGTTAAACACATGCATGGTAAACAAGATGGTAAACACACAATGAGAAAGATAAGCGTGATTTATTTTAATATTAACCATATATGTGCTTGTATAATACATTAGGTGACCCTTGGATTCATCTTCCAAGTGGTCTCTTGGACTCCTTTTATCCATTTTCCTTCCACACCTACCCGTTGAGGATTAGGTGTCCAACATTCCCCCCCTTAATCTGAAGGGGTATGTGTGAGTCCAAGAAGAGAGTTGTAATACAAATCTGCAAAGTATGCATGGCAGCACTTCGGATGAATCAACTCTCTGAAATTTTGGCATAAAGAGGTGGTTTAAGGATGACCACCAACATTGGAACGCTTAGTGCAGTTCCTAGAACTCTTCCAAATATGACAAGAAGCTAAGGGCTTCTGATAGAGGAAGTGTCCCTCATATTTGAAGAGCGAGACCTTCAACCTAGAAGAAGGGAGGTCTACAACCTGTGATGGTTTAAGGATGACTACCAACACTGGAATGCTTAATGCATTTCTTGGAACTCTTCCAAAGCTGGAAAGAAGCTGAAATCTTCTGCTAGAGGAAGTGTCCTAAATTATTTGAAGAGGAAGAATATCAACATCGCATAGATGGTTTAAGGATGTCCACCAAAAAAATAAATTATCATGGGCATCTATGTCTCTGGCTACAAATCTGAATATGGAATGATAAGTTGTGGCTCAGGCTCGCTTGAACTGTGGTGTCTCTGGCTACAACTATGAATCTAGAATGACAGGTTGTGGCTCAGGCTCGCTTGGTGTGACTTCGAGGCTTGTAGATGACCACCATTTCCCCCCCTGTCAGGTACAAGGTGATATGATGGCGAAAACTCAAGTGCAAGTTTGTTCAATATTTTAGAACAAGTTCTGACATGTGACTTAAACATATTCTTGGCTGTTGATGCCCATTTCCAAGAAGCGATCCATCCAAGATGAATCTTTGTTCTTACAGGAGGCTTGTTTCTGAAGCATCTGTGTGAAGAATGGGTGTGTCAACCACAGTTCTTGCATGGGTGAAGATAAAAACAATGATCTTTCAGATGGCCAACTCGATCATAGTGTTGGCATTTTAAAATTTGTTGTTGCTGCTTTGGAAGTAGAGCAGGATCTGGAACAGCTGAATGTGAACTGTCATAAAGGAATCTGGCACTCTTAAATTTGATAGGATTGGAGTAGTTCAGAATATGAAAGGACAATTCCTTGTCATATCCAAGACTAGTTTTGTGCTTGTTGTGGACAAGTTGTTCCCAAGGTCTGATGATGGGCTTGGGAGGTGCTAGCTAGATTTTTTCTTCTTTCTGAAAATCTGCGCTTAAAATGGGTATTGCATCTGCAATTTCTTGTTTTTATGGGAGTATGTCTCAGTGTTCTAAAAAAAAACAAGCTCAGTGTAGGTTTTAACCCTGTACAAAAATTATCTACAAACAAATCTTAAAACAGAAAATAAAAAATAGCGAGAGCATAAAATATAAAATAGATAAACACAGAGATTTTCCCCTGGATCCCAAATCGGGACGACCAGCTTGATTTTTCATTATATTCCTTTTAGTGTTACAACACATATATACATGCCGAAGAATACATAAACCCCAATCCATTAACCCTGGACTAGAACATAACCGTAGTTCCCTTGACCGGATCTACAAAATACCAGGGACCGAAAACCATCATGCCCCAAAACCATGTGCAAACCCATGCACAAAACCATGGGTGGGTCTACCCACCGGAAAATAAGGTCCAAAAAAAATTTCCCGGGACGCTGCCACCCCCCTTGTGACCCCCGCCCCCCCGCCGCACGTGACTAGTCATGGAAAGAATATAACACATACCCAACATTCTCCCACTTGTTGTTTTCTTTCTGCAAGGGGCCACAAGAGAGCTGAGTCATTAGCCCAGGTTTGCAATACCCTTTGTTCTCTACACCAAGAGAACTTCTGAGTTCTCACAGACTTCATCAATGCATCTACAACATTCTTCAAAGTGTCCACCTTTACCAGCAACACCCTTTTAGCCTCAACCATATATCTCACAAAGTGATATTGAACATCAATGTGCTTTCTCTTTGAATGATAAGCAGGGTTCTTAGCTAAGAAAATTGCACTTTGGCTATCACAGTCTATCCTTATAGCTTTTTGCACCAACCCCATACTTGAGCACAATTTCTACAACCAAACTGCTTCCTTGCTTGCATGAGTGGCTGCCATGTATTCTACCTCTATAGTTGAGAGAGCCACTATAGATTTTCTTTTACTCATCCAACTGACTGCACCTCCAAATATGCTAAACACATACCCACTTGTAGATCTTCTTTGGTCTAGAACTCCAACCCAGTCTGCATCAACAAAACCACGAATTTCAAACACCCTTCCCAATCCTGGTCTTCTCTGGTAGCACAAGCCATAATCACTAGTGCATGCAAATATCTGAAAACTCGCTTCACTGCTATCCAATGCTCCTTCCCTGGGTTTGACATAAACCTGCTCAATACTTCCACTACATGTGAAAAGTCTGGTCTAGTATAGACCATTGCATACATCAGGCTACCGACTGCACTTGCATATGGAACATGGGACATATCCTCCTCTTCTTCTTGTGTCTTGGGACACTGTTCAACAGACATCTTTGTACCTACAAGAATCGGAACATTCACTGGTTTACTATCTTGCATATTGAGCATTTGCAATATAGTCTCGACATACTTCCTCTGGTTTAACCAGAGCTTCCTCTTTTCCCGATCTCTCTTAATTTCCATGCCCAAAATATAGTTTGTAGCACCAAGATCCTTCATGTCGAATTTGGAGAACAGTTGGGTCTTCAAATCTTGGATAATTTCTTTGTCATTTCCAATCAACAACATATCATCCACATATAAGACCAAATAAATAACACGGCCACCAATTAATTTAAAATAAACACAGTGATCCTCCTTGCTTCTGGTGAAGCCAAGTCCCCGTATATAGGTATCAAATTTCTGATACCACATCCTTGGTGAATGTTTTAACCCATACAGAGACTTCTTTAACCTGCATACCAGTTCTTTCTTTCCCTTCACCATAAAGCCTTCAGGTTGTTTCATGTAGATCTCCTCTTCCAGATCCCCGTGAAGAAATGTTGTCTTCACATCCATTTGTTCTACCTCAAAATCAAATGCAGCAGCAACAGATAAAAGTAATCTAATAGAAGTAACTTTGGCAACAGGAGAAAAAATATCACCAAAATCAATTCCTGGCACCTGGGAATAACCTTTTTCTACCAACCAAGCTTTGTATTTCTCCACCTTGCCTTCTACATTCATCTTCTTCTTAAACACCCATTTTCTCCCGATGGGCTTCCTTCCAGCCGACAACTCCACCAGATCCCATGCCTCATTTTTATGCAAGGATGCCATTTCATCAACCATGGCCTCCTTCCAGAGTTTTCCATCCTATGAATCTACTGCCTCCCTGAGGGTTCTGGGATCATCATTAGTTATAGTTAAAGCAAAATTTGAACAGAAATTAGATGGACTATACCTTTCTGGTTGTCTTCTTTCCTGTGTTGATCTTCTCACAGTTGGAGTTTGTGGCTCTTCCTCTTCTGAGTATTCTTCTATTGTAGAGTCTGATTCATCCTCCTTTAGCTCAAACTCTATCTTCTCAAGTTCCTTTGGTAGGAATTCATGTTTAACAAGATCTTTCACCTCTCTAAACACCACATCTTGGTTGTACACAACCTTCCTTATTTCCGGGTTCCAAATCTTGTAACCCTTTAAACCATCCTTATACCCAATCAAGATGCAACTTTTAGATTTATTATCCAACTTGCTCCTTTTCTCCTCTGGAACATGTACATACGCATCACATCCAAATACCCTCAGATGCGTAAGAGAGGGTTTCTTACCAGTCCATACCTCATGTGTAGTCTTATCCTCCAACGTTGATGAAGGTGATCTGTTAACCAAGTAACATGCAGTCTCCACTGCCTCTGCCCAGAATTCTTATCCTAACCCAGTACCACTGAGCATGCTTCTTGCCTTTTTCATTAGCATTGTGTTCATTCTTTCTGCAACTCCATTTTGCTGAGGTGTGTATGGAGTAGTATTCTACCGTGCTATACCACACTTCTTACAGAACTCTTCAAATTCCTTCTTGCAGAACTCCCCACCATTATCTATCCTTAGCACCTTTATTTTCTTCTCTGTCTGGTTTTCCACCAGAGCCTTAAATTATTTAAATCTGTCAAAGACTTTAGATTTCTTCCTCAAGAAATACATCCATGTATTCCTTGAGAATTCATCTATGAATGAAACATAGTACACAGACTTACTCAGTGATGGAACTGACACACGTCCAAACACATCACTATGCACAAGCTCTAATACATTGTTCGCCCTCTTATCACCAGAAGGAAAACTCACCCATTTCTGCTTCCCATATACACAATGTTCACAAAAATCAAAATACAAAGAGCTATTAGACATACCTTCTACCATACCATTTCCATGCAGTATCTGAAGGCCCTTCTCTCCAATATGTCCAAGCCTTTGATGCCATAGCATGGTATTTTCTCCAGAGACTACTAGGCTTTCCGCTCCACTTTCGAGAACCACAGAAATGTTGCACCCATCAATAACAGTTCTACCCTGAAGATTGTACAGAGTTCCAATCTGAACTCCCCGCATTAATACAAGTGCTCCCCAAACCATCTTACAAGTATCTTTCTCGAACACCGTTTTTAAACCTGCATCATCCATCTTTCTTACAGAAATCATATTTCTAGCCAATGCAGGAATGTGCAGAACACCAAGAAGTGTTCTAATACTTCCACCTTGTATCTTCAGCTTAAAATTTCCATGTCTGAAAATTCTGGCCTTCCTATCATCCCCTAAGAAGAAATCACCGCCATCATATTTCTCATACTCGCAAAACCAGTGAAAGGATGCACCCGAGTCAATCAACCATGACTCATAATCTACATGTGTATTTGAAGAAGAAGCCAAATACAAATCCCCACCTTCATCCGAGGTGGTTTTTGCCTCTGCAGAAGGAGCATCATCAAATCCCTTTCCTTTCTTAGGAGCTTTAGATCTACAGTCCTTTTTGTAGTTCCCTTCCTTTCCGCATTTCCAGCACACCTTTACAAACTTTCAAGGAGATTTAGATCTCCCACTTGAAACCTTATTCTTGTTTCTATTTTGGGACCTTCCTCGTACAGATAAGGCATCTCCATTCTAACCCTCCATATTTCTTCGTCTCATTTCCTCCGACAGCAAGGCTGAGACAATGTCATCAAAATTCAAGGGAGTTGTATTGCTACTTATTGCAATAACCAGACTGTTCCACAAGTCTGGTAGAGAACACAACAAATTGATGCACTTATCTTCATCTGAGATTTTAATATCAATAGATGATAGCTGACTTACCACAGTATTGAAGGTGTTTAGATGCTCCGTCACCGAGTCTCCATCCTTCATCCTCAGGTTATACATCTTTTTCCGCAGGAACAATTTATTCACCAGAGACTTAGATTGGTACAAAGTCCCTAGTTTTTCCCACAAGGTCTTCATCGTAGCTTCCCCAGATACATTCAATAATACTGAATCCTAGACACACAACTGTATTGTGCACTTTGCCTTCCGATCCAGCTTCTTCCAGTCTTCATCTGACATTTTCGTTGGTTTAGTACCCGGATCTACCATGATCAACTGATCTTTATCCACCAGCATATCCTCCATCTTTAGCTTCCACAACTCAAAACTCTGACCATTAAATTTCTCGATCTCTATATTCCCGCCGCTCGCCATCTTCTTTCACCGCAAGAATCAATCCCATAGACCTCCCACTGAATAGGGTCTACCTCAAGCCCAAGGAAAAAACCCCTCAGCAGCAAAGGCGTCCCCTTGAAGCCTAAACTTGCCTTTGATACCAAATGTAGGTTTTAACCCTATACAAAAATTATCTACAAACAAATCTTAAAAATAGAAAATAAACAATAGCGAGATCATAAAACATATAACAGATAAACACAGAGATTTTCCCCTGGATCCCAAATCAGGACGACCAGCTTGATTTTTCATTATATTCCTTTTAGTGTTACAACACATATATATACATGTCGAAGCATACATAAACCCCAATCCATTAACCTTGGATTAGAACATAACCGTAGTTCCCTTGACCAGATCTACAAAATACTAGGGGTTTAAAACCATCATGCCCCAAAACCATGTGCAAACCCATGCACAAAACCATGGGCAAGTCTGCCCACTGGAAAATAAGGTCCAAAAAAAATTTCCCGAGGTGCTGCCCCGGACCTTGACATGGGGGGCTGTCGCCCCCCCGTGATCCCCCTGCTGCGCCCGACGCAAAGTATAAGGAGGTCTATCACCCCCCCGCGTGTGACTAGTCGTGGAAAGAATATAACACATACCCAACATTCAAAATGATGACTCCGTCAATGTAATCCTTCTTGCTGAAGTTGAGATTCAAGCTGCAAAAAATCAATGTTTTCTTGTGCACTTTGTAGACATGTATGAATATTGGAAAGGGCATCCTTGCTAAGTTTAACTATGTCTTTGACATTAGATTGTATCAAAGTTTTGAGAAACTCTAATACTTCACCAATTAGAGCCATTTAAAAAATTCAAAATGCAATTACAGTTTTTGATGCTTAAAGCTCAATCTAACACCACCTTGCAATCCTTTAAAAAGAAAAGTAGAACAACAACTCTTGGGCTCCCGTATTAGGGATAGTGACCCAATTACAATAACTTTAAAACACTTCTATTTATTCTAAGAAATTTACAACTTTAGGTTTTAACCTTGAATGTCCAAAATATATATTGTTGTTACTTTGACTTTTAATTTTCAATACAGACCAAAAGAAAAAATAATACCTCCTCTAATTAAACTTAATGCTTGCTTCACCTCAAAGCAGGCCGAACAAATAGATTCAAGGTAGGCCTAGGTCTGCTTCAGGATCATGGATTTTCCTTTTCCTTAGAATACTTCAGAATTTTATCTGTTTAGGATCTCAGGTCTGCCTCTAAAAACCTCATAACATGCTTTGGTCAAAAATGAGTTTTCCACGGACCCATGGTTTCAACAAACCCTAATTGGGGGCCTCCTCTATGTAGTTTGAGTAGACTAAAATACCTCAAAGCAAGCCTTAGCAGGTCAAAAAATAGTCTCAAAGGGCTTATGTTCAGTCCTCGGGAAGGCTGAAATTTGTGCCTCAGGGAGGCTGAATTGTGCCACAGGTAGGCCAAAAATATTGTTAAAAAATGTGCCTCAAATTTCCTTCACACATATCTTCTCAAAAAAATCTTGTCAATGAAACACCATATCAAGAAATATTACTGAACCTGCACAAAAAGATGTGTCTCAAAAGCAGCCTTCTTCTAATCAGAGGGAGACAAAGTCGCAGATTGTGTGAAGCGGGAGTAGAGTTTGCTTGGTGTATTTTTGTGCGCTAAAGGTCGTGAAGATACCAGAGGACTGATACCAGAGAGGCGTTAATGGCATATTGGGATTGTGTTAATGTAGGCAGGAGAAAATGGGAGAATGCAGCGAGGATGGTGGGATATGGGCATGAACAATAGACCTGGGGAATAGGATATTTGTGGTAAAGCGGAGCCAATGAGTCAACTGTGTGGAGGAGTGTGGAATGCCGAGAGGGGCAGAATAAGGCGGTGAGGCTGATGTGTATGGAGGTGAGAGGTATTATAAGAGTAGAAGAGTGTAATGTTGTGTGCTGAGGCCGAGCACCGGAGGCCAAGGGTGCGCTGGAAGCGACTGTGTAAGAAATATATGGAGAGAAGAGCCTTATCTGTAGAGCCCAAGGATAAATGTCCTCACGACCCCCACCAATGTAGCCAATTCCTCTCAGCACATTCACCACTAGTAGTGACCAAGTCTACTCAGTATAAATCTCGTCGATGGAGGACTTGTAGCAAAAGGAAGTCAAGGAGATATATCAATGGTTCAATCATGACTGCATGCACCATTCCAATGAACTAGTATCTAGATTTAGGATCCACGTTCATCGCAGAGAATCAACAACTTCTTTGAATGGAAACGCTTCACTTCACTCTAATCAAACTCAGTTAAAAAAGGGACGCCTGAAATGAAAATGGAATGTGATATTACATCTCACTAGCCAGAGATAGCTATCACAAAAGTTCCATTTCCTAGAGAAATCGTCTAGGTGATACTTGCAACAACCACCATGGTCTTCGCCACTACTGGGGCCTTAGATTGTGTTGCCAACACACAGGTCAACAAGAATACTGCTTAGAAAAAAACTAGGCACATTCAAGTAAAAGGTAGGATGGGCACACAGAGAATAGGTACTGATAAAAACAATTAAGCACTCACCACATTCCTCTATCCAAAATTTCCATTATTGGAAGATTTTGAAAGTTCTCTACCTCTCAGACATGCAATTCAGGCTAGAGGAGTCACAAAAAATTAGTGGAGCATTAAGATCCCTTGGACAAGTGTAAACTGAGGAATATAACTCTTACTTCTGACAAGCAGATAGGGCAGAACTGACAAGCACAAACTAGTGGCTCACACTTTGAGCTGCAGACACAATCACAGTCACAAAGAACACCAACACGATGATGCTGGACCCATAAATTTATTTTAAAAACTGAATGATATTACCTCTTTTTGAGACTTCAACTGTCAATATCCCACTGAGGTTGAGACGAGGCTTCCTTCCCATGCTTTGCAAAATCTACACAACTCAATCAGTCATTTGCAATCCACAATGATTTACACATATTCATATCAAGTCTTCTACCTCACAAGTATCGATCCAATCAACCTCTCTCTATGTTGATTTGTTGTTTGTTCTTCTAAATTTTCTTCACCACATAAATTCCATGTTTGCATAAACTCCAGGGACGCATAGAATCAACTGCAAGTTCATAATAAATAAAACTTGTAATTCAACACAGAAATAGATAGGACAAACACATGTGCATTTGGTAGCCAGAAAGGATGGGTGCATTTGGTAGCTAGAATACGAAACGATAAAGCAGACTTGGCAGATATGACAAGATGATCAAATGAAAAAACTCATATTATAGTAGGGCAAGTGAAAATGCAGAGACCGACAGAGGTAGCGGCGTAGTGGAGGTCTAAGGGCACTAGAGAATATTTCCAGAGACGTTTTTGATATATAAGATAAGATAGTGCACAGGAAAATGATAGAGATGTAGGTAAGGCGCCTAGAGGACAGAGTCACTAGCAAAGACTGCACATTTTATATTTTGGAATGTAGACAACGTAGAGAATGCAGCTAGAATTTAGCTAATTCAAGCAGGCCAGAAATCGCCCGCTCTGATAGCATGTTAAACACACACATGGTAACCACACATAAGGAAAAGGTAACTAAAATGATAAACTCAGACTCTCTTTTGGTTCCTTGAGGCATGAAGAGTTTATTCTAACACTTTGGTGAATTTTGCCACACAACAACTTCTTCAATTTGATGTGAAATCTCTACTATGAAACTCAGCTTAATCCTTTCACGCTAGAACCTCTTTTCCTTTGTTTGTGTAGTTTTCTTTGAAATAGTACTATAATGCAAACTTATTTTCCTTTGATATCTTTTACTTTCTCCTTTCTTTGAAGTTTCTTTGAGTCATAAAGTTGGCTCTCTCTGGCTTATGATATTATTTTGGTGATGATAGGTATTCATAGGAACAACAGTATTCTCCCTATGATATTTGAAACATACTTTGCCTTAACAGCCTTAGGAACTTAAACATACAAATAAGTGTTTTCACTTTCATGTTCTTGCAGAGCTCGAAAGTATCTTGTGCTTAGCGGTGATTAGTATGACTTCATCTTTCTCTGCTGATCCTCGGGCATGATAACGCTCACCTTTGATAGGCACTATGAAGTCAAAAATCATGCTTGCTACTTTCTTTTTTCTCCTTTGGCCGGTTCGAGTGCGGTGTCCCCTTAAAAATACTGAGTTTACCTTTCTACTCTTTGGTGACAACTTGCTGGAGACATGAAATTGGCCTTCTTTTAGCCTAAGGGTTTGATCTATTTATCTTGGCACGTCAGCAGCCCTAAAACTTTCCTTTCTTCTACCTTGACACCTGACCTCATCTTTGCTCATTTATGCATGGCAAGCTTATTAAAACATATTTGAGGGGTTTTTCTCATAGCAACACTATCAAAATCATTTCTGGCTTTCATTATGAAGTTGCAATCATGTTTTTTACCCCTTTTGACACTTCTTAGTGTGGGTGACTTGAATACATTGCTTTTCCCCTTTTCACTGACCTTATTTACATCTTTATTCTTTGAGAAAGTGAGGCATTTCACCTTGGAAAAACTTTGGAATGTCACACACAGCAATCCCTTCAAATATTTCTTCTGATGTCATCATGGAGGCCTAACACCTTCATTTTACCTCCTATTGATGTGTGCCCCAAATCCTAGGTGTGTGGGATGCTTGAAAACAATTATCAGTGTTGTCTTCTAAGTTCTCTATAGCCCTTTCAAGTTCATTAATTTCTGTCTAGTTCACCTCACCATTTTCCCTATTTCATCTATAATTTCTGAAAAAAATCTCTTCATGCTTCGTTTTCTTGGTGTGCATCCTTCATGTGATTTGTTGCATTGGATCTTTGCTTGGCACACTGTTGGCCCAATCAGGCTTAGAAACCCTAATTCTACACAAACTTCTTCCTCTTTATTTGCTTTGAATGTATTAATTGAGGAGGAGGCCTTTTACCTTACCAATTGTCTACTGATAGTCACTTTAACACTCCTACAGAAGTGTGAAACTTCACATTTCCCCTTTGCAAAACTTGAACTTGATAAAGTAGTCCTTCTTGGATATTTTCTAATATTTCTTGGACAACCATGTGCTGATCTTCTCTTACATTTGAGCTAGCTTCTAGCACATTAAAAAAAAGTGCTTAAAACACCAAGGATGGCCCTACAACCTTTGAAACCATAATGACCTAGTGGGAGGATCCTTTGACCTGGTCTTTGACTGAAACTTGGTTTGGGGTCTTCAAGTGTAAAAACAGAGTATTTGACAAATTGATATATTGAAGATCCAAAATCCAATGTACTTGATTTATCTAAAGAGCCTACAGAGTTAGTTTTGAGACCATCAATGCTTGAGGAACCTGGTGAACATGGGAAGGAAAGGGTTGTTTGGTAACCCTATATGGAAAGTGGAGGGGTGAGGCACATGAAAAACAGAGTGCTAAGGTTATAGGTGGGAAGATAGGATATAGATGAGTGGCACAAGCCCATGAGGGGTTTTTTAGGAGTGGTAGGTTAACCATGGAATGGAAAAATAGGAGAATAGTAAAAATTTTGGTATAAGGATAATGAAGGCAATGAGATTTCTAAAACTCACAATATTCAAGAATCTTGTTTTTAGAAATCTATAACGGATATTTATTCATCTATAGATAGTAAAATTTATTGATGACTAGCAGTGGCTCCACTCGGGGAGGGAAGCTCCTTTTCAGGAGGTGTCCAGGACCTCAGAGCTCAAATCTCTGAGTTTTGAAGACCAATGCCTTACTTGCACTTGGAAGATCCTTTCTTCCTTCATTTGTTGATGTTCTCTTGAAGCTATGATCTTAAAAAATCTGAAAACATGAATGCTTCAATATTAGTTCTACCTACCCATCCTACTTTGCCTAACATTTTTTCTTCTTTTGGGTGCACTTCGACTGGAAAACCCTTGACATTCTTTTCTTTTGAAAGCATAAAAACTATCTACTTGTACCCTTATTACTTCCAAGAGTTCAGATTAGACTAATGAACTCTTCTTATTCTCTACCTAGTCTACTCATTTGTCAAGATTAAGCTATTTGAAAAACTTTATTCTCTATCCTACTAATGTGAAATTGAAAACATGATCAAAACAAGATTGAGCAATCTGATTTTCCATGGACTGTGGCATTTGGACAAGCTGCACACAGACATCATTTTTGTACAATCAAAAACTAGAAAACATGAGGGTTGTGATTTAGAATTTGTTAGGAATTCCTCTTTTTCTCTTGGTTCAGATTTGTGATTTAGGAACCAGCAATATTTTCCTAATCTAATCTACTGACAAGTCAAGCTTAAATGGTTTGACAAGCCTTCTTTTACTAACCTATCAGCAGAAAATTAAAACATGATCAATCATGATTAGGCTAGATGAATGAACAAGACTCTCTTTTCTTCAATAGGAGTGGCATTTGGGCTTGCACACTTTCAACAATACTCTTTTTCGGGTATGGGGCTGTACCTATTGTTTTTTTACCCTCTTTTACTTCTTTTTATATTTTTGTGTTTTTGTTTCTCTTATCTTTCATCAAGCAATGTTATGTGTAATGAATGAAAGATTCAAACTAGGAATTTTGACAAAAATAGTGCTTGAGAATATTTCCATTGATAGAACCTCCAAATAACTCTACTCCATCTAGCTCTTGTAAAAAGAAAGCATTGTTACCTCTAACTGAATGAATGATGTAAGGAAATTTCCACAAATTTTCAAATTTTCCATTCTTTCCTTTGTCCTCCCTCCTTGAATCCCATTTTAGCATTGTGTCTCCAATGTGAAAATCATTTTCTTTGGTCATTCTGTCAAAGGTATTCTTTATTTCTCTTGCACTACTTGTGTTCTTTTGTAAACTTCTTCCCTTGATTGCTGCAAATGAATAGTTTGGTTCAGGATCCTTTGCATGTCATTCTCTTCTGATTGAACCTTCATAACTGGAACTCCCAAGGATGTTGGGAAAACAACATCCATGCCATAAACCAGCTGATAGGGAGACATATTGATAGATTTCTTAGTTGTTAGTCTATCAGCCCATAGTAGATGTACCAGTTTTCTATGCCATGATTTTTTGTTCTCTTCCAATAGCTTCTTGATGATGTTCACCAAACTTTTGTTAGAGGACTCAGCTAGCCCATTACCTTGAGGCTAATAAGTTGGAGAGTTCCCTAGTGTGATGTGGTATTTGTAGCAAAATTCCACCATTCTTTTGGACTTAAATGCAACAACATTATCGGTGATGATATTTTTGGGACAGCCAAATCTAGACAGGATGTTGGCTTCAAGGAATTTTATGATGACTAAGTTGGTATCATTCCTTGAAGGGATGGCTTCTATCCACTTGGCGAAATAATCAGTAGCAGTGATAATCCACTTGTGTTGGGCAGATGAGGCAGGGTGGATTTCACCAATGAAATCTAAGCCCCACTGTTGAAAAGGAGTTTCAACACTTATAGGATGCAAGGGAAAAGGTAGTAGCTTTTTCTTGCCATCAAAGATTTGGAATTTATGGCAAGTTGCAACTAGCTTGTGTGTGTCGGGGAAAAGAGTGGGCCAATAGTAACTAGCTCTAAGGCTATGTTTTTCCAGTAGAGGTGACCTCCACACTCTCCTTCATGGCACTCATGCATAATTCTATCTGCATCATCTTCAAGCAAACATTTAAGCAAGATGCCAACATAATTTTTCCAGTACAAAGCTCCATCTAAAATGCAAAAATTTTGAGCTTTTTGTTTCAAGAATCTAGCTTTTGTTTTGGATAAAGTAGGAGGAGCATTAAGATAAAAAAGAACATATATAATATCAGCATACCAATATGAATTCAAAAATAATTCTTCAATGGGTGGAGCTGTGAACTCTTCCTGTTCCTCTAATGCATCAATCATATTCATGTCTAGTGCTTGAAATTTTGATTCAGCCATGAGTTTTGCGAGTCCTTGTCCTTTAATCATTTTAGTGGGTCTGATTTCTAGATCATATTCTAAGATAATAGCAATCCATTTACCCCTTTTACCATCAGGGTCCTAATTCAGAATGTCTTTAACAACTGTATGTGGAACAAAAGCAATAACATGGGAGTGAAAAATGTAAACTCTGAAGTCCTTCAATGCTTTGATCAAGGAAAAGGCTTGTTTATCCATGATGTTATATTTTAGAGGAGCATCCCTTAATGCTTTTCTGAATAAGGCTATGGGTTGTTCTTGTCCCATCATGTTCTTTTGAAGCAATACAACAACAATAGTGTGTTCTGATGTAAAGGAGAAAATGAAGAAATCCTTGGTAAAGTCGAGGCTGATTAGAACTAGTGTTTGGGTAAGGGCTTGTTTTACCATTTCAAAGGATTGTTTGGCTTTCGTGGTCCACTTGACTCCTACTTCTCTTTTCAGCACGTTTGTGATATTTCTTATGAGTTCATGAAGGTTAGGTATGAACCTTCTTAGAAAGTTTATCTTTCTAATGAAATATTGCAGCTCTTTAATGATTATAGGATGGTTGATTTGTAGTATACCTTCAATCCTTTTGGGGTCTATCTTTATCCCTTCTTCGGAAATGATGTGGCCTAATATTTTTCCTTCTTGAAGACCAAACAATGTTTTCTTAGGATTCATAGATAGGCCATACTTCCTACACTTATCAAAGACCTTTCTCAAATGAACTAGGTGTTCTTCATAAATTTTAGAATAGACAGTGATGGAATCAAGGTATATCACTATGAAGTAACCTATGTCTTCAAAAAAATCTATGTCCATGGCTCTTTGAAAAGTAGCCCTCGCATTCATCAACCCAAATGGTATTTTTACATACATGAATGTGCCCCAAGGTGTTGTGAAAGTGGTTTTGTGTTGATCACTTGGTAGTACTAGTACCTGATTGTACCCCAAAAATCCATCAAGCAATGATATTCTCTTAGAACCTACCACCTTTTGCATTATATGATCCATTTTGGGTAAAGTGTAGTTGTCCTTTAGGGAGGCTTTGTTCAAGTTTCTAAAGTCTATGCACAGCCTAATCCCCCTGTTTTCTTCCTAACTGACACAAGGTTAGAAACCCATTCTGAGTACCCAAGTGGGACTATGATACCAGCATCATACATCTTCTTTATTTATTTTTTAACTAGAGGTACTAGGACGGGGTTTATTCTTCTCAATTTTTTCTTGAATGGTTTCTGATTTTCCTTGAGAGGAATTTTATGTTGAATAATGCTTGTGTCATAGGACTTCAAGTCCTCATACCCCCATGTAAAAACATCTTTAAACTCTTTGAAAAGCTCTATATATTTATGTTTTATGTGAGGAGGGAGATTTTTGGATAGCTTTATCATTTTGGGTTTTTCTATGCTACCTATGTTGCATTCTTCCACATCAGTTTCGGTGGTTTCCATTTTTCGCTTCCTAGCAACATCATTGAAGTCAAACAACTCTTATAAGGGGGAAAGACCTCTTCGTAATGAGTTATCTTTACATTGAAACTCCTCAAGGTATTTTTGATCTAAATCATCAAGTGATTCTACCTCAAGAGGATATTCTAGTAGATTTATGTCAGCATTACAAGACAACTCTATTTTGAGGGTTTGTTCTTCATCAAAACAAACTTCTTGATGGATTAACTTTGATTTTAACATTTCAAACTTAGTTTTGGGCTGCAAGAAGTTTTCAATCTGTTTTTAATTTTCAAATACTTGCCAATAATCTATGTTATCTGGGACTACTGGTTTGTACTTGACTTTCACAGTATATTTTTCATTGGCATGAGGTAGATGGCATGTGCTAGCAGCAAAGGCAAGTTCATTAGCAAGGTTTTTTTGAGCTCTATGGATGGATATAAGTTCATACTTCTCAAAAAATTTCAGGAGGTCTAAGGTAGCATTCCTGTACTCCCTTAGCCTAAGATTATTGGCAGAATATTCTCCCTTGATTTGTTTAATTATTAGTTCAGAATCTCCTTGGACAAAAATTTTCTTGGCTCCTATGTCTTTTAGAAAATGCAAACCAAGGAGAAGGGCCTCATACTCTACAATATTGTTATTTGTTGGACCAGAATTGTAATCTACGGATAAATTACGCTTCCCTAGACAGGTGTTAATCTAGAACAATAGGTGAAAGACTATACTACCATTTCTCCTAACTCAGAATAGATACACAGAGAGGATTGGATGCTTACTTGTTTCAGTCACTTCCAAATGGCTCCTTCTGTCGCTTCTGCTATAGCTTCAAATTCAAGCGGTTCGTTGGTTGAATGCTTCCTACAAGAAACAACACTGAAACAACAGAAGATGCAATAATATAGATATCTATTCAAGCTAGTTAGCTAAATCAGTTAAGCATAAACTACATTCATCAACCAAGACCTTACAATATGGAAAATCAAAGTTAACATAGATGCATGTAGGGAAAAACAATAAGTTCTCTTTATTGATGATAGAAGGAGAGTTTACAACCTAGTGACTGATTTGGAGTGACTTTCCAGCATAGTTTCCAAGTCTCATCATAGCATAAATCTCTCCAGCAGTAGCTCCACAAATCAAACTCTCAACTGAAAATCCTCCAGCATTTCTCTGCTCAAATTCTTCCTTTCAAACACTTATATCTGTGTTCAATTTACAGATGAACTGTAGGTTGTTTTGTAATCAATAGCTTTCCAAAAATAGGCAAGACATGTTTCCATTCATGTAGATGTCAAATGGACACTTGGATCTGAAGCTTGACACATGTGAACTCTTCTAGAAGGCACTGGCCAAGTGGAGATTCCGGAACAATGATAATTTCGCTCCCAATGTGACCAACGCACCTGTGAATGTGGGGAAGTGCTTTCCAGAGCAGCCTTGCGTGGGGCTTCCTGTATATGCAACGCACTTAGGCCCCTTAGAGCCTATGTTGGTGAGCTCTCATATGCTATACAATAAGCTTCAAACCATGCAATTCTTTCTTGATGAAAGTCTTGCTTGATTTGTCATGTTTCTTGTCTTAAGGCATGTAGCAACTACAATGATAGGGAATGATAGACCCTTTGATCATCGGTCTTGGAGATGATGCCCAATTAACCAGGTCATTGGGAATGGTGCCCAAATTGAACTATAACAATTGAACTATAACAATTGCCCCCTAAAGCATGAGATCCAAATAATAAGAACATTTGATTAAGATGCTTTTCGCTGTGATGAGCCTGGAAATGAAGCGGAATGGTCACCTGCATCAATCTTACAATACATTTCATCATGATATATCCTCTATTGATCATAATTTTTGAGGGTAGGCATTCCCATAGTCAGCACATAAAACAATCTAATAATATGTACATAATTTAGAAAGTTGTCTACATTGGAATGTTGCCTAGATGCAGAAAGGCCTACAGATATAGGCCCATGTTTGGATGACAATCTGTATGTAAGGTCACCGTACAGATGATGTGTACAAAAATCTTGAAATCACAACCCAGATGGATGAAACTAAATCTGGGGTCTTCTTATCTCGTTCACTTGATCATTCGGGTACAAGTCTAGCCATGCGAATATATGATTTGTCGTCGAACATGGAAAGACATCATTTGATTACCAGCCAATAATGTGAGTTGTTAACAAACGCGAGAGAACCACCATTAATTTAAATGGCCCTCAAGGTACTGTAGTACATTTCGTAAGGCGTGAATAGATGATTTGATGTCAAACACCAAAAAAAATCTTTCGGTCAAAGGTCTGGAAGTGAGGATCTTGTCGATGCTGTAACAATCCTCATGGTACTGGAATCTGATCGTGAACTTCCTGAATATTTATTTGTAATCGACAAGAAGTCACCTTATTGCAAAACAGGAGTTACTGATTTCGGAGACAAGGGTATGACTTGATATAGCAATTTTTAGGGATGACGGTCATGAAAATGAAGGTTTACGAGTATTGCAGATGGATGAGTTTTTAATCACTAGATGAATTCTCTTGAACATATCGGCAACACTGTGATGAGTTGGCATCATTGACCCAAAACCGAAGTGAAGGTATGATGAACCATAGGTGTGAATGAATTGTCAAGATGATTACCCAACCCAAACAGTCACGGACATGGAGTGAAAGAAGTGTCATGTTCAAGAGCGACTTGCTACCAAAAATAAACTTTACTTACTTTTCCCAAATTTTCCCCGGTCATTTGTCGACCAGTACCTCTTTATTTTTTAATAAGCTTGAGGAGGATAACATTTGCTTGATCTACAATTCAACCCTTCGGGCGAATAAAGTATCGCTATTTAATAATTTAACGAGCCTAGCGATGAATGAAACTCGATTCTTGCCATGATCGACAAGCCCGTCGCTATTTTATGTTTTAACGAGCTTAACGACAGTGATAGCCCGGTGCTTTTTCATATTTAGAGAGTCTGAAAAAAAGGATGAAAGAGAACTCAAAAAGTACTTTTTCGTAAATTTGTCTCTCAAATCCAAAAAAGTGTAAAATGATATCTGAGAGAACCTCTTTGGTCATGTTTAACCAAGGTATTCCTTTTTTGTAAATAATCCATCTCAGTCCAGAAAAGGGTTAAACTTATACTGAGTAGATATCAATGCATTTACTTTAACGAGCTCGAAATGAGAAGTGCTTGGAAATATTTTCACATTATCGGAGTCTGAAAAGAGCTGAAAGAATATTCCAGGGGTTCCTTTTTCATTGTTATTGAATCTCGAAAAAGAGATAAAAGTGCGCTTCAAATCCTTTTTCGTTTTTAACAAAGCTCGAAAAATAAGGAGAAAAGTATGCTTTGAGCTCAAGTCATTCTTTGAATAAGTTTGCACGACAAATCTGTTCATCAGTTGTATTTTCTGTTCAGAACAACATCAAATGGATTAAAAATACCTGTTTCATGATAAAAACATAATAAAACCATAGTCATAGCAATAAATTTAACTTGAAAATAATTAAATGACTATAAAAAGTAGTTTCACTATTCATTTTTACCATTCCATAGTTACCATTTGCATTTTGTAGCTCTGAACCTTATTTTTCCCCCAATTTTCAGTCGTTGATTGCGTCCAATTGGTAAGAATGTTTTGAATTCCCCCTGTAAGAGAAGATGCCCCCCAAACTTCATTTCATTCATCTAAGTAGAATATTAGTTACTAATAGCTAGATGGAATTAAGGTTCATTACAGGGGATGATTTGTTTCATTTTTTAACGAGCTTGACACACGAAAAGAACCATGCTCATGACCTGTTTCATTTTTTAACAAGGTTGAAACAGTAAAATAACTTTCCTCAAAGGCACTTGTTTCATTTTTTAATGAGGTTGACACAAGAAAAAATAACTATCCTCATAGGCACTTGTTTCATTTTTTAACGAGGTTGACACAAGAAAAAAGAACTATCCTCATAACTCTGTTTCATTTTTTAACGAGGTTGACGTGGAAAAAGAACCATCCTCATAACTCTGTTTCATTTTTAACGAGGTTGACACAGAAAAAGAACCATCCTCATTGTGCACTTGGACTAGTGAGTGTGTGCTGGAAAAGACGTAGTCTAACGGAGTCATCATTTAAGGAGTTTGATGAGCACCACAAATGATAAGTTATAACATGCATTGACGAGTCTTCTTCAAGGCTTTCATTGAATTTTGGAATTTCAGAGGGTAACAGATGTGGTATCACCAGCCACCAAGGAGAGGAACTAGATAGGATTCCAGATGATGACATGGGTGAAGTCAATGGACAAAACATCGAAAATTAAGCAAAAACAGATGTTGTTGCAGCTGAAATAGATGGTTCAATCTGGGATGTTATCTCAGCCATGGTCAAATGACCCAATGTATACCCTTTTGAATCTACGGGAACTCAAAGTGAAACAGGATCAACAAAAGCAGAGGAAAGTGATTAAGGAAAAGACTCGTACAAGTAAAGCTCCTACCGAAAATGAGTTGGAGTTAAAGGTGCCTTGTCTTGTGATATTTCTTCAACTGAAATCAAATCAGGTGGAAGAACTTCGTCGTCAGGCCCAAAGTATATTTCAGGTGGTTGACTGCGTGATATGGGAGACTCAATGGCTACAATAGATTGTGGAGTGACCAATATAGAAACAAATTTCAGTTGTTCAACTTCAGGATCAATATTTTCTCCACTTAGGGAATATAGCAATAGAAATATAAGGGGATGATAGACCCTATTTCATTGGTCCTGGGGATGATGTCTAGTTTGACCAATAACAGTTGCACTCTAAAGCACAATGGGATCCGGATCAACTTCCAGCTGAACAATGTTGGGTTCGGGAGGTATGGTCTCACAGATTGGATGGATCGTGACCACGGGTAGTTGTGAGGAATCTGTCTCGACAATAGTAGACAAACCAGGATTTGTAGAAACAACTTGTGAAAACTCTTGTATATGGGAAGATGATGCTTCACCAGAGGTACTGATGGTACTGGTTTCGGTAGAGTGATGTCACCGTGAACGACGAGGGAAAGGATTTTGTTTTTCCATGATGACTAATTTATTTTAACCAAAAAACAAATAAACAAAAAGAGGGTAATTCTAGGCAAAAAGGTTTACCAAGTAACTGTGAACTGCAGAATACCTCCTGGCGAGCCAAGAAGTACGGGCGGGTAATCTCCCCGAATGCTCTGTTCGGTGTATCACAATTTCAAGGCGGCTGACTCGGTTCACTATGGATGGATAGCACCTAAAATTTTTCCTCCCAAATATACTCGAAGGTACGTGGAGGCCCAAGTCCGTATTAGCGTTGTCTGATGCGAAACTCCACAGTGAGAGCACCCCTTTATACTTATCATACTATAACATCGACCGATATACCTGAGAGTACGTGGATGAGCTACGATATACTTACGTACGTGGAGTGAGGTATCACACTCGGAATGTATCGCAGACAAGTTAATGATAGTTTCTATGTTTTACGACACCAAAACACATCTCTAGCCTAGACCTTCTAAATGTTATCGTTATGGTTCCAATGCGTTGTTAAGTAAATTAAGATTTATTTTATATTGATCTTGCTTAACAATTTTCCTTTCAGGTTCACCACGATGAATTATATGAAATTCCTAAAATGCAAACTAAGAATGATAAACAAACTTTCACTTTCAGCTTTTTCAATGAAGAACCTAGCTACTAAGGGAGGAGAACGCTAGTTTGTTTGAAAAAGAGCAAATAATTTGTGAGCAAACAAATCAATGAACAAAAACAAAATGCATATTTCCTAATGTTCCTTTTGCAAAAAACACACAATCCTACATGCAAATGCAAGTTTTTATTTTCAGTTTCCTTAATGTTTATGAATGCAGAAAAGAAACTACGTGCACTAGATCAATAATTGAAATGCTTTTTACTTTCGAGAAACAAAGAATACAAACAACAATTTCTCTTTTGAAGGAAAAACGAGGATTTCAACAACAATTTCTCCTATCAAGGAAATGAAGATTTTATGACAATTTCCTATTTCGAAAGAAAATGATTCTTAATGTGACCATAAAAAAAAAATACTTTGAAATCAACTTGTCAATGATAAAGAAAAAAATTTCTAAAAAAACATTAAACAAATTTTCAGCCAAAGGAGGAAGAAGTATATAGAGACACTGGTCAATTGAGCATCAAACTTTTCATAACACAGCAACAAACAAAACTGAAGCAAGTTGCAAAGTCAATTTCAAGGGAATTTGGTCCCTTTCAGGAGCCAACGCAGTCTCCAAGGGGAGACAGTGCTCTACAATGCAGGCTTGGAAGGGAGGCAATGCTTTGCAAAGCACGGTGCCCTGACTAAGGGTGCATTGGGCGTAGTAGGAAAGGAAAAATACTACTGTTTGGCTCACTATATCTACAAATTAAGGCCTGAAAAGGTCTAATATTTATGTGTAACAACTACTAGGTGGATAATCAAAGAAAATCATAGACTAAAACACCTAAAAATAAGAGAAATTCTCCCCAGCTGGGTCGCCAGTTTGTTGGGCCAGAATTGTAATCTACAGATAAATTACGCTTCCCTAGACATATGTTAATCTAGAAAAATAGGTGAAATACTATACTACCATTTCTCCTAACTTAGAACAGGTACACAGAGATAATTGGATGCTTACTTGTTTCAGTCACTTCCAAATGACTCCTTTTGTCATTTCTGCTACAGCTTCAAATTCAAGCGGTTCCTTGGCTGAATGCTTCCTACAAGAAACAACACTGAAACAGTAGAAGATGAAATAATATAGATATCTATTCAATCTATTTAGCTAAATCAATTAAGCATAAACTACATTCATCAACCAAGATCTTACAATATGGAAAATCAAAGTTAACATAGATGCATGTAGGGAAAAACAAGAAGTACTCTTTATTGATGATAGGAGAGGTTACAACCTAATGACTGATTTGGAGTGACCTTCCAACATAGTATCTAAGTCTCATCACAGCATAAATCTCTCCAGCAGTAGCTCCACAAATCAAACTATCAACTAAAAATCCTCCAACATTTCTCTACTCAAATTCTTCCTTTCAAACACTTAGATCTGTGTTCAATTTATAGATGAATTGTAGGTTGTTTTGCAATCAATAGCTTTCCAAAAATAGGCAAGACATGCTTCCATTCATGTAGATGTCAAATGGACACTTGGATCCGAATCTTGACACATGTGAACTCTTCTAGAAGGCACTGGCCAAGTGGAGATTCCGAAATAATGAGAATTTTGTTCCCAATGTGACCAACGCACCTATGAATGTCAGGAAGTGCTTTGCAAAGTAGCCTTGCATGGGGCTACCTGCATATGCAACGCACTTAGGCCCCTTAGAGCCTACGTTGGTGAGCTCTCATATGTTATACAATAAGCTTCAAACCATGGAAATTCGTTCTTGATGAAATTCTTGCTTGATTTGTCTTGTTTCTTGTCTTAGGGCATGTAGCAACTGAAATGATAGGGAATGATAGACCCTTTGATCATCGGTCCTGGAGATGATGCCCAGTTAACTAGGTCATTGGGAATGGTGCCCAAATTGACCTATAACATTAGTGCATTGAAATTATAGTTTGTAGGAGTGGCCTTCATTGGTGTTATGTATCCAAACACCAGCTCCCGAACCATCTTTGCCACAAGAGCCATCAAAGCTCATGTTCCAAAGTGTTTCAAGTTCAAATTCGCCATTATGTTGTTGTTCGGGGATGCTAGAGTTTTGGTTTTCAAATTCTTCATTCAGTGTTTGGTTTGACTGTTGTGGTAGGCCTAGATCTTTCTCAATTTCATTTACTGGCTCATCAATGTCATCATCATTATACAAGATAAATGAGTCAAGGTCTGATGGAATAAAGAGGAGTGTTTTTTGGCCTATCTTGGCTGCGAGCCATATATTTCATGTGTGATTCCCAGTACAACCTCATTTTTTGGTTAAATACTCGGATGGTAGCATAGGACATGTCCATTTGGAGATTCCCTTGAATTTTGGCTCCCCATGATCTAGATAGAAGCATGCCATTCTTCGGGGGAATGTCAGCAACCACTATATCCATGACTAGACTCTTAGTAGGTATTTGCACCAGATTGACACAGATCCTTGATTAGAACCAAACATTTGACTATGCTTGAATCAAAAGAATACAAGTCTTTGTAAGGTTTTGTTATTTCGAGGCCTAAACTCTCCATCACCACCTTGGGCATGAGATTGTGTGAGGCACCGGAGTCTAGCATAGCATTATGCAAGATTTTGTCATGAATGTTTAAGCTGACATAGAAAGGAGGGACAGCTCCTTCTTGAAATTTTCCCTCTACTTCAAGCCCAAACAACAAATCTGGCTTGTCATTAGTTAAATTCAAAGTGTTGGTGTCATTGGCTATGTTTAAAGATTTCAAAACTTGGGTCCTATATACATCCTGAGTTACTAGTTTAGTAAGAGGCATGCTTATTTTTATTTTGGAAATCTCTCCCTCAAAACTGAAATGTGCTAGTGTTTTTGGTATATTTACATAATTTTTGTCACACATAACCTTTTCAACCATTTTGGTTTGTTGAGTTTTATTAGGACTCTCATTTAGAGCAGTTTTACCAGGGCCATTAATTGATGTACTAGAGCAACTTAGGTCACCATTTCATTGGCTGGTTTTGTCTTTGTTTTGATCAGATTTCTTAGCCATGGTGTTGGTGTTTTCTGCTGTCCTTTTCATTATGTTTCTAGGTGTCTTTTTAACAACAAATTCTAGTTTGTTTTTCTTGAAGGCATCTTGGTTTTTCTTACTCATAAGATCATATTGCCTATGAACCTCCATTATGGCATTTTCAAATCCAAATTTGTACTCTTAAGAATCCTCATAGTTTGTTTCAGTTTGATTTGAGAAAAATAACCCTTGTTCTTCTTCAATGAGAAAAACATCACCCTCATTATCATAGCCTATCAAGTTTACATGGCTTTCTTCTGACTTTTCAATCTCTCTTTCCTCTTCATCCACATAATTGTCTTGGAAAGAAGGCCTGATTTTTTGGTCATTGTCTCTCTATCTGTTTTGGGGAGGGTCTCTTCTGAAGTTTTGATTTCTATTTCTATTTTTGGAATTTGGTTGATTTTCCCTAGGAGGTTCTCTTTCATTCAAGTTGATCTTCTCAATCATTATTTCCATTACCCTCACTAAATTGTCAATTTTGGCATCTAAGGTGGAGGCCATGGTTTCATCTTTGTATGTGACCTTATTTTCTGACCTCATCCTAGCCCTCTTTTCAATCAGATTGGCTTCTACACTCATAGCTCCCATTTGCATGTCTTCTAAGGTTAGGGCATTTCTCTCTCTCAGTTGGTAGGCTATGTATGGATCAAAGCGTTCTGGAAACTTCACTAGTGCTAGGCCTTATGGGGGTTTCATGTACAGTGGGAGGGCATTGTACACACTATTGAACCTAGTGCAATAGTCTTGGACACTTTCCCCAACATTTCTCTTAAGGTTGTTATATTCTAAGAGGATTTGGAGAGGGATTTTCTTAATCTCCCACTTGTTTGTGAATGTCTGATAGAGGGAAGGGATATCATGTATGATGTTAGGAGTTAAGTTTTTGAACCATTTCTTAGCTTCTCCTCCTAATATTTGGGCAAACATCCTCATCTTTATGGTCTCCTCTTCTATCTCCTAATATTCAAAGGCATAATTCATCCTATCTACATGTTGTTGGGCAGTGGTAGATTCAACTACGGTAAAGTGAGGGATTTTGGATTAGTAGTCTTGAGGCATGGGCACTAAAGGTTGGGGTAGAACCAAGGGGGAAAACCATGCTGCCATGATTCGAGGTAAGGGAAACCAAGGAGGGTTTGTGAGAGGAGGTGGAGGATGAAATGGAGTAGTTTTCACAGTATATGTGTGAATGGGGGTGGCAGATGTACTCGGACCAACAAACTGAGATTGAGAAGATTTGGAATGGAAGGAGCCAAAGTTTTGGAGAAGCTGAAAATAAGGAGGAGTGTAAGGAGAGGCTTCTCTACTAGGACTCTGCTACAAATCTATGGGCTCAAGGTCTGTCTAGTCTATCCCACTCTGAGACTTAGTTCTAAAAAGGTTTTTTCTATGGTATAAGTCAAATTGAGGATCTTGCAAGGCTGTGAGGTTTTTAGGGACAGAACTTGCTTTGTGAATGGTCCTAACAGTAGTTGAATCTTGGGTTCTATAAGTTTTCCAAAAAATCTTTTCTGGGTCATCAACTATGGTAGGAGGGTTAGGGTTAGGGTGTGATCTGGTGCTAATCCTTTGCGAAGCTAGATTTCAAACTCAATAATGCAGAGAGGCTAAAGTTTTGGAGTGTATTGAAAATAGACCTATTTGCAAGGATATTAAGCTCACACAATGATTGATTGGGTTCTGGACTATTATCACTGATTAGTGTATTCCCAGAGGAGTCTATGAGAACTAGTGAAGTTAGTAGGCCTACTGGAGGTTAATGGAGTCGCCAGGTGGATGGTTTTTACTATTTTGAGAATATGTACTTGTGTTCCACCACCAACAATTGACAAAAACCAATCTAGAGATGTTTTTGGGGTTTTATGAGTTTCCTTATACAACACTAAGGTTTTTAATGAGTTTTATCCAATTGAGACATCATGTTTCTAGTATGGTGAATCAATTACATAGTACTCTTGGCTAACACTTGATTTTCTAAGTCTAACAAGGATTTGAGAGTTCTTAAGGTGTACTTAGGATCTTATTTACTCAGAAAGTCCCACCGTGATCGCCATTATGTTAGGTCCCCATAATTTGTTAGATTGGCGGAACAAATGAACAGGGGTAACATTAAACCAATCTTTGGAGTCCTAGGACCTAGCCTTCCTGGACTCAAAGAGGGCTCTCTCTATTGTTTGTGTAAAAGATGTGAATTTGATAGATTCTAGGGTTTTGATTTTAGGCTAGTTATAGGGAGTAGGGTTTTCTTGTTTGTTTGTTTGGTCGGATAGGTTGTCAAGGAGAATAGGTAGAGTAAGAGAGAGTCAATCCATTGGGCTATGGAGTCTGCAAAGGTTTTGAAGAGTGCAAAACATAAGTCAAGGGTGTCTCAAAGGGGAATTTAACAAGGCCAAATGGATCTAAGTAGGTTTTGTGCGGGTGAAGTGAACATAGAGTTGTGAATATAGTAAGTTAAGGGGAAATCAAGGATCCTTTAACATACTATGAACAAGGAAAAATCTTTCAGTATGATATTATAGCAAAACATGAAGAGCAATAAAGGATTCTTCAATCAAACAATACTAAGCAGACTTCAAACAACAGATAAGTAAATTTAGAGAGAAGTTAAGGATTCTCTAAACATTACTTGCAAACAAATAGTTATTTAACATGAAATTTTAGTAAAAACCAAAGAGCATTTAAGAATTATTTAGCTAAACTTCAAGGAGGAAAACATAGAAATCAAAAGAGGCAGGCAGAAGTAGGGTGCCAAAAAAGCAAGTCTTATTCTCTATTTCTATATTTTGATCAAGGACACCATAAACATAATGAATCACTGAAAGAAAAAAAGAAAAAATTTGAATACATCACCATCTAACCAAGCTTTATGAATCCTAAGTGTGTGCTCAATCCGTGGATGCACAGTCCAAAGCCATCACAAGTCACCAAAAAGCAATTTCACCAATAAACTCCAAGTCTATCTCATATTATGCTAAAAAAATATCCAACATGTAAAATGAGGCCTCAATGTTGTATTTAACAAGAAAAGAGGACCAAAAACCCTAAATACTCATAAATACCATTTATGTCCAAAGAGACCATGCAAGGCCCAAGGCATAAAATATCTAACGAAATAAATGCAAAAATAACTTCTAGCACCTAAATTTAGAGTGATTTGCCCAAAAATCCACAAAAATATCCATTTTCAATAAATAAGTGTCTTTTCTTGACTTTTTCACATAAGGGCACAGCAGGGAGGTCCAAGGGCACAGCACCTACATGGGAAAATGGGGTCACCTTGCAGCTGAAATTTGAAGGCCTTCCCGATGTTGGAATGAGCTCCATGATGGCTCGTTGGAAAGCCTATCAAGTATACTTTCTAAAATTCCCTTGGTTTTATGATTGGACTCCATTAACCTATTCAAAAATCAAATCTCCCAAGGTTGCTAAAGGTGCAGTGCCAACCCTGAAAACATGGCAGAAACGTGAAATGTTGCATGTTTGTGGGCCTTTTGGGGGACCAAACCTGCTCCAAATGATCTGAAATTTGGTGTGCATGATGCCCTTGGCCTAAGGATTCTAAAAATATATATTTTTGACCTACAATGGATTCCCTAAGAAAAAGTGCAGCGCCAAGGGCGTTACGCCCTTGGCCCTCAAAATCAGTCAAAAAACCAAAATTCTCAAAACTTGCCAAAATTTTGCAATTATCTTCCTCATGGGGTTTGGATGCCTGTAGGGAAGAATTAGCTAAGATCTCAAGACTTTTCTTGTCTTTGGCCTCCTTTAGAGCTTGAATTTTGGCAAGGGATCTTTTGAGCTTGGCCCTTGCAAATTTATTTCTCAAGGCATAGTGCTTGGCCATCTTTTTCTGAAGGCCAAGGTCACTTTGTGTCTTTGCCAGATGATCCTCCAAGTATGTATTAGCCCTCTCCAACCAAGGCTCCCTAACATATTCAATATCCATGGCAAGCATCTCACTTGGAGTGAGTTTCTCTGCCAATGTTGTTTCTTGCTCCTTCTCCTTGGCCAAGGCCTTCATCAAGCCCATTGTTCTTGGTCTTCTTCTAGAAATTTGCCCTTCTTCGTCCTCAGTCTCATCAAAGACACCCAAGACTTAATCAAGCCTAAATTTAGTCCTTTCAGCCTCTTTCCGGGCTCTGATTGCCCTGACCTCATAAATGGCTTTTTTTGCCTCCAAATTCTTGTTCTTAGTCTCATAATAGTGGATGGCATTCCTATCCCTAGCTAGGTTGGTTTGCAAAGCTTTGATTTGGGCATCCTTAACTTTGAGCAGCATTCTTGTGACCCTTGCCTCGTTCTCATCATCACTGTCAACATGAATGATTTCAAATTCTTGCTCAATCTCATGTTGATCTTCTTCTTCTTCTTTCATGATCTTCTCTTTGCCTTTTTCCATCTGCTTGGTTGAAGTGGAAGGCATGGCCCCTTGCCTTTTAAAGGTAGAAAACACATGCCTACTTCCTCTTTGATAAGTCAAATAAAAAGATTCAATTTTTCTCAGTTTGGTGCCTTCACCATTGTTGCCATTACGACTGTCATTATCACTGATATCCTTACTGTCCTCATGGATTTTATGGCTGCTCTCATGGCTGTTGTCATCCTTTGTTTCTGCACTGCCTTCATAACTGATATTCTTACTATCCTTATGAGTGTAAACATCATCATCATCATTATCATCATCCTCACTGATATCATGGCCATCACAATTGTTGCTTGATTCTTCCTTACTGATTTCTGCACTGCTATTTTCCTCTTTGATATCAGCCTCATAATTTTGTTCCTCATTTTGACTGATATCTGCCTCTTCATTTTCTTCCTCCTCACTGATTTTGGCATCTTCATCTTGTTCACTGACTTGTGGGCTATCATTGTCACTGATATTGGCATCATTTACATCAGCCTCATCGTCATTGTCTTGACTGCTAAGTGCTTCATCTTTTGTCTTTTCACTTCCTTCAGCACCATTGATATCTGCATCCTCTTCCATGCTCTCTGCTTCATTGTTGTGACCTTCACTGTGCTATTTACTGATATTATTAGCCTCACTTCCATCTTGGTTCTGTGAGCCATTGTCAAAATCATCATCTTTATCACTTGGGCTTCTTTATTCATCATTTTCCTCATCTTTATTGACATCTACCTCCATGTCTTCTTGGCCACTTTCTTCATTTGTGTCCTCACTATTTTCTGCACTTTCATTTTGCTCCTTATTACTACTAGGAGCCTCATTGTTTTCACTATTATGATTGTCGTCATGGCTCTTTGTTTCACTGCCATGTTCTTCACTGCCTTCCTCCTCACTAATGCTTGCCTCTTTATTGCCAACATCCTCATTTCCTTCTATTTCCATGCTTTCTGCCTCATCACTGACCTCTGCCTCTTCATTTTCTTCCTCTTTACTTTCTTCCTCTTCATTTTTTCTTGATTTATCATTACCCTCTCCTTCATGGTCCCTTGATTTTTCATTTTCGCTTTCCTCATTGCCTAATGCACTAGGAGAGGGTGATGAAGGAGGGTTGTCTTGAGGTGAAGGAAAATGTGTAGATGGTGAAACATGATCATCAGGAGATGATGGAGGAGTAAGGATACGAGGATGAGATGATGAGGGCACATTTTGCTAAGGATGGGGTTGTGGGTTTTTGAAGACCTCATGGGCAATGAAAACCTCCTATGGAATACCCTTTTGCTCCAATTTTTTGGGTGTGGAGCCTGATTATATTGTTTGTTTTGTATCACAGCGTTGGACCCCTGTACCTTAATGGGGGCGGCAACGCTTCCCGTAATTAAACGCTGCCTGGGGGGTCCGAGGGGGGCAGTTGCGAATTTATGGAGCCCCCCCCTGGCTGGGGGTTTTGGGGGTAGCGCCCCCGAAGCTAAAAATAGATGTAAAATTTCCTTGTAAAAGTATAGTAATTTCTAGTCAATCTGGGTCGTTCATTAAGCAGATGATCTGACGGTAGAAGTTATGTTTAGTTTAGTGTTTTTTTTCCCTATAAGGCAACCCCTCTCTTTGTATGAGGGTATTGTATTGTGGCTGTGGATTGTATGTATTCTCAAAGTGAGAAACAGAGATGGAGACTGTGAGAGAATAACAAAGGATATTACAGCGGATCTGTTGTAGGTTGTGTCTTTTCATTTTGCTGGAAAATAGAAAGGAAGGACTGGTTGTTCGGGGTGGTCATAGCGCAAACTGGGTGAACCATGTATATCTGTGTCTCTCTGGTTTTATGTGTTTTTTGTGCTTGTGTTTTATGCATATTTTATGTGTTTCATTGCTCTGTAATATATAATTTTCTAACACAATTGATGCATCACAACCATCTTGATGAGAGAATGGTGAAATAGGCTCTGCATTTGTTGTGAAGGGTCTCTTTTTTGTACAATATAAGTCATCTTTTAAATACTCCTGTAGATATAGTAGGTCAAATGCAGCATCTTAACCCTATTGAAGTGCATGAGCAATATGATGTGATAGGAATAAAGCCTATAGAACCTTCTCTCACATGTGAATTATTTCATAATGACCCTCATCATGTGTGCATACCTCTCAAGAAAATGTGAAAAAGGAAATATAGATTTATTGTAGTCTTTGTATTTGGGTTTGAGGAATGGATCATAGTGGCTTATTTCTAAACTGGCCTGTTTGAACCACTTTTCACCAACACTAGGTATCCTAGTAGCAATAGAAATGACATCTAATGACAGCTCAAAGTTTAACCCTACAAGATTGACTTGTTTCTCATGTAGGTTAAGGATGAAGAGCCTAGTCAGCTCAGGATGACTTTGTACCTGTTGTACTCTTTCACAAAAATGAAAACACCCGACATTTTGGAAACATCTAAAAATCATAGGAGAGGCATTAAGTTCCATTGTGTTTTGAGGTTCAAACCTATTAATCCTCCTACCTCTACGTTGATGCCTCCTTGGCACTTGGCCTTCTTTACCACTACATCTGTCACCTTCCCTTGACATTTTGACAATTTTGCCCTTAAAAACCCTAGCTCTTCTTATGAAACTGATATGAAAATGGAATTGGAATGGTGGTGAAATGGAAGCCTTTTACAAGTGAGGGATGAGTGAGAGAGGGTGAGGAAAAACCCTAAGTACCACCCTTGCTAATTTTTTTAAATCTATGTCTGACACCTTGCACTGATGGTAAATGGATATGGAGGAAGGCAATGAATATGTCAATCTACTTGTTGTGTAGGGGAAAAAGTTCGTGAGTGAATGGAGAAGGTGAAGGCACAACCTTGGATGAATGAATGAGAAAATTATCAACAGGGTATCTTTGATGATAATTGGTCTCCTTAGTATGCAGATGGATAGGTGTTCAAAAACAGTGGTGCTTTAACATGAGAATTAGGTTTTTCTTCCTAGGTCTTCAAATTTCCTCAATCATAAATCACCACAGATGCTTTGAAGAAGGGACTGACATCCACTTACCTCTCAAATATGCTTTAGAAACCTTTGATGGCAGCTTGGAGGTGTTTCTGAGCCAACTTGAGGGTTTGCAGGTGCAGGAGGCCCTCCTGGCCAAACGCGCAGCGTGTGAACAGCCTATCGGGTCGGCCTACACGCAGCGAGTGCACAGGGTGTCGGGTCAAGCTGCACGCAGTGCCTTGCTCCAAGTGTGAAATGCATATGGTTTTGACCGGGCATGTCGGGTCTTTCAGTCCAGCGCGCAGTGCTTAGCTGGGCGCGCAGCTCCGTGTAAATTTGAACAGGGAAACTGCCCAGGCACGCAGTACAATCCTGAACGTGCAACACAAGGTATACTTGCCCGAAATTGACCTAAAACTCTCAATTTTTTCCTATTGAATGCTCTCGGTTTTTTGCAAGGAAACAATAAGTCAAATGAGGAACAAAATGACCTTTTATAGTCTTAGGAAAATAAACTTAATCTTTGTATACCCACTTTCTAATGTTTTTAGTCCCTTTCTTTTTACTGATATCCCTTTGACCCTTTTGCTTGTAGGTGCCTAAGAAGATGAGCTTTATCTTCTGCTTTCATTCATTTTGAAACTTAACATGTTCATTCTGACCACACTGAGATGATTATACATAATAACAACCCCAAAATCCTTTGTGGTTTCCATTATGCATTTTAATTTAACTTTCACCTCTTCTCATTTAACAATTGTGCATTGTTTTCTCTGCAGGTGACTAAAATGATAAACTCAGACTCTCTTTTGGTTCCTTGAGGCATGAAGAGTTTATTCTAACACTTTGGTGAATTTTTCCACACATTAGCTTCTTCAATTTTATGTGAAATCTCTGCTATGAAACTCAGCTTAATCTTTTCACCTTTACAGACCTCTTTTCATTGTTTGTATACAGTTTTTCTAAAATGGTGAATTTGACTTCTTTTCACTGATACTTTTTACTTTCTCCTCTTGCATGTTTTCTTTGAGTCATAAAGTTGGCTCCTCTTGGCTTATTGATATCCTTTTAACACTTTTGATGACAGGTGACTATGGGAACCCTGAAATGGCCTTTCCCTCTGATCTTTGAAACATGCTAACTTTACCCTTGACAACCTTAGGAACTTAAACACAAAGCAGTATTTTAAAAACTTTTCTTGTTCTTATCTTGGAGATCAAAGTATCTTGTGCTTGGCAGGTGACTGAAAACCTTGGCTTCATCTTTCTCACTGATCCTCAAGCATGATAAACCCACCTTTGACCAGCACCATGGAATTAAAAATCATGCTTGCTACTTTCTCCTTTGGCCATTTCTGATTTGCAGGTGTCATAAAAATATTGATTTTACCTTTCTACTCTTTGGTGAAAACGTGTTGGAGACATGAAATTGGCCTTCTTTTAGCCTAAGGGTTTGATCTATTCATCTTGGCACAGCAACATCCCTAAAATGTCCCTTTTTCTACCTTGAAACTTGACCTCATCTTTTGCACATTTATGCATGGAAAGCTTATTAAAACATCTTTAAGGGGTTTTTCTCATGGTAGCATTGTCAAAACCCTTTCTTTCTTTCATTATGAAGTTGTAATCATTTTTTTTTACCCTTTTTGACACTTCTTAGTGTGGGTGACTTGAATACATGGATTTTCCCTTTTTCACTAACCTTCTTTACATGTTTATTCTTTGAGAGAGGGAGGTATTTCACCTTGGAAAACTATAGGATGTCACACACAGCAGTCCCTTAAAAATCTTCCGTCTGCTATCACCATGGAGGCTTAACATCATCATTTTACCTCCTTCCCAAAAATCATTTTACCTTCTTCCCAAAATCCTAGGTGTGTGGGATGCTTGAAAACAATTATCAGTGTTGTCTTCTAAGTTCTCGATAGCCCTTTCAAGTTCATTCATTTATGTCCAGTTCACCTCACACTTTTCCATATTTCATCTATAATTTCTGAAAAACTTCTCTTCATGCTTGGTTTTCTTGGTGTGCCTCCTTATGTGATTTGCTGCATTGGATCTTTGCTTGGCACACTATTGGCCCAATCAGGCTTAGAAACCTTGATTCTTCTTGAACAAAAATTTCTTCCTCTTTCTTTTTTGTGAATGTATTTATTGATGAGCAGACCTTTTTCCTTACCAATTTTCTGTTGATAGTCACTTTAACACTATTGTAAAAGTGTCAAACTTCACATTTCCCCTTTGCAGAACTTGAACTTGATAAAGTAGTCCTTCTTGGATATTTTCTAATCTTTCTTGGACAACCATGTGCTGATATTCTCTTACATTTGAGCCAGCTTCTAGCACAGGAAAAGTAGTGCTTAAAACACCAAGGATGACCCACAACCTTTGAAACCGTAATGACCTAGTGGGAGGATACTTTGACCTGGTCTTTGACTGAAACTTGGTTTGGGGTCTTCAAGTGTAAAAACAAAGTATTTGACAAATTGATGTATTGAAGATCCAAAATCCAATGCACATGATTTATCTAAAGAGCCTACATATATAGTTTTGAGACCATCAATGCTTGAGGAACCTGGTGAACATGGGAAGGAACAGGTTGTTTGGTAACCCTAGGTGGAAAGTGGAGGGGTGAGGCAAAGGCAAAATAGAGTGCTGAGGTTATAGGTGGATAAATAGGATATAGATGAGTGGCAAAAGCCCATGAGGGTTTTTTAGGAGTGGTAGGTTAACCATGGAATGGAAAAATAGTAGAATAGTGAAAATTTTGGTATAAGTATAATGAAGGCAGTGAGATTTCTAAAACTCACAATATTCAAGAATCTTGTTTTTAGAAATCTATAACTGGCATTGTAGTCATCTACAGATAGTAAAAATTACTGATGACTACTAGGTGAAACCCTTGCATGTGTCTAACTGAGCTATTGTTCCCATTAGAAGTCCTGTAGAAATATGTTGCATGACTTTCAAGGCTCCGTGGTGTAGATGGCACAATATTTTGTGCCATACCTCACCCTCACACTAGCTCACCACTTTTTCTGCCTTTCCCATCATTGCAGCACAGCCATCTACATCTATTTTATAGATATTCTTAACTCGAATCCCAATATTCTTAGTTCGTCTTGTTTTTTGTGTCATAGGAAAGATTTACCTTCACTGAAAACAACATCATAGCCTCTATCCTCCAACATTGCAACTGAGACCAAATATTTATTTAAGCCTGGTACATGCATTACATCTTTTAAATGAAATGACTTACCTGAATTTCTCTGAAAGTTAATAGTACCAATCCCAGTAGCACTATACCGTCCATCATCCCCCATTTCGATATGCATCTGGAGGTCCTTCTCCTCCAAGATAGTGAAAAATTCCTTGTCTCCCGTCATGTGAAAGGAAGCATCACTATCCAAGTACCACACTTAACCCATTGCACTTGACACCATGCATGCAATGAGCGAGGAGACAAGATCAAATTGCGAGGCCAAATCCTCACCAGCTGCAGATCCTGAAGCCTTCTTGTTCTTCTTATTTTGTGGACAGTTTGCGGCATAGTTTCCATGTTCGTGACAATGAAAACACTTCACTCTGAAAACATCGCACGTCTTGCCATCTTTACCCGACTCATATTTGGAATGAAAATTCTTTCCTTTCCCTTTCTTTGCCTTGGAAGACAAAGCACAATATTCTTCATCCTCATGTTTATATGAAGATACATCTTTGGTATTCTGTCTAAACTCCTGTTGCACCAAATCTGGCCACAGTTGTTCCCAATCTAACAATTTTCCCCTTCCATTGATAGAGTCTTCATAATTGTGCCAACTCTTGGGAAGTCCTAGAAGAGCTAGGCTCACCAAGTCATCATCTGCGACTGTTATTCCAACACTCCCAAAGTCATTCTAACATTAGGCCAACTTTGTTAGATATTTTGGAATGGTGTCTCCCTTCTCCATTTTAATCTTCCTAAGCTTATCTTTCAGTGCCAATTTCTTATGGTCGTTGCTACTCTGAAATAGATCCGTTAAAGCTTTCCACATAGCATATGTTGTTTCTTTTCCATGGAGACTTGAGATAATGTGGTCTCATTCTCCCTCCAATAGGATCGTCCTCACCTTTGTAACCTTGTTTTTCCAGGCATCAAGATTTGCAGCATCTGTCATAGTGGGTTTGGGAATGTCATTGTCAATGAATTCCTTCAAGCCAATGTCTTCAAGTACTGCCTCCATCCTGACTTTCCAAGAAATATATTTAGAGCTTCCCTCGAGTGCATACTCCAATATCAAGCCATTGAAAGCCAGTTCAATCCTGATTCGCCTATCGCACCAAGAGTAGCTTTGCAAATTTGAATTCTATTCAGTCATGAACTAAACTTTTTCTTTACTGAAGTAATTTCCTGTGCTCCAATACCATGTAGAATTTATACAACATATATGTATATCATGGATTCAAACCGATCTAACAATGTACTAAAGCTAGATACTGAATCGATTCTACAAATCACTTGCAGAAAATAAACACAATCGCCAATTACATGAAGCAAAGAAAGAATCAAATCAAACCACAACATAGATAATTTCTTTGGGAAAGCTTGTTTCTCAAAACCCAGCTATCTTTTATTTTATATTCAGCTTGGATACATGAAACAAATACAATGTCGTCTCATCACAAGAGTCTCCAACACTCATCTATCTATCTCACACTGTCCTCACTAAAAACTAACCAATACTTAGCCAATTTCCGGCCTCTCAACAGCCTTCCTTGCTCATGCAATTCATGAGGAAGGCAATCCTTGTAGAATAGGAATGTGACCTTACTTAACTGCGCAACGATCATGGGCAATCCAATGGGTGTTTGGCTACATGGGTATAACCCAATAATCCTAAAACTGATAGTTACCATCCGAACTTTCACCTTAGTCTCAAATGGGTCTCCAATGGAACTGACATGCATGTAGCTAATAATAGTAAATTATCAGTTCCATGTGAGATCACTAATTGTGAATTAAATAATATTTAATTCAATTGATCTTCCACTCGTGTATCAAACAGTTAAAACTAGCACAACTGAGTTTAACTCACCTAGATTGAGTTAATTGATTACAACATACATTAACTAATGCACTAACTGCGACTTGGACTCAACAACTCAGAGAATCATTCTGCATGTCCTACCAACTACCCTCAACTCGAAATTCATGAGCTAACTGAGTTTATCACACTCAGTTAATTATTACAAGTATTTTTGAGATAATATTACATTTTATTGTCCATTTTCATTAAGTGATAATTAAAATATACATGCACTAAATTTAGCCCACACCAGTGTAGGTGCTGCTAATACTTGTGGTCCCAAACTAGTGTAGGTGTTGCTTGGACCTCTTGGTCCCACACTAGTGTAGATGCTGCAATTTCTTGTTGAACTTCAACACAAATATGCGAGGAAGAAGTTAGAGCCAACAGCTAAGTTGGGAATAATTTTGGGGTACAATAATACACCTCACAACTATTGGGTCTACTTGCCATCACACAGGATGACATTGGTCAGAAGAGATATGAAATTAGATGAATATAATGCCATGTGAATTTCCATTAAGAGGTGGCTTCTGTTGCATGCATTTGAGGAGCTCTTAGATCCAAAAGAAGAACCTCAAGATGTGGAGCAGCCACAAGAAGAGGTGCAAAGAGTGGAAGCACCCACTCATGCAAAGACATCCTAAGATGAAAGGAAGCGCACCAAAGAGGCTGACAAGTTGGTGCTTGATGCTAGAGAGAATGTAGGAGCACCCACATCACAACGCGGGCAAAGAATTTCCCCAGCGTTGTACACTAGATACATGGCTCTTATGAGCAAGAGTGTAGATACCGAGTTGTCCTCTTTCGAGGAAGCGGTGCATCAACCAATTTAGGTTGATGCCATGGTTGAGGAATGTGAATCCATTATCAAAAAAAGTGCATGGGAAGTTTTCCCAATACCAGAGGGGAAGTAAATTGTAAGATCAAAGTGGATCTACAAGGTGAATAAGGCAGCATATGGGAGTGTGGAGAAATAGAAGGCCATATTTGTGGCCAGAGGGTTCTCTTAGGTGGAGGGTATTGATTATGATGAGACCTTTGCACCATTCGCGAGGTACACTCATCAATCAGATCCATCCTTTCACTTTCAGTGTGGATGCGATGGTAGATACATCAAATGGATGTAAATTCATCCTTCCTTAGCAGAGTGATTGAGGAAGAGGTGTACATTGAGCAGTTGGAAGGTTTTGAGATCTTTGACAAAGAATCGCATCTGTGAAAAATCAAGAGAGTATTGCATGGGATGAAACAATCATCTCATGCTTGGTACACTAGGATCGACATCTACTTCATCGAGTTGGGCTTCACTAAGAATGAAGTAGATATGAACCTTTACCATATTGTGGTAGAAGGTAAAATTTTTATCATTGAAATTTATTTCAATTATTTGATATTGATAGGTGATGAGCACCTCATAAAGTCTTGCAAAGAGGATCTTGCAAGAGAATTTGAGATGAAGGAAATGGGGCTCTTGCACTATTTCCTTGGATTGGAAATATGGAAAAGAGATGGGGAGCTATTTGTATCTCTGGGAAAATATTCCAATGATATTCTGAAGAAGTTCCACATGGAGGGAAGCAAACCCATGGAGACTCCTCTATAAGGAAACTGGAGGAAGGAGGATGTTACATCATGCGAAGTAATAAATGTTAATATATACATGTAGCTTGTGGATTCACTCATGTATTTGGTGAGCACATGACTAAACATATGCTATGTTTTTAACCAGCTTATTCAAGTTATGGTTAAGCCTGCCAAGCTCTTTTGGAAGTAAAGAAAGCATGTGTTGAGATACCTCATAGGCACTACAAAATTTTGGCTATGGTATAGGCAGAAATAAGGAGTGAAGCTTCAAGGGTTCACAGATGCAGATTGGGCTGGGAGTCCATCCGACAGGAAGAGCACATCAGGGGGCATTTTTAGCATTGGGTCAACAGCAGTTTCTTTGTATAGCAGGAAACAGAGATCAGTTGCACTCAGCTCAGCAGAGGCAGAGTACATGGTTGTCAGTCAGGCATCATGTGAGGCCATATGGATGAAGAATATAATTTTTGGTTTGTTTGGTTAATAGATGGATCCGACTGTGATTTATTTTGATAACAAGATTTATATCAAACTCCTGGTTAATCCAATTTTTCATGACAAGTCTAAGGACATTGATATTCAGTATCACCATCTCAAAGATTGTGTGTAGAGGCAGATTATCTCATTAGATTACATTCCCACAGAGGAGAAGGATGCAGACATATTGATGAAGGGATTATTAAGAGGAAAATTTGAGTTCCATAGAGTCAGGATTGGAGTAGCAGATAATCCCTTTCTTTTTGGGAGGGAGTTTTCAAATCAGTAACAAGAAGATGCTTCTAATTTAATTTTCCCTTAATTAAATTACAAGAAATTTTAATTCCACATCAACTGATAGCTTGTATGAGTTAAATGAGTCAGGAAAACTTAGTAAGCTCATTCTATTCAATTTGGGGGTCAAACTGGAGGCATGTAGAGTTTACTCTAAGTTTTAGATGGCCCAGTTGTAGTTTTTTTGTAGTTGTAATTTTTTAACTTAATTATTTGAGTTAAAATAAGTTTAACTAATTCTAAATGATGGATGAGATAATGAGAGGTTCATTTAATTAAATCTAATTTAATTCACATGCAGTGATGAATCATATAACTAATAATTTGTTATAAATGTTTGTTTCATGTAAGTTCTAAGAGTGAACCAGTTAAGATTGGAGTTAAAGGAAGTAGACTACCAGTTGTACTATTAGAAAATTGTACAAGTCATGCATGAGGTCAACGGGATGCCTTAGATGAATTGCGCAATCAATTCTTGAGGATTTCCTAATTAATAGGGGCTCAATTCCCTCGAGAATGCATAAGAAAGGCTAAGCAACCCAGAGGCAAGTTTTTGGTTAAGTATTGGACCAAAATTGTTGGGATCAAAGTGAGAGAGTCAAAGATAGTGCAGATAGCTCTCAAGAATGAGAGAAGAAATGTATTGTTTCATATTCTTGACTTAATGCAATATACAAATAGCATGGTTTTTAGTCGAGTCTTTCCCCAGATACATTTTTGTGTTTTGCGATTAAAATTCTTTCTCTTTCGTGTTTATGTGATTGTGTGATTGTAATTTGTTTCCACAATTTGTACAATAGATTCAAGTCTTGTATTTTAGCATATTACAAGATCATTTGAATCTATGTGGATTTTCTATAGAAATATCTATTTGATGAAGATGTGAAGAAGAGGAGGAGCCATGTAGCTACTTAAAAATATCCATAAAAGTATAGTAGTTGATGTATTCATGAAGACACACTAGAAATATTCCCAATTGAAAGGAAGTAAAATAATCTCCTCTATGTTTTAGAGGGAATAAGAAGTGTCATTAAATGTTTTATAAGGAGCAAGGATCTATTCCCCAATCAAGATGGAATGAGGATCTTCTCTCTAGGTTGAGAGGGAGGGATTTTAAAGACATTGTATTCCCCATGTGTCATACACTAGGCCAGGAATAAAAATTGTAAGTCTTAGTGAAGGCATTAGGAAGGAGAATGGAGGATTGGATCAACATCTAATATTAGTAATCCTTGAGGATAAAGAATCCAAGATAGGAAGTAGTCTTTTTTACTGCACTCTTTGAGGATTGGACCGGTATCCAAGATAAGAGTGGTCGAAGGGGATTGATATTCTTTTAGGATTGGGAATCCAAGATAAGAATAGTCCTAAAAATATATACCTAATGAACATTAGGATGGGGTATGTACCTTTAAAAGGTAGCGTGGTGTCTCACATAAAACCTCCCAACATTATGATATGATATAAATAGATCTTGTTGACAATGATGGTTATGATGTTGATTCTTAAAGATGGATTATCAATCTAACTCTTCTTATGAGAAATCTTCAATTTGAGAATATACTTGTACCGGTTATACAATTATGAATACCTCCCTAGCTAAGAGGAAGTGTTGTAAAATGTAACTAGTGTCAATATTCATAATTGTCATTGTACTCATGTAATTATGTATATATTATGTAACAAACAAAAGAAGAAAGAAAAATTATTATTTTCAAGCATGGGTTTCATGCTTCTTTTGATTGGTCATCTAGGTTAAGAATTGTATTCATGCTACTATGGTTTTTCATGTCATAATAATAATTTTCATGAGTAAAGAGAGTCAATGTCATGTATATAAGACCCATTTAGGCAAGTTGTATTATTTAAAATAATTTAGTTTGGGTCTAAAAAGTAAAAATTATCCTCCAAGCACAAGTTTCCCCTACCAATGAGAAGTCAGCCTAGAGAGAGTTATTCGACCTCATGAAAATCATATATATAGAAGGCGATTCAACTCATTTGAAGACAAAAAATTTCACAAGTTCGATCTACAATATAACAATAAGGAAAACAAGTGCGAGGAGACTAGAAGACAAGAAGAAAAACCCTAGTGAAGGAAAGAGTTTGAAATATTAACTTTTTTGCTCACATGTACAAGGATTAGGGTTTATGTTCTGTTGTAGGGGGCTAATATTTGCAAGTTGAAGTCTCCAAAGTCACTCCAGGTCATAATTTCGTAAATTGGGGGTTGAAATTTGATTTTGGAGACATTTTGAATAAGGTTTGGTTCTTGTTGATTTTAGTTGGCCTTGAATTCTTAGAAGGGATTTGAATGAGAGTTGACTTGGTGGTTGGAGGGGGACTTGTATAAATTGTTTGGGTTTTTGGATTCTCATTTGATTAGATTCAATCAGAAGATAAGATATTCTTGGGTTTTCCCCTTAGAGGGGTTGTTCCCAGGCTTGGAGCCTACATCTTGTGCCTATTATCTTTATTATTTTTTCTCTTGATAATTACTTTTTTAAAATATATAATAAAGAAAAAAAATAATATAACTCAAATTCACAAGAAATTATTAAGGATAAGGATAATTGGTTTAAATAGATTCCCTACTAGATTTTCCAACAAGTCGGGCACATTTTCAGAACTAGTATTGCTAAATTTAGTCAAGTTGCCCAATTATTTGCCAGGTTTGTGGAGGACAAAGAAAATAGGGAATTAGAGTAGGAGGTTTCACAAGAGGATTTAAAGGTTGTTCTTACCTGTTTCTAGAAGGATAAAATTTTGGGGCCCGATGGTTTGGGGATTGAGTTCTTTCAGAATTTATTGCAATCGTTAATGTTTAAAATTGGAAATTAGCATCAAATTCCACCTTGGGATAGCTCATTTGATGAAGATTAATATTGCATTAAAGTCCTCTTTTCAAGAGGAAAAAAATTGATATAAATATAATCCAATTTGGACAAGTATAATTGTGTTTTTGAATTTATGCCAACACATGTGCAAATTGTTCAGGTCAACCACATCACTATGTAGGCTCATGAAGCCCAATGGACATGACTCTTCACCCTCAAAGACTTGTATAAATACAAGTGACCTCTCACCTCATTTGGCATCATCATCACTCACATATTCTCTCTCCTTCTCTCATTGGTTTGTACATCATTGGGCATTCTCTCTCTCACACACATGTGGCACAAGGAGGTTGAATTACAAGAAAAAATTTTGTTAACACTAGAAAATCGTACAGGTAAAAGACATTAAAAATGTCAAGAAAAAGGTACATATGAATATTTTCAAAGAATGAATACATTAGAGCATACCAAAATTTAATTTTTCCTAAGGTTAAGGGACAATTTAATGGACAGTGCACTAGCAACAAAGGGATTTTGCGCCAACGGGGGTTTGGTTTGACGGTGAAGAGTTTGTTGTTAAGACAATCGTGATGAAAGGTCACATGTTCCAATCCCCTCGTAGGAACAAACAAATCCAGCCATGATAAGGATTGGTGTGGTCGAGGCCGGGTGTGATCCTCGGGTGATTTTGAAGGCTTAGATGCCACTCGGTCATGGTTTCTCAGACCAAAGGTTTGGCGTGATGTCATGCTAGGATCCACATAACCAAGCAAACAAAAAAAAACACAAAGGGCTTTTATGCGGTTGCGCGTCTATTCCTTCGATATTCACGCAGTCTTGAGGATGGCGAAATGTCACCATCCGGGACCACTTGGCACACTTGGTTAGGAATATTCTCTACTTAGTACTTCCAAGGACAGTCGACATGGAGCCACCTTGAGGCTTAATTGTAGCACATAAAGGAATCCCTCCTCCACTCTTATGTCACTATCGATATTGGACCAAGAGAAGGGAGAGGAATTAAAAAAATGTCTATATTAATCGGCCTTTGGAAGAAGAATTAGAGACACATTATTATACCAAAAAAATTTCTTCATAGAAAACCAGCTTGCATAGTCCAGCAATAGAGGTATTGGAAGGACTCATATGTGGACCAACCAACATCTCAATCCAAGAGAGAGAGGTCCACCATTTGATCTTGATCTACCATCCTTTGAGAGAGGGAAGAGACACTTGCAGGAACTCGAGGGAAGGAGACCTCCTTGTTTTGGGTATTTGAGCTTCATAGCTAAAGGGACCCTCTTCAAGTTTTTAGCATTGTATCTTTTTTACTACTAGTACCTAATAAAGGGAAAATTCTCCACTTTTGTTATTAGGTTGTTTTCTCCATCAAGCTTTTTTATTTTTCATCTTTTGTTTTGTTTTGTTCTTAGTGTTGTATGCTTATTTGTCCCTCAAACTTCATTTACATTATGTCAAATTTGTTCCACTAATAGTAGACAATCATTTTTCTCTATGACCTTGTACATGTAGCAACCATCTTTCTAAATAAGTGCATTTCGTACACTATTGCGCCAAATACACAACCACAAGAATTTCGACTCCGCTGGATTCTTTCTTTTTGAGTTAATGGTTGTTGTTGCAGGTCCTTCTTCCTGCTTAGTTTGCTGCAAACCACCCCTACATTCTCTCTGCATCTCCAATCACACTCAATGAAAATTTTGAATAGTAGAGGAAAATTTTTCTTCATTCTGCCAAACAGTGTGCTTTGTGCTCTGACAAACACGTGTTCCGCACCTATGGGAAGATAACTCGCGCGGAATGCCAACAAGCAAAAAAATCACTATTTTTTCCCATTTTAAAGGTGATTGGAAACCCCTTAAACTTTTCCATCACTTTTTCTCTGTATTTCACTACTATTATGACACTTAGGGGCTATGTTTAACCTATAATTAGCTTAGCAACTAGGTAGTTTTAATTTTAGTCTTTTATTTCGCAAATTACAGTTTAAATAGGGAACAAGTAAGTGGCCTTAAATCCACGTATGTTTTCCAAACAAATAATTTTCTGATAAAAGATTTAAAAAAAAAAAACTCATAGATTAATTAGTAAAGAGAAAGTGGCCCATATATCCACATATATTTTTTCTAGTTCAAGTTTGTCAAATTTTTGCATTAGATTAGTTCAATTATGCATTAACATTTGGGACTAGGATCAAACGATCAACAAAGAAAGTAAATAATCTTTTCCACCTATTATCACTCTAATAATTCTCAAAAGTTGTGAGATTTTTTTATTTTAGTTTAAAGAATATCATAGGTAACCACAACCCTACTTTTAAACCTTAGGATCTAGCCTTCCTAATGCTCAGAGAGGGCTCTCTCTATATGATTTAACTTTGTTGATTATACTTTATTTTAGTATGGGGAAAATTGGTTTTGGGGTTTTCATTTGATTTAGTGGGAAAATCACTTACTTAGATGGATAGCTATAGATCTGTATCCCATTGGGAAAATGGAGTCAATGTGTCAAGTAGTCAGATCAGGATCAAGGTCTAAAGGTAAATGTTTACAGGGCAAGATAGCTGAGTCATTTCAGATATTTAAGGTTGATGATGAAATGTTTTTTATCGGGATAAAAGAGCAATTAATGGTTCTTAAATCCAGACTAGAAATGAATAGAAAGAGGTCAATCAAAATCAAGGAGCAATTAAGGGTTCCCTAATCTGTATATCAGTAGAAAAAATTTAAATGATATTCGGTCAAAACAGAGTGCTTTTAACAAATTCTGAAATAACAATTCCTTATTTATCATTAAGATTTAGAATACATTCATGAATATATGGAAAACATAAGAAAATTGACAAGATAACAAGTGAAATACTTCACTGCAATGGCCCAACACATGAATCCTATAATATGATGCTTTATTTCCTGTGATCCAGTTTGCTGACTTGAAATTGATACAAAAACCCTTAGGTTCAGAATAGTATAACTACAGAAATTTTCAGCAATTAATCCACACTCAATACCTCAAATGATGAAGTGTTTATACAAAAACTTGTACAAAATATCCTATAATAAACTTAGGAATTTTTCTTGGAAAATAAATATCTTCATGAAAGAAGATAGTGACAACTATCTAACTAATTACTAGCTTTCCTTTTTATTGAAATAAAATAGCTTGTTGTTTTGATTTTATCACTGCTTTCTCTCTTTATTTTTTGATGAAGGATGCAGCTAGACAACTGAGGTGTCCTTCACGCTGGCAGTTTTATCTTTAATCTTATTTTGTCTTTATCTTTCATCTAATACACTTTAATTGTTACACTTTCATCCTGATACTCTTTACTACCAAAACTGTTACTACTGATGTAAAAAACAACAAACTCTATTTTTTCTTTTACTGCTTTGTCCTCACTGTAATCTGATCTTACAGTAGATCAGTCAACTTCTCCTAGAACTCAACTTCTGGAAATTTTATTATCATAAGCTTTCTGAAGTTTTCATCAGCTTCAGTGTATTTTGAAAATTTTGGTTTGTTCACAAATAGGTGTTTTACTTCATGCTACAAGTAATACAGGTTTTCAAAATTCTTATACAATACTTTCCCTGTTGGGATTCCCTGCAAAGCTAATTTATTTACCTGTTCTTTAGAAAATTCTCTCATATTTTTTTCATAATCCTCCTACTTAATTAATCTGTCATTGATTACTAGAGGATTGGGAAGGCCTTTTTTCCATAAAATATGAAATTTGATCATAAATCTTGTTATCACCATCTCCATGTTTTGGCACTTTTCCTCTAATTGTGTCATCAAGTTATTTTTGGATATTACCTTCCTCACTTCAAGGATGGTCTCTGTTCTACCTGTAATTCCAATTTCATCCATTTCTTGTTTATTTTTGGAATTGAGGAATTTAATAATTTCTAAGGCCTCTTTAGGTTTTTTACCTAGCTCTTTTTGTCTTCTGTATTGCTTCTTTTGTTGCTTTCAATAAATCTTTCTGCTCATAGATTACTTGTATGGATGGCCAAGTATCATTGACTACTTCAATGATATTGGACCATAATTGTTTCTTAACATGTGCCATAGGTTCTTTCTGTTAGAGCTCGAATCTACCTTAGGCTGAAATAAGGTAAAACTCAAGGCAACATCAAACCAAGCTTAGCCTCATAGCTAGCCCTACGAGGACAGGAGAGGGCTCTCTCCGGGTCTATGTCAGCAAAAGGTCTTCAAAGGGGCTGAGATGACTTATAATGAATACTGATTTTGATTTTTGGCTAGTAAATAAATGTGGAAAGAAGTAATTTAATGAATGGGTGAATTTTCTGGGCTGTATGGGACCAAGGAACAGCTTGAGCAGAGAATTAAATCAAGGACACAGATTGTTTCGTGAGGCAAGATAGGCAATAGGTTTAGCATTCCAATTTGAAATTATATGGAGTGGCAAGACTACTAAGAGGTTGACAAGGGCATAATAAATGAATCCTTATCAAACAGAAGAAATTACACAGAAACATGAAAAGCTTTCCCAAGGCAGAGCAGTTATCTGGATTCTACCTTTCTACTTAAAAGCATTAATTTGGAAATGATTATGGATGAACTGTAAACATAACAAGATACATATGAAAACAAAGAAGAAACATATGCCAACATCATACCACAGGAATCTCATGAACCAGAGCTGTATCTTTTCATTAAATCTCTGTCAAAACTGTACAGTGAAGCTCTCTGTTATTCCTCTACACGTTTCCCAGAACTCTCTCCCTTTACAAATGTTTACAATACAATAAATAAACAGAACAGCGTGCCCTTAAAGATCGATGAAAAATAGGGAGCTGTTTCAACTGAAGTTATAAAAATAGTGAAAGAGTTATCCATCTACTCTAAAGACAAAACAACGTTACATTTTACACTTTGCAAATCTCTGATGACCAATGAAAAGGCAAGAGTTGTATCGTGTATCCCTTTAAATTATTAACTAAAGTCATAAATAGACAATACGCTCCTATTTCTCTGCTGTGGCAGATGTCTCCATTTTTTTCCCATTCAATTATGCCCCAATTTAGCACCACCTCATTTGAGTGCTAAATATTTTTTCTATTATCACTCCAAATTAACTACAAAAACCAACTGCCGATTGTTGCATTCACTAGTTTTCCTATTGATCATGAAAGATGGTATGAAGAGGCTCATACTAAAAAGGTATGCTGTGCAGGGGCCACCTAAGTCCCAGGTTGCCACTTGGCATTATTATTTTGTGCCATGTCGTTGCCGAGTGATATTTCAAGATTACAAGTAGTTTCCTTTTATGATAATCATACACGCGAACCTTATGATCCCAACCAGTTGTTGCAAAAATTCTGTTATCTCTTCTTATAGAGATGCGTGATATGCCTGGATGTGAATGATTGATTTCTTTCTTCAAAAGATACATACCCGTATCATAATCCAAGGAGAAAAACACGATTTTTTTATCAGCTGCCCCAGTGACACCACCTCTGCACTCTTCATCTAGGGCGAGGCTTAGAACCGGTTCAAAATGAAATTTAGCGGAAGTAACAGGTGTCCTTGGATTCCTTAAATGTCACCAAGCAAGGCTTCCATCCTCATACCCTACTAAAACATTTAAGAATTCGTGTGACTTGGGTGAAAAGAATGTCTGAATAGCCATATATAATTTTCCTTGACCAGAGCTTAGATGTGGTGAAGACACTGTATCTGCAAGAGAATGATGCTTTGCATGAACATCTAGCAGTCGACTCAGGCCTCCTGTTTGCAACAAGATTTCTCCTTTCACTTTTATTTCTCTGACCCGCTCAGGACTGCAACAAGAACAACTTTTCCACTTTGAGATGAAGAAACTGCAATCTTGGATAGATTCAACTTGCAAAAAGTGGTATGAGTTTGTCTTTATAATAAACAAGGGCTGCTTTGACAAAGGACTGTCCAAATTCCCAGCGTTTAACATTTCCATCTCTATCCTGGCTCATAACTTTATTTGCCAGCAAAGAACTTGTAGCAATTCCAATGACACCAGCTGCTGGATTGTGAATTCTGTAGGATGATATTGTTTTGTGTCGGACCAAATCCCATATCCTCAGCTCTCCAACTATGTTAATAAATTAAATACGCGTCTTATGTTGATGATATTATTGCACGAAACATCTAAACAACATACATTTTTCCTGTAAAGAGTATAGGTTTACTAGGATGGAAACAAAGAGCTGTAACTGAAGTCCAATGGCCCCTCAAGACTGCGACAGGTTCTGGCGGAGGACGCTTTGAAGTCATTTTGATCGTTGATTGCCATAGAAATCAATTGATGTGCACCTGACGCAGCAGCCCTTTGAGATTCACGATCAATCTTGCAATAAGCTTCTCTTGTTCTGCTAAAATATTTGCCACCAAGATAGCAGCGGTAATACATGGAGGACCAACCTTATCATTTCCAAAATGACTGATAACTTTACAAACAAGGCCAAAAATCTCCTTATTGGAGGTCAGTTGTGCTGAATACTCATCGGTAAGGGAAAGAGCTTCACCTATTTGAAGAACTGTGTCTAACTCTCCATCTCTATGAGGAGGTGTCCCTTCAGATATCGCTGTAATTTCACAGGTCAAAAGGTCTGTCCAGACCTCAAGTAGTCCTAAACGCATCAGAGATGGAAGAAAAGTTGATGTTTCCTCTTTACGACTCTTTCCATTGCTAGTAGAAGCTCAGTGCTCTTTTCTAGCAGTTGAGAATTCATGGTATTCGCTTCAATCCACATTATTCACTGTAAAACCTGTTCTATCTGAAGGACCTCTTCCCAGCTGACTGCCTCTCCACTGTGCAGTTTTGGAGGCAAATGAACTGAATTGATTCGAGTTTTGATGGAGGAAAATGAATTTCGGCCTTTGGGGTTGTGTGCGCCGTGTGGAATCCCAACGCGCCGCACCATATGAGTGCGTCGCGCCAGTGTTAAATTGCACTGTGCATTTCGGCTCTACGCGCCGCACCCAGTGTGTGCGCCGCACTCTATGTCAATGCGCCGCGTTGCTTGCAAACACCCAGTCTGCCCTTCTAAAACGCATTTCCATCCCTCCATACTTCAACTCGGCTTTTCTTTTGGGCGTTTTGACAATTTCTTGCTTGCAAATGATATTTGACTGTCGAAACAACTTATATAGGCATGTATTTTGATTTTGTCTTGCAATGTCCTACTTTTGGCACTTTCATTTTGAAGCGGTTTTGTTTGACTTATCTTTTGGAGTGAATGATGAATATTGTCTCTCTTTTGCAGGGTTGGTGGCATATCCTAGCAAAAGATAACCAAGGCTACCTCTGAACTCTTCAAGAGTGAAAAAATTTTAATAATTACATATTTGAAAACACATTTTGATCGATTTCTTCTTCAAAACAGGGTTTTGAAGAAGAATCAATCTCGCATCATTGACGATGACATTCCTGAAATAAAAATTTACTGAACCTTCCTCTAGCCTGCAGGCATCATTCGACATGTTTGAAGACCAACCACTAGACCTTGACTCTGAAAATGACTATTTTTGACCAAAATGACTACAAATGACAAGAAATGAACTTTGGTGAATTTGACTCTGACGAAGGACTGACAGGACCATGTCTAACATTGGATCCAATGGGGATGGTAGCTCCAGCTTCATGGAGGTGCCAAGAACAGCAGATCTTTGGATGAGCAAATAGTGCCTCCTTCCATTGGGCTATGGATTCCATTATCTGACAAATCGACACAAGACCATTAACTGATTTATTGACTGGAAATATGACTGACTTGTTGAAGAAGAAATCATTAGACTGACTTGATTTTGAAACTGAAATGACTGAAAACTGACTCGACAAATGACTCATGACTGACTTAACTAAAACAAGTATTTACAAAGCTTTTTTGAAAAAAGGCAGCAGTCCATCAAGATTTCAAATCATGATGACAACTACCCACATACTGATGAAATATATACAATCATGTATAATGAGCTTTCCAATGTAACCAATCAAGCAGATGCCTTCTTGATTGATTCTCCTGATCAGATCTCCTAGTCAACAATAGTTACTGGTAACTGGGCATCAAAAAACATGATCGACCATGATCTCCTTCATCACTGAATACTGCAATAATCACCTTCACTGCTGACTGCAATAGCTTTGCCAATGGATCCTGAAAAACATGAAGATTTACCTCCTGCTGAAGAAACAAGGTGTCCTTTGCTTCTAATTATGATCTTCCCTCATCATATACTTCAGTAAAAATATGTTCCTGGGCTTCAAAAAACTCTGAACAGGTAGATGAGCAGATCTCCTCTTGTAAAAAAAATTCAACACATGAAACATATGAAGAAGAATCTGAATGGAAATCCTGAATGGTCTGATCTTATGTAGCCTGAATATATTGTAGGTCATCTTCATATGATATGACAGCCAGATTCTCATTACATTCATCAATCATAAGAAAAGAAACTTCAGCTGATTCTTGATGCTCAAACATGACATTTCTATCATCTACCAATGATTCATCCAAGGAAACTTTTTCACTTACCCGAACAGAGATCTCATTTTGTTGTTCATGAACTGCCAGGATTACCTCTTTATGAAGGCTTTGTTCTGATGACATGAGAACAGTTTGATCCATCATTGTGTCTTCTGCATTCCAGTTAATCTCAACAGCAGAATTCTCCTTGATGGGATTCAGCACAAGGTATTCTTGGTCATCACGATCTGAATCTGAATTTGAAGTAGCTGACTTGACTGCATCACATACTGAAATTGAAGCTTGACTTCCCTGCATGTTGTCTTCTTCGATGGACAGATCTAAAACAAAACATTCTCTTTCATCATTTTTAGCCATATGGAAATCTTCAACCTGTTGATCTTCATAAGTATCATTTTTCATACAATGCTTCCAGGATTTCTCCATCCATCAATTCATTATCCCCGTAAAAATTCTCAATATCTTCAATAAAATTATGAACATGGCTACAACAGTTCTGAACTAAAACCAAGGATGGATAAGAGTCTTTATACTTTTCAAAAAACATGGTATGAAAATCCTTTAAACAGTAAATAGAAGCAGGTGGCAAACTTTCATACTAAGATCGGGCTTCATCCCCCAGAGTAGCCATAAACATCTTCATCAAACAGTCTTCAGGAAAATCAATCTTTAATTTGTACACATGAATGTGAAATTTCACTAGATGAAGAGCACCGTCATTACCTTCCACATTTCTGAACATAGGAAAATTCTGAAGCCAATCCACCTTGGGCATCTTATTCGGAAAACCTGGGATGTGATCTCGGCTCATGGGAGCGTATCTCCTTGTGATTCGGTCCATCTTGAAAATCTAACAACTAGTGATCTCCCTGTAGTGAAATCACCATGAAGCATCGATTTCTGGATTGTTCAGTAAATGAAGTCGCCAGGTGAATGTTTTCAGCCTTCTGGTGTCTGATCGTTGTTCACCATCAACGGTCAGATCTGAACTTTGTCATCCTTTACCGGGGAAGAGTTCCCCAGTATGGTCGCCACTATGGTAGAGCTCGAATCTACCTTAGGCTGAAATAAGGTAAAACTCAAGGCAACATCAAACCAAGCTTAGCCTCGTAGCTAGCCCTACGAGGATAGGAGAGGGCTCTCTCCGGGTCTATCTCGGCAAAAGGTCTTTAAAGGGGCTGAGATGACTTATAATGAATACTGATTTTGATTTTAGGCTAGTAAATAAATGTGGAAAGAAGTAATTTAATGAATGGATGAATTTTCTGGGCTATATGGGACCAAGGAACAGCTTGAGCAGAGAATTAAATCAAGGACACAAATTGTTTCGTGAGGCAAGATAGGCAATAGGTTTAGCATTCCAATTTGAAATTATATGGAGTGGCAAGACTGCTAAGAGGTTGACAAGGGCATAATAGATGAATCCTTATCAAACAGAAGAAATTACACAGAAACATGAAAAGCTTTCCCAAGGCAGAGCAGTTATCTGGATTCTACCTTTCTACTTAAAAGCATTAATTTGGAAATGATTATGGATGAACTGTAAACATAACAAGATACATATGAAAACAAAGAAGAAACATATGCCAAACATCATACCACAGGAATCTCATGAACCAGAGCTGTATCTTTTCATTAAATCTCTGTCAAAACTGTACAGTGAAGCTCTCTGTTATTCCTCTACACGTTTCCCAGAACTCTCTCCCTTTACAAATGTTTACAATACAATAAATAAACAGAACATCGTTCCCTTAAAGATCGATGAAAAATAGGGAGCTGTTTCAACTGAAGTTATAAAAATAGCGAAAGAGTTGTCCATCTACTCTAAAGACAAAACAACGTTACATTTTACACTTTGCAAATCTCTGATGACCAATGAAAAGGCAAGAGTTGTATCGTGTATCCCTTTAAATTATTAACTAAAGTCATAAATAGACAATACGCTCCTATTTCTCTGCTGTGGCAGATGTCTCCATTTTGTTCCCATTCAATTATGCCCCAATTTAGCACCACCTCATTTGAGTGCTAAATATTTTTTCTATTATCACTCCAAATTAACTACAAAAACCAACTGTCGATTGTTGCATTCACTAGTTTTCCTGTTGATCATGAAAGATGGTATGAAGAGGCTCATACTAAAAAGGTATGCTGTGCAGGGACCACCTAAGTCCCAGGTTACCACTTGGCATTATTATTTTGTGCCATGCCATTGCCGAGTGATATTTCAAGATTACAAGTAGTTTCCTTTTATGATAATCATACACGCGAACCTTATGATCCCAACCAGCTGTTGCAAAAATTCTGTTATCTCTTCTTATAGAGATGTGTGATATGCCTGGATGCGAATGATTGATTTCTTTCTTCAAAAGATACATACCCGTATCATAATCCAAGGAGAAAAACACGATTTTTTTATCAGCTGCCCCAGTGACACCACCTCTGCACTCTTCATCTAGAGCGAGGCTTAGAACCGGTTCAGAATGAAATTTAGCGGAAGTAACAGGTGTCCTTGGATTCCTTAAATCTCACCAAGCAAGGCTTCCATCCTCATACCCTACTAAAACATTTAAGAATCCGTGTGACTTGGGTGAAAAGAATGTCTGAATAGCCATATATACTTTTCCTTGACCAGAGCTCAGATGTGGTGAAGACACTGTATCTGCAAGAGAATGATGCTTTGCATGAACATCTAGCATTCGACTCAGGCCTCCTGTTTGCAACAAGATTTCTCCTTTCACTTTTATTTCTCTGACCCGCTCAGGACTGCAACAAGAACAGCTTTTCCACTTTGAGATGAAGAAACCGCAATCTTGGATAGATTCAACTTGCAAAAAGTGGTATGAGTTTGTCTTTATAATAAACAAGGGCTGCTCTGACAAAGGACCGTCCACAAATTCCCAGCGTTTAACATTTCCATCTCTATCCTGGCTCAGAACTTTATTTTCCAGCAAAGAACTTGTAGCAATTCCAATGACACTAGTTGCTGGATTGTGACTTCTGTAGGATGATATTGTTTTGTGTCGGACCAAATCCCATATCCTCAGCTCGCCAGCTATGTTACTGAATTAAATACGCATCTTATGTTGATGATATTATTGCACGAAACATCTAAACAACATACATTTTTCCTGTAAAGAGTATAGGTTTACTTGGATGGAAACAAAGAGCTGTAACTGAAGTCCAATGGCCCCTCAAGACTGCGACAGGGTCTGGCGGAGGACGCTTTGAAGTCATTTTGATCGTTTATTGCCATAGAAATCAATTGATGTGCACCTGACGCAGCAGCCCTTTGAGATTCACGATCAATCTTGCAATAAGCTTCTCTTATTCTGCTAAAAGATTTGCCACCAAGACAGCAGCGGTAATACATGGAGGACCAACCTTATCGTTTCCAAAATGACTGATAACTTTACAAACAAGGCCAAAAATCTCCTTATTGGAGGTCAGCTGTGCTGAATACTCATCGGTAAGGGAAAGAGCTTCACCTATTTGAAGAACTGTGTCTAACTCTCCATCTCTATGAGGAGGTGTCCCTTCAGATATCGCTGTAATTTCACAGGTCAAAAGGTCTGTCCAGACCTCAGGTAGTCCTAAACGCATCAGAGATGGAAGAAAAGTTGATGTTTCCTCTTTACGACTCTTTCCATTGCTAGTAGAAGCTCAGTGCTCTTTTCTAGCAGTTGAGAATTCATGGTATTCGCTGCAATCCACATTATTCGCTGTAAAACCTGTTCTGTCTGAAGGACCTCTTCCCAGCTGACTGCCTCTCCACTGTGCAGTTTTGGAGGCAAATGAACTAAATTGATTCGAGTTTTGATGGAGGAAAATGAATTTCGGCCTTTGGGGTTGTGTGCGCCGCGTGGAATCCCAACGCGCCGCACCATATGAGTGTGTCGCGCCAGTGTTAAATTGCACTGTGCATTTCGGCTCTACGCGCCGCGCCCAGTGTGTGCGCCGCACTCTATGCCAATGCGCCGCGTTGCTTGCAAACACCCAGTCTGCCCTTCTAAAACGCATTTTCATCCCTCCAGACTTCAACTCGGATTTTCTTTTGGGCGTTTTGACAATTTCTTGCTTGCAAATGATATTTGACTGTCGAAACAACTTATATAGGCATGTATTTTGATTTTGTCTTGCAATGTCCTACTTTTGGCACTTTCATTTTGAAGCGGTTTTGTTTAACTTATCTTTTGGAGTGAATGATGAATCTTGTCTCTCTTTTGCAGGGTTGGTTGCATATCCTAGCAAAGGATAACCAAGGCTACCTCTGAACTCTTCAAGACTGAAATTTTTTTAATAATTACATATTTGAAAACACATTTTGATCGATTTCTTCTTCAAAACAGGGTTTTGAAGAAGAATCAATCTCGCATCATTGACGATGACATTCCTGAAATAAAAATTTACTGAACCTTCCTCTAGCCTGCAGGCATCATTCGACATGTTTGAAGACCAACCACTAGACCTTGACTCTGAAAATGACTATTTTTGACCAAAATGACTGCAAATGACAAGAAATGAATTTTGGTGAATTTGACTCTGACGAAGGACTGACAGGACCATGTCTAACACTTTCAAAGTTAATTCTTTTTCCAACTTCTTGAGTTGTTCATTCATCATATTGGCCTTTTGCTCTTCATTCTTGGCATTTATTTGTGCAATTTTTTTGCAGGTAAAATTTTAGGGGCTAATATTCGTAAATGGGCTAATTTTCCATGCTTTTTCAAAAAAAAATATTCGCCAATTCCCATTTTTTCCTAAAAATGATTCGCCCAAATTTTATAAGAAAAAAATATTTTACCTTAAAAATCGCCAAAATTTTATAGATACTATATAAAATCATTAGAAGTTCGAATATCTTTACTAAAATATCACCAAGCATTTTATAGTTCACATATTATGGATTAGCAAGATTCGCCAAGGTTTCTAATTTTTAAGATAAATTTCCATCCTTAAAAATTTCCCTGGTTTTTTAGCATCTTCAAGATTTTTAATCTATTCCTTTAACCTGTTTATTTCATTTTTTTGGATAGACATGTCTTGCATTGCCTTTACCAATTTACTTGCCTCATCTGATTGCTGTGTTGTTGTTGCTGAAGATTCTTTGGTTGAGGTTGTTCATGAAGTCACTGGAACTGTTGTGGCCATTGGAATATTAGGAGCCAGTGTTTCTGCCAAAGTAGATGGCATTGTTTTTGTAACTATAGGAATCACAGTGACACGAACTTCCTGTGTTTTGTTGGCTTCTTTTTCTTGGACCGATTTTTCCATCTCAAGTTCCATTTCTTTAATATGGGATGTGAGCTGTAAAATGAGACTCATCATCTCATATTTTTTATTAGAATCTTGTAGAATATATTTAGCTTAAGGATGTTCAGTAGGGGGCAGCTTAAATTGTTTCTTAAGTGCAGCAATATCAACATTTTTCTTTTTAATTAATTCCTCTACAGCTTTTATATTGTGAGGATCATAACCTACCTCAATTACTAGCTCTTCTAAAGATTTGATTCTGGTATCCTTTGCATATGTTGATGCCTTTTCTAGTCTGAGTTGATCTCTTACATTTATCAAAGTATTTTGAAGCTTCTGTGCACTCATGGCCTTGGTGGTCATGGTGGATTAAATCATCTCTCCTGCCTGCTTGTGAAATTTTATTTGATCCAGAGGATTAATATCCTGCACTGGAACTTTAAAGTCAATCTTTTATAATTAAAGGATGATTTAGGAGCTCAAACTGTGGGCTGCAGAACTGTCATCAACATCTTTTTGTTCTTGTATTCAAAGGCTGACAACAACCTATTCTGAATGCCAGAAGTCTGATTTAAGTACTGAGAATATATTTCATTTTTATTTCTTCATTTTTAGCCTTAATTTCCTTATATCTTTCCTTTATGTCCATGTCCTTTTCTTCTGCTTTTTTTGATGAAGACACTTCTATACTGTGTTGTTTTTTAATCAACTGTGTATTATAAGTGGTTGGTTTTTGTTCATTTTCAACTACTATAGGAGGCACAGTGTATTTTTTTACAACTTCTATGTCAATAACCTCTACTGTCTCCTTTTCTTTGCTAGCAAGATTACTCTTTGGCTTTTTGTTGTATCTGAGTTTGAATTTTGTATTTGTGGTAGTCTCAGCTTTGTAAGACCCTTCTTCCCAATTTATTTTTACACTTTTGTCTTCCTAGGCCAGAGTCTACAATGTTTGACTAATATCTGTGTCTCACTATCTACAGTTCATGAAATGATAAATCTTTTCATCCTATGAAAATATTTTCCAATATTTAAGATTATATGGTATTGTAGGTCTGTGTTTAACTTTTGTTGTATATTTATGATTTGGTTGAAATGGTAGATTACAAGTACTAGAAAAAGTTGCTAAGTTATGTGCCTGTATGTTCTAGTTTCTAGAAATTGCAGCAAAGTCACATTCCAACAGTTCCCTAATAAGATCTAAAACAATATCTCTATATTAGCTTAATATTGGATTATATACAGAATATTCTCTTGCTATCTGTTTCACAATTAACTCTGAGTCTCCCATGATTGACACTCTTTTGGCTCCTAAATTCCTAACAATCTGCAGTCCTAAAATAACAGCTTCATATTCAGCCATGTTGTTTGTATATTTGAAATTTAATCTAAAAGCATGACCTTCTAGATGATTGTTTTCCATATTTTGTATCCAAACTCCTGCTCCTGCTCCTAATTTATTAACTGATCCATCAAAATCTAGGAGCCACATTGATTCATGAAAAATGTTGTCACTATCTAGTGCTTTCTTTTTCTATTTTAGTTCAGTATTGTTTTCAATGCTAGTTTTAGAGTTACATAAAATGAATGAATCCATATCAGTAAGCGTAGAATAAATGGAATAGTTTCTAGGTATTTCTACACTACTAACCATGTACTTCATAAATGTTTCTCTATAAAGTTTCTTGGGTTGGCCAAAAACTGATATTGTTGCATAAGACATATCAAGTTGTAGAGATCCTTGTATTTTATCTCCCCATGAGCGAGATAACAACATTCCATACTTGGGAGGGATGTCAGCTACTACAATATCCATGACTGTGCTTTTTCCAGGGTATTGAACTAAATTAACACATAAATCTTTTATCAAGCCTAAACATTTCACTTTACTAGATTCAAATGAGAAGAGATCTTTATAAGGTCTAGTGATGTCTAGATTCAAGGTTTCCATTATTTCTTCTGGCATAAAATTGTGTGAAGCCCCTAAATCTAGCATTGCATTATGTAAAATCTGATCATGAACAGTTAAGCTAATGTAGAAAGGTGGAACTGCTCCATCTTGGTGTTTCCCATTAACATCAGGACCAAAGATTAATTCTAGTTGATCATCACTTAAGTTTACTGAATCTTCTCCATCATTCATATTTAAAGTCTCAGTGATATGTGTTTTGTATAGGTCATGTTTTACCAACTCTGTCAAAGGAATTGGTATCTTCAATTTAGCAATTTCAGCTTGGATATTAAATGGTGCTTGTGATTTTCCTAGCTGAATTATTTCTTCTTTTGTAACCATAGTTTGGGTAGGTTTGTCTTCTATTTCTTTAGTTGGTTTCTCATTCTCTGTTTGTATTTCCACTCTCTTATTTCTTTTAATTTTATTTTCAGGAACAGTTTGAGATGGATTGGAAGTCTTTGCAGATTTTATGTTTTCAGCAGCTATTTTAGCAGTGGCTACTTTAGGATCAGCTGATTTTGGATCAGCAGTAGGTGTTTTTAAGTCTAAAATTGTTGTTTTAGCATAAATTATTGTCTTAGAAGTAGCATATTTTTGAGGATATGTTGATGTTGGACAACATCATCTATGATGTCAACAAACTAGGTGAAATTTTGGGACTTGAAATTTTCTGAGTTGAACTAGAGTTTTGCTTATTTTCCCTAGGGAGAATTTGCAGAACTTTAGTGGTAGGAGCCTCTAATGTTTTCTTTATTTCAGTTTGGGTAGATTTCTTAATAGAAGGCTCTAAATTTTTCTTTCTTGTAAGGTTATATTGCCTATGAACTTCATTGATTGCAAACTCATAACCTTGCTTGTAATCAAAGACTCACTAGAATCTAATTGTAGTTGTTGTAATTCATACAACTCTTGTTCTTCTTTTGTAAGAAAAATGGTGTTATCCTCGTTAATTCCCATTAGATTAATGGTGTCTTCATAATCTTCATTTTGATGAGAAATTTCAGCATAGTTCTCTTGGAAAGGTGGTCTTATTGTTTGGTCAAGTGTTGATTCTCTAGATTTTCCAATGTTGGTGTTTTTCGTGAAATTGGGATTTCTAATATGAGGTCCTTGTTGTTGGTTATCCCACTGTGGCTTCCTTTCCATATTATCTAACCTATCCATCATTCTCTCTAATTTTTTTCTAATTGTCTATTTTCAAATCTTAAGTAGATGTTTCCTCTTTTATTGTTACTCTCCTTTCATTTCTTAATCTAGATTTCTTTGCTAACATGTTTGCCTCTACACTAACAACATTACTTTGCATCTTCTCTAGGGTTTCTGGATTTATCTCTCTCTTTTGATAGGCTATATCTGTATCAAATCCATCAGGGAATTTGATAAGTGCAGAGTCTGGAGGAGCTTTAAGACTAGCAGGAATTGCATTATAAATATTGTTATATCTAGTACAATAATCTTGAATTGTTTCATTTGGTGCTCTTTTTATGCTTTCAAATTAATATAATATTTGTAGTGGATTTTTCTTATTTTCCCATATATTAAGAAACATTATATGAAAAACTGCTAAATCAGCAATACTACTAGCATTCAAACCTTTAAACCACATTTTTACCTCACCAATTAAAATTTGAGCAAAAAGTCTCATTTACTAGCTCTTCTAAAGATTTGAATCTAGTATCCTTTGCATATGATTATGCCTTTTCTAGTTTGAGCTAATCTCTTACATTTATCGAAGTAGTTTGAAGCTTCAGTGCACTCATGGCCTTGGTGGTCATGGTGGAGTAAATCATCTCTCCTGCCTGCTTGTGAAATTCTATTTGATCCAGAGGATGAATATCCTGCACTGGAACTTCAAAGTTAATATTTTTATAATTAGAGGATGATTTAGGAGCTAAAACTGTGGACTGCAGAAATTTCATCAGCATCTTTTTGTTGTTGTAGTCAAAGGCTGACAGCAGCCTGTTCTAAATGTTAGGAGTCTACTTTAAGTACTGAGAATATATTTCATTTTTTATTTCTTCATTTTTAGCCTTAATTTCCTTATATCTTTCCTTGATGTCCATATCCTTTTCTTCTTCTTTCTTTGATGAAGACACTTCTATACTGTGTTGTTTGTGAATCAACTATGTATTAGAATTGGTTGGGATTTTTTCATTTTCAACTACTGTAGGAGGCACAGTGTCTTTTTCTACAACTTCTGTGTGAATAACCTCTACTCTCTCCTTTTCTTTGCGAGCAAAATAAATATTTGTCTTTTTGTTGTATCTAAGTTTGAATTTTGTCTCTGTGGTAGTCTCAGTTGTGTAAGACCCTTCTTCCCAATTTATTTTTACACTTCTGTCTTTCTGGGCTGGAGTCTACAATGTTCTACTAATATCACTTTTCTTCTCAGCCTCTACTAATGTATTCTCTAACCATTCAGATTGGTTTGAGAATTTCTCAATATCAGGTTTCTTCTCATGTATGTATGGATTCAATTTGCACTTGACTCTCATTTTGTTGATTATACCAAGGAGATCATAATACCAAAGAAAACTAGGACTGAACTTGTACTCTTGCAACTGCTTTTTTGCCTCTGGACCTACTTCTCTATTATTACAAATGAATGGGCCAACCTGGTTCTTCAGTTTAAATTGTGTCTTCTTCTTTACAATTAAGAAATTTATAGCATCTGAATTTAAAATCTGTCTTGTATACTCCAGAGAAAATAACCTCATGGGGAGGTATTTAGGCAATTTATAAGGAATTAGGCTTGACCGATAGACTCTGATCTCAATGTGATTTTGGTATAAATACCAATCACCTGTCCTGCTTCTCTCAGATAGTTACAAAACTTACTTGATTTCATTCCTAATCCTGTGATGCACACTATTTTTTAGTAAATTAACCAATGGATGGATAAAAGAATCTATGAAATCTGAATAGGTAAACTGATTTGACTCCTCCCTTATCAAGGAAGTCCAGAATATAAGAGATTATGGATTTCCCTCCACATCAAGCTTCTGAAGACCTATAGGAAACTTCTCTAACTGAAAATAAAGGAACATGTCTAAAAGGAATGAAGAATACCTAAATACTCCTTCAGAAGGCAATTTGACTAATTGTTCATGGATATTATCAGCAATATATTGGGCAAAATTAAAGATGATAGCAGCAGGCTGACCAGGTACAATAATGGTCAAGAAACCAAGTACTGCTACATCAGCATGTTCATCTATTAAATACCAAGGATAAAAGATAACATGGAAATAATGTGTCTAGTTCTTTCTGAGAATTTAGAAGAAGAGTATGGAGGTTTGAGCTTGGGAATTTCCACATAGGATGGCATGAAAGTTTGAAAATTTTGGGATCTCTTGGGAAAATCCAACTCCAAATAGAACTTATTGAGGGCTCCAATAGATAAAGGAACTTCATTAGGCTCAGGCTATAACTGAAACATCTAGTTGATAGATTCAGCTGTGATGGTAAACAAGACTTCATTTCAGTGTTCACAATGGCTCTTTGATTAGGAGAATAGCATGATTGGCATAGTCTGATTGCTTCTAGGCATTGGTAAGTATGGGGAAAAATATATTTAGGCAAATTTGATTCCCAAATAAACACTTCATCTGCTTGATCTAAGGATTTATCTTGGCTCTAGCAGTGGAGTTCAAGAAGGTTGAATTCAGTTACAGTGTCAGTGATTTTAAAGTCTACATCTTCCAGGGGAATATGATCTGCATCTACAACATGGGGTTGTAGAGGGTTGATCACAAGAGTGTTTTTGGATGCCATTGATTGGTTTTATTTATCGATTTTTCAACACTTTTGACCTTTAAAACAATGATTTATGCCTGTAAAATACTTCTGTAAGTTTAAACAGTTTACATAATGTTTTTAGATATGACAGGGGTTTTATCTTTGTTTGCAAAAGGTATAATTCTAATCACTTTGAATCAAACTGTATTTTTTGTATCAAAAGAGTAATTTTCCTGACCTTATAGTCTCATCATATGATATCTAGGGTTTACAGTCATCCTTCTGTAATAAAACAATCCTAAAACCTTACTTTTTATGCAAAATGATGCCTGAGTACTATAGGAAAAGTTTTGAAGGTCTCAGAGGTTTTTTTCAGGTTTATAGATGGTGAAATTCACTCAAAGTTTGTCCTAAAATAGGTCAAGGCTTCAGAATCTGTGGAAAATGCTCAGGGTTTATATAATTTAAGTATTTACAAACCAACAAGGTATTCATGAGGTACACAGGATCCTAAATGATTCTTTTAACAGTATAACTCTTTCAGATTGATGAATAAGTCTTTTTTCTCTGAACAATACCTGTAAAATTCGGAATTTTGCTGTGAAGAAGGGTTTCTGGGGTTGGAAAGCATTCAGAAGCTTTTTCTGGTCTTTATATGTACTCGAATGGCTTTTGCAGTATTGTAGTAGTTAAATTTGATGATTTCTGTTTGTTTTTGGTCTAAAACATAGTCGAAAGTGGTCTAATCTCGGTCTGGAATGCTCTTCTGCGCAAAAAATGGTAACAGAAAGGTAAGAATGAATGTATTCAGTCGCTTTTATAAAAAATTTGTTGAACAATGAAGGCATTCAATGTAGGTCAATTCAAAATATGAGCGGTTTGGGCGTGGGGGAGGGAATAACCACCAAGCGATTTTCGCACGGTTGATAAGTGGTAGACGGAATTGGATCAATCGATGCGATCCAACAGAATTAGGATGCGTGAAGGTGAGAGAAAATATTAAAACTTATTTTATCGTAGGGTTTGGATTTTTTTATCGATCGCGCAATGAAATCTACAATGTGGGATCTCCACCATTAGATCTGGGGGATGACCAGCAAATGGCCAAGATCGTGCGATGAAGTTGCGAGGTCAAATGGTGTGGGGCCTGGGATATGTATGCAGCGGGATGTGTAAAAAATATTAAAACATAGGTTTAATACATAGTTTAGAATGAAATATGATAGGTGGAAGTATAGTTTTATTTAAGAAATAAAATGTGGGTGCATGTAACTTTAACATTGGCGGGATTAATACATAATGAAATAGTTTTAACCTATGGGATAGAGTGGGAATATATAAAACATGGAGAAATAATACATAGGTTAAATTTAAAATATGGGTCTGGGATATATTATATAAAAGAATTAATCTAATATGGGCTAAAGGTGAATATTGGAGCTAATATATAAATTAATGTTTAGTAATGAAATGTGATGAGGGAGATAAAATAAACTAAGTCTAATGTAAAACATAATATGGGGATAAGTTTCATTGTTGAGGGTCCCCACATAATATTTTTACATTTAAACTTAGGATAAAATATTTTTTTGGGTTTTTTGGGTATTTTTGGGGTAAAAGGGGAATTAGTTAAAGGGCTTTTACTTTCCTTAAGTATAATTTCTTTTACACCTAGGAAAAGGGAATTTCTGCAAGTGAAACTAAATGATAATGGGAAAAAATAAAAAATGAAGATGGAAAGAATGAAAATGGAGGGGATGAAGTAATATTACAAGGGGATAATTTTTGAAGGAAGTTAGTAACTGAAATAACCAATTTTCTGCTTATCCATGATCGTAAAAACTGCTTCTGCCTACCCATGTGCTGCCTTAACATTTTTTTCTTCATTTACCTAGGTGCATTTGAGCTTGCAAACCCTTGTTCATTTTTCTTTTAAAACAACAAACTAATTAATTTTATCCTTATTTATTCCAAGGGCTTAGATTAAGTTGTTGAGCTCCTTATTTATTCTCTACCTAACTACTAATCTGCCAAGATTAAGTTGTTTGGCTAGATCTTTATTCTCTATCTACTAACATGAAATTTAAAGCATTAGAGGTTAATATTAAGCTATTTAACCTTCATGGATTTTGGCATTGTAACAAATTGCACACAATCTTTATTTCGCAGAAAAAGTAAATAGTAGTGGAATTTGGATTTGCATCACTTTCATGTTTTGTTTTTATCTCTTTTTTGTTTGGGGTTCATTTTTCTATTCTTTTTTGTCTTTTTTTCTTTCAAGTCCTTTGATTTTTCTTTTAGGACTTTTACCATCTTTACCTCTTTTATTTTATTTTTCTAGTATGGGAAAACAAATTTGCAGAAAGAAAAGTATGTACATATTACAAGATTAATAAAATTCAATTCAAAAATTATGAATCCTATTATTATAGGACCCTAACAGTGGCTCCACATGGAGATGGCATTTCCTGGTGAAATGTCAAGAAATTTGAGACTAGTAGCTTTTGAATTTTGACTATGCTGGCCTTGGAAATGTTTTCTGACCTCTGCAATTATTCATACTTATGATATTTTATCCTTCAAAGCTTAGGGCCTTCTCTTCAAGCTTCAACTTTGCTAGAAAAAACATCCAATCCAATCTAAAATCTGCAATTTTATGTACAATGATTAAAATAAACAAAGTGAAATATTTTTTATTCTGAGGAATAGTAATACTTCAACATTCTACCATTAACAGGTCCACCTAGAAGATCTAATCCATCCAACTCCTTCAAAAATAAAGCATTGTTACCTCTGTAACCATAAATAACATAAGGGCCTTTCCATAAGAAATCAAATTTCCCATGTTTACCTTTCTCTTCTCTCCTTGAATCCCACTTTAGAACTTTGTCACCTCTATAGAAATCATCTTCCTTAGTCTTTCTGTCAAATATCTTTTTAATTTTTTCTTGGACAACTTGAGACTTAAGATAGACCTCTCCTCTGGTTTGCTGCAAGTGTATGGTTTGGTTAATCCTTCTTTGAATATCATTGGTTTCAACTTGCAGTTCTTGAATTATTTTCATTACTGGTACTCCTAAAGAAGATGGAAAAACAGCATCCATCCCATAAACAAGCTAGTAAGGGGATGTACCAATATATTTCTTTGTGGTAAGTCCATCTGCCCATAAGGCATTCACTAACCTTTTGCTCCAAGTTTTCTTATTTTCTTCTAGTAGTTTCTTGATGATGTTCACAAGGCTTTTATTGGAGGACTCAGCAAGGCCATTACCTTGAGGGTAATATGCAGTAGAATGGCCAAGGGTAATGTGGTATTTATGAAAGAAATCAATCATATTTTTGGACTTGAATGCAACTGCATTATCAGTGATGATATTTTTGGGGCATCCAAATATTGAGAGTATGTTTTTTTTCTAAAAATGAGATTATGACAGTGTCAGTGGCTTGCCTAGAAGGTATGGCTTCTATCCACTTAGTGAAATAGTTGTGGCTATCAAAATCCACTTGTGTTGGGCTGAGGATGGAGGGTGAATTTCACCAATGAAGTCAAGACCCCATTGCTGAAAAGGCATTTCTGTTGAGATGGGTTTTAAGGGAAAAGGTAGCAGCTTTTTCTTTCCTTCAAATATTTGACACTTGTGACAGGAGGTCACATACTTTTTTACATTTTCAAACAAAGTAGGCCAGTAAAAACCAGCCCTCAAGATTTTATATGCATTAATCTTCCAGTAGAGATGTCCCTCACAGTCACCTGCATGAACTTCTTCCAAAAATTTATCAGCTTCTTCTTTAAGCAAACAATTCAATAAAATTCCACCATGATCTTTCCAAAACAGGGCATTGTCTATTATACAAAATCTTATTGCCTTTAAATTTAAAAATCCAGCTTTAGTTCTTGATAATCCAGGAGGAGCTTGTAAATTTAGTAATACAAATACAATATCTGCATACCATGGTGAATCTGAAAATGCTTCACTTATCTCTTTTGTCGTCATCTCTTCCTGATCATCTATTTTCGCAATAAAATTAATATCTAAAGAATGACAATTTGATTTAACCATGAGTTTGGCTAAACCTTGACCTTTTATGAGTTTGGTGGGTTTGATTTCTATGTCATATTCCAAAATGGTGGAAATCCACTTGCTTCTTTTACCATCAAGCCCATTATGTGTTAGAATGTTCTTTACAACTACATTTGGAACATAAGCAATGATATGTGAATAAAGGATGTACACTCTAAAGTCTTTGATAGCTTTCACTAAAGCAAAGGAAAAGACAATGAAATGTTTTTTGAAATCAGGACTTATAAGGACTGGTGTTTTTGTCAAGGCTTGTTTAATTGATTACAATGATTGCTTGGCCTCCACAATCCATTTAAGTACTGAGCCTTTTTTCAACATTGTTACACCATTTTTTGGTCATCTAACCTATTATCATTAGATGGACCCAAGTACACCATGTAAGACCAATTTTACCCTAAGTAAAATTGCTTTCACTATGTTAAAACATGAAACCCCAAAAGGAAATATTAAACAAACCTATATTTGCTTGATTTTCCTCATGGAATAATTAATTAAACCATAATTTAATTATTATTCCCAGTCATGTTTAACCCAAAATCAAAGAAATTAATTAGATAAACCTTTATTTATCTTATTATTTTCTAGGAATAATTATTTAAGCCTTATTTAGATAATATTCCTTGTTAAATATGACCAAATCACCCACAAATAATTAAATAAATCATTATTTATTTAATTATCTTTCAACCACTTCCTTAAATAATTAAATAAATCATTGTTTATTTGATTATCTTCTAACCGCTTCCTTAAAAAGATAAATAAATCATTTATTTATTTATTTTTGACAAATTAAGGGATTTGACCCAAGTCAAATATCTTTTCCCTCCAACAAATATAATAAAATATTCCATAAAAAGTGGATCTAGATCTGGTTAACCCATGCACCAAGATCTAGAATGACCCAATATTTTGTTATAAATAGGAGGGTTTTTTCTACCATTCTTCACCTTTTGTTGCCTATTAGATCACTCTGGATCTATACACTTGGTCACTCTTTTCTACCATTTGCTGTGTGAGCTCCCTTTGAGTTCCATTCTTTGTGTGGGTTTTCTACACCAACAAGAGAGAGAAATCTTAGATCTGAAGTGCTGAGGACTTCCAAGAACCCATCCCACTGAGGAGAATTGGATTTTCCTTCTTGTTTTCCTCTCAGGTGCCCGATTAATATAAAAATTCTTTCAAAAATTGTTCTTGTCTTGTCTATTGGTATATGGAGCAAACCCTTATTTTTTCTGCTTAATGTCTTTCCATGCATAGATCTGGTTTTTGCAGCTCTTTTATGTTCAACTAACCGCAGATCTGAAGATATTGGCAGCCACTTTCGTTGTTAGGGCTACTAGTTATGCGTAGCTAAAGTGGTCCTTTTTCGTACACTTCAACAAAGGATTCATACTAACAAACATATTGTTAAGTTCTCTAATTATTTCAGCGAGGTTTGAGATGAATCTTCTGAGAAAGTTGATTTTACCTAATAAAGCTTGCAATTCTTTAATATTACTAGCAAGACTAGTGTTTAGAATGGCCTCTATTATAGCTGGGTATATCCTAATTCCCTCTTTAGATATGATATGTCCTAATAATTTATCTTCTTCTAGTTCAAATAAAGTCTTTTTGGGATTTAGAGAGATGCCAAATTTGTTGCATTTGAGAAAGACTTGTCTGAGATGATTTAGATTATCATTATCAGCCTTAGAAAATACAATAATGTCATCTAGATATATCACAAGAAATTCATGAATTTATTTAGAAAAGGCTATATCCATAGCTCTTTGAAAAGTGGCTCCTGCATTCATTAATCCAAAAGGCATTTCACATACATGAAAGTGCCCCATGGAGTAGTAAAAGCAGTTTTAGGTTGGCCTTCTGGTTGAACTAGAATCTGGTTATAATTAGAGAATCCATCAAGTAATGAAATTCTGGAAGAACCAATCACCCTCTGTAAAATGTGATCCATCTTGGGTAAAGGGTAGTTGTCTTTTAAGGATACTTTATTTAAATTCCCGAAATCAACACACAATCTGATTTCTCTTGTCTTTTTCCTATTGGGAACTAGATTTGAAACCCAATCAGAATATCTAATTGGTGCAATTATTTTGGCTTCATACATTCTCTTAACCTTTTTCTCAATTAAATACATCAAAACTGGGTTGATCCTTATAAGCTTCTGTTTGAAAGGTTTTTTATCTTCTTTTATGGGTATTTTGTGTTGTATTATGCTAGTGCCATAGGATTTTAAGTCCTCATAACTCCATGCAAATATATCTTGAAATTGCTTAAACAGAGCTAGGTACTTGACTTTTTCTTCCTCGGGTAAATATTTTGAAAGTTTAATCATCTTAGGTTTTAACTCTGTCCCTATATTGCACTCTTCAATATCAGATCTTAATGGTTCCTTCTTAGGTTTCCTTGCAACATCGTTAGAATCAAAAATATCTTCTAAAGGGGCTAATCCCTTAGGTAAAAAGTTATTCTTGAGGTTTAAAATGTCAAAATCATCATCTGCTAACTCTTCAATCTCTACTTTCTCTAAATTATCTATTTCTATTTGAGTAAATTTAGTGGGTTTAACAAAATATAAGTTATTTACATCTATATTGTTTATATAAATCTCACTATCTATGGTTTGATCTACTGTACAATATGTGCCTATATTACAACTTTGAAATTCTCCTTCATTGTTCATGAAATGATAAATCTATTCATCCTGTGAAAATATTTTCCAATATTTAATATTATCTGGTATTGTAGGCCTGTGTTTAACTTCTGATGTATATTTATGATTTAGTTGAAATGGTGGATTACAAGTACTAGCAAAAGTTGCTAAGCTACGTGCCTATATGTTCTGTTTTCTAGGAATTGCAGCAAAGTCACATTCCAGCAATTCCTTAATCGGATCTAAAACAGTATCTCTATATTGGATTAATCTTGGATTATATACAAAATATTCTCATGTTATATGTTTCACAATTAACTCTAAGTCTCCCATGATTGACACTCGTTTGGCTCCTAAATTTCTAACAATCTGCAGTCCTAAAATAACAGCTTCATATTCAACCATGTTGTTTGTACATTTGAAATTTAATCTAAAAGCATGACCTTCTAGATGATTGTTTTCCATATTGTGTATCCAAACTCCTGCTCCTGCTCCTAATTTATTAACTGATCCATCAAAATCTAGGTGCCACATTGATTCATGAAAAATGTTGTCACTGTCTGGTGCTTTCTTTTTTTGTTTTAGTTCAGTATTGTTATCAATGACAATTTCAGAGTTACATAAAATTAATGAATCCATATCAGTAGGCATAGAATAAATGGGATAGTTTCTAGGTCTTTCTACACTACTAACCATGTACTTCATTAATGTTTCTCTGTAAAGTTTCTTGGGTTGGCCAAAAAATGATATTGTTGCATAATACATATCAAGTTGTAGAGATCCCTACAATTTAGCTCCCCGTGAGCGAGATAAAAGAATTCCATACTTGGGAGGGATGTCAGCTACTACAATATCCATGACTATGCTTTTTCCAGGGTATTGAACTAAAGTCACACATAAATCTTTTATCAAGCCTAAACATTTCACTTTACTGGAATGAAATGAGAAGAGATATTTATAAGGTCTAGTGATGTCTAGATTCAAGGTTTCCATTATTTCTTTTGGCATCAAATTATGTGAAGCCCCTGAATCTAGCATTGCATTATGTAAAATCTGATCATGAACAGTTAAGCTAATGTAGAAAGGTGGAACTGCTCCATCTTAGTGTTTCCCATTAACATCAGGACCAAAAATTAATTATGGTTTATCATCACTTAAATTTACTAAATCTTCTCCATCATTCATATTTAAAGTCTCAGTGATATGTGTTTTGTATAGGTCATTTTTTACCAACTCTGTCAAAGGAATTGATATCTTCAATTTAGCAATTTCAGCTTGGATATTAAATGGTGCTTGTGATTTTCCTAGCTGAATTATTTCTTCTTTTGTAACTATAGTTTGAGTAGGTTTGTCTTTTTTTTCTACAGTTGGTTTCTCATTCTCTATTTTTATTTCCACTGTCTTACTGCTTTTAATTTTATTTTCAGGGACAGTTTGAGATGTAGTGGAAATCTTTGCAGATTTTGTGCTTTCAGCAGCTGTTTTAGCAGTGGTTGCTTTAGGATCCGCTGATTTTGGATCAGTAGTAGGTGTTTTTGAGTCTAAAATTGTTGTTTTAGTAGAAATTATTGTCTTGGAAGTAGCAGATTTTTGAGGATCTGTTGATGTTTGGACAACATCATCTGTGATGTCAACAATTTTGGGACTAGGTGAAATTTTGGGACTTGAAATTTTCTAAGTTGAGCTAGAGTTTTGCTTGGTTTCCCTAGGGATAATTTGCAGAACTTTAGCGATAGGAGCCTCTAATGTTTTCTTTTTTTGAGTTTGGGTATATTTCTTAATATAAGGCTCTAAATTTTTCTTGCTGATAAGGTTATATTTCTTATGAACTTCATTGATTGCAAACTCATAACCTTGCTTGTAATCAAAAGACTCACCAGACTCTAATTGTAGTTGTTGTAATTCATATAACTCATGTTCTTCATGTGTAAGAATAATGGTGTTATCCTCATTAATTCCCATTAGATTAATGGTGTCTTCATCATCTTCATTTTGATGAGAACTTTAATGAGCATAGTTCTTTTGGAAAGGTGGTCTTATTGTTTGGTCAGGTGCTGATCCTCTAGATTTTCCAATGTTGGTGTTTTTCCTGAAATTGGGATTTCTAATTTGAGGTCCTTGTTGTTGGTTATCCCACTGTGGCTTCCTTTCCATATTATCTAACCTATCCATCATTATCTCTAATTTTTTTTCTAATTGATCTATTTTCAAATATGAAGTAGATGTTTCCTCTTTTATTATTACTATCCTTTCATTTCTTAATCTAGCTTTCTTTGCTAACAAGTTTGCCTCTACACTAACAGCATTACTTTGCATCTGCTCTAGGGTTTTTGGATTTATCTCTCTATGTTGATAGGCTATATCTGTATCAAATCCATCAGGGAATTTGATAAGTACAGAGTTTGGAGCAGGTTTAAGACTGGCAGGAATTGCATTATAAATACTGTTATATCTAGTACAATAATCTTTAATTGTTTCATTTGGTGCTCTTTTCATGCTTTCAAATTCATATAAGATTTTTAGTGGATTTTTCTTCTTTTCCCATCTATTAAGAAACATTCTATGAAAAACTGCTAAATTAGCAATACTACCAGCATTCAAACCTTTAAACCACTTTTTTACCTCACCAGTTAAAGTTTGAGCAAAAATTCTCATTTGGACATCAGCATCACCTATTTCATGTAGTTCAAAATATTCTATCATCTTATTATCATGTTGTTGAGTAGTATAATGAGCGGTTCCATCAAATTGAGGTATTTTTCTTTGATAATCCTGAGGCATGTCATGTAATTGTGCTAGTAGGACCAAAGGAGCATATCTAGCAGCCATGGTTTGGATTCTAGCTTGGCTAGGAGGTAAGTTTGAAGTACTTGGTGAAGAACTAGAAGTACTTGCTGATGAAGTTGAATAAATTGCAGATGAGATTGGAATTTAAGAAGATTTACTAGAAAATCTGGTTGAGATACTAGAAGATGAAGTTGGAATATGTGAAGAGGTGCTTGGGAATGAGAATGATGTATTGGAAAATGCAATAGAAATACTAGGGGATGAACTTGAGGTGGTGGAGGATGGAAATAATATTCTAGGTTGAAATGGTTGCTTAGGAAAGAATGAATCTGTGGAACGAAGTGTCGTAGAAATAATGGATGAAGTGGTAGTGAATAAAGATGAACCTACAAATTCTAAAAGCTTGATAGAAGGCTTAGGGGTATAGGCTGATAAAGCACTCAATTCAACTGAATGTTGTAAATAAGCTTCATCAATTTCTTTAATCAAAGTTGCAGTTATTGCATCAATTTTATCATATACTTCAAAAATATTTTTCTCAGAATCAAATGAAACAGTTTCCTTCTTAGTTTCAATGAATGAGATAAAATCAGGATCTATTACAATTTTATGTAAGTCACTTTCTGATTTAGTTCTAAACAAAGATTGTTCAAAATTTAAATCAAATTCGATGTCTTGTAAACTTGAGAGTTGTTTTGGAAGGGAGTTTTCTTTGACTAATGAAATCTTATTACCTAAATCTTCTACTCTTTTAATTTTCTTTCCAATTCTGTCAGGATTATCTACTATGACAACTAGTTGTGGATCTAGATTTGACCTAGTATAGTAGACTCTTCTGGAAGCCAAAATTACATTTTTTTATGAAAATATACTCACAAATTATTTAAATCAATCTTAAGGTGAAAAGATAAATGAAAATATTTCCTCTAAGATCCATTTAAAAATTGAGGATTGGTTAGTCCTCAGTGAAGTCACCAGTATGTTATCACTCTAATCATTTTCAAAATTTGTGAGATTTTTTTATTTTAGTTTAAAGAATATTAGAGGTAACCACAAACCTAATTTTAAGCCTTAGGATCTAGCCTTCCTACTGCTTAGAGAGGGCTCTCTCTATATGATTTAAATTTGTTGATTATATTTGATTTTAGGCTAGTTATATGGGGCAAATGTTGGAATCACGATTTCCGTTAGACCAAAACCCGCAGGTGTTAGTCTCTGTTGCAATCACCAGAGTTAGGATCCACGAGAGGTGGTTAGTCCATGTCGTGAAACACACGAGGAGCATTGAACCCAATGTCCAACAATATCCCTCCCAATGCGAGCCAGGTGAGGTTCGAACTTGAGACCTGTCGCTCTGATACCACTTGTCAGAATCATGATTCCTGTTATACCAAAACCCATAGGCGTTAGTCTCTGCTACAATCGCAAGGGTTAGGATCCATGAGAGGCAGTTAGTCCATGTCGCGAAACACACGAGGAGCGTAGAACCCAATGTCCAACAACAAATTGGTTTTGGGGTTTTGATTTGGTTTGGTGGGAAAATCACTTACTTACATAGATAGCTATAGATCTGTATTCCATTGGGAAAATGGATTTAATGTGTCAAGCAGTCAGATCAGGATCAAGGTCTAAAGGTCAATTTTTACAGGGCAAGATAGTTGAGTCACTTCAGAACTTTAAGGCTGATGATGAAATGGTTTTTATCGGGATAAAAGAGCAAATAAAGGTTCTTAAATCCAGATTAGAATTGAATATATAGAGTTCAATCGAAATCAGGGAGAGCTTTAAGGTTCCCTAATTTTGATATCAGTAGAAAACATTTAAATTATAATCAATCAAAACAAAGTGCTTTTAACAAATTCTGAAATAACAATTCCTAATTTATCATTAAGAATTGGAACAAATTCATGAATATATAGAAAACATAAGAAAATTGACAAGATAACAAGTGAAATACTTCACTGCAATGGCCCAACACATGAATCCTGTAATATGATGCTTTATTTCCTGTGATCCAGTCTGCTGACTTGAAATTGATGTAAAAACCCTTAGGTTCAGAATAGTATAACTACAGAAATATTCAGTAATTAATCCACACTCAATACCTCAAATGATGAAGTATTTATACAAAAACATGTATAAAATATCATAGAATAAGCTTAGGAATTTTTCGTGGAAAATAAATATTTTCATGCAAGAAGATAGTGACAACTTCTTAACTAATTGCTAGTTGTCATTTTTATTGAAATAAAATAGCTTGTTGTTTTGATTTTATCACTACTTTCTCTCTTTGTTGTTTGATGAAGGATGCAGCTGGACAACTGAGGTGTCCTTCACGCTAGCAGTTTTATCTTCAATCTGATTTTGTCTTTATCTTTCATCTGATACACCTTAATTGATACACTTTCATCCTGATACTCTTTACTGCCAAAACTATTACTGCTGATGTAAAAAATAGCAAACTAACACTATTACCGATGAAATAGGTAACCTGACCTCAAAACGGGAACTCTAGCCCAAAAAGACTCAAAAAACATGAAAAAACACCCAAAAAACAAAAAAAGTGTATTCCAGAACGCACTTGGTTTTTTTTTAAGGTCAAATTTCAACATTTTATAAAATTATGCTAAAACAAAATTGTTTCTTGAAAAAAGGATTGAAAAAACACCCTCAAAACAAAATCAGTTGATGCTGGAATAACAAAAAAAAAATTGTGTCGTATTTTTGACATTTTTAAAAATAGAAATAACATTTTTTAATTTTTAAAATTCAAACATTAAAAAAAAAACCTAAAATTTAAGAAAAAAAATTAAATTTAAAAAATAAAAACATTTTAAAGCTTAAAATTTAAAAATATATAGGAATAAAAAATAAAAATAACAACTAAATAAAAATTTTAATTCAATCATTAAAAAATACCTAAAATTTAAGAAAAAAATAAAAAATAAAAAAGAAAAAGGAAAAAAAAATTTAATGATTAAAATTTCAAAATATATAGAAATAAAAAAATAAAAATAAAAACAAAATAAAAATATTAAATTAAAAAGAAAAACAAATTATAAAAGAAAGAAATTATAAAAGATAAAATATAGAAATTAAATTTAAAAAAGAAAAAGAAAATGTTTATTAAAAAAAAATTAAAATTAAAACAAAAAATTAAATTTAAAGAAATATATTAAATTTTAATAAATTTAAAACTTTAAAAAAAAAAATTTAAAAAAAAAAAAAAAAAAACAAAACAAAACAAAACATTATCGAAATTAAAAGTAAAAAAATGAAAAATTAATTAAAAATAAAAAATGAAAAATAAAATACAATAAAAATATTAAATTTAAAAAAAAAATACATATTAAAAAAACAAATAGATTTAAAAAAATAAATTAAATTTAAATTATAAAAAATAACAAATTAAATTTAAATAATAATAATACTAAATAAATGAATAAACAAATAAATTTTGAAATAAAAAATAAATTTTAAATATAAAGAAAAACAAAAAACAAAAAAAAACATTGTTAAAATAAAAAGTAAAAATACTTTAAAAATCAATTAAAATCGAAAAATTGAAAAAAAATAAATTTAAAAAAAATATATTAAATAAAAAATAAAATAAAAAACAAATTAATTTGAAAACACTAAGTTTAATTTTTAAAAAAAAAAAATATATATATATATATATATATATATATATATATATATATATATATATATATATATATATATATATATATATATATATATATATATATATATATAAGTTTAAATACACAATTTTAATTGAAATAAAATATATATATATTTTATGTAATTAAAAAAATAATAATAAAAAAATACAAAATTTACTAAATTTTAAAAAATTAAATGAAAAAACTAAACATAAAATTTAATAATAAAAAAAAATATGAAAAAATAAAAAAAATACAAAAATACAAAATTTAATAAAAATTATTAACAAAATTTTGAAAAAAAAATTAAAAATTAAAACAAATTAAATTTCAAAAATAAAATTAAAAATAAAATTGAATTAAAAATAAAAATAAATAAATAAATAAATAAAAAATTTAAAAAATTTAAAAATAAAAAAGAATTTTTTTTATCATGGTGGCGCCACCAATCAGCCTCCCGCCCAGGTGGCGGCGGAGGCCGGCCGCTGGGCGGGAGGCCGATTCCGGGAATCGCCCGGGAATCGTCCTCCCGCGACGCGAGAGGGTGATTCCTGGAATCGACCTCCCACCGTGGGAGGGCGATTCTTGGAATCGGCCTCCCGAGGCGGGAGGGCGATTCCCGGAACCGGCCTCCTGCGGCGGGAGGGCGATTCCCGGAACCGGCCTCCTGCGGCGGGAGGGCGATTCCCGAAATCGGCCTCTCGCTGCGGGAGGGTGATTCCCAGAATCGGCCTCCTGCCGAGGCAGCGGCGGAGGCTGGCCTCCGCCGCCACTTAGGCGAGAGGCCGATTGGCGGCACCACCACGATTCAAAAATTCTTTATTTTATTTTTTTTTAATTTGTAATATTTTTTTTTAATTTGATATTTTTTTTATTTTTTTTTAAATTCAAAAAATTTAAAATTATTCTTTTTTATTCAAATTGTTTATTTTAAATTTAATTTGTTTAATTTTTTTTTTAATTTAATATTTTAGATTAATTATTTTTTTAAATTTAAAATTGATTTATTAAATTTATTAAATTTTAATTTAATTTAATTTAATTTTTTTTAATCTTTTAGTTTATTTAGTTTTTCATTTTTAAAATTTATAAATTGTTTCATTTTAAAAAAAAAACAGTAAATTTATGGATATTTGTTTTTTAATTATTTGCACATTGTTTTTTTCATTTTTTTTGTTTTTTAATGATAGTTTTTTTTATTTTAATTTTCTTTTTCAATCTTCAATTTTCTTTTTTTTTAATTTGTATTTTTTGTTAATTCTAAAATTTGTATTTTTGTTTTCTTATTATTATTATTATTTTAATTTAAATTTTTAAATTTAATTTTTTCTTTTTTGTATTTTATTTTTTTATCCCAATTTTAATTTTGTAATTTAAATTATTTTTAAATTTTCTATTTCAATTTTTTTTTTAATTATATGGTTTTTTTAATAACTTAGAAAAAATGTTTTTGATTTTTTTTTTTTTTTTTTGGTTAATTTTTGTTTTTTTTCTTTAAATTATGTGTTTTTTTTTCAAATTTTGTCATTTCTTTTGAAATAATTTTCGAATATTTTTGTTTTTTTTGTTTTTATTTATTTATTTTTGTTTAATTTTTTTATTTTTACGAGTTAATTTTGTTTTTTTTTACATTTTTATTGGTTTTTTTTATTGTTTTTATATATATATTTTTTATCTAAGTTTTGTGTTTTATTACCAACATGAAAATCACCACTCTAAAAAAAAAAGGTTGATGCTGCATCAATACGTTTCAAAATTAGCATGAAAATCACCGCTCTAAAAAAAAAAGTTGATGCTGCATCAATACGTTTCAAAATTAGCATGAAAATCACTTACATTTTAAAACAAATATTCATACTTCATAAATAAAAATATTAGAGTGTCAAAAATGTGCTAAAAAAAAAAGGTGATTCTGCATCACCACTTTTCAAAATCAGGTGCTTTTTATGCTACCAAAAAAAAGTAGGTAACAATGCGGTTACCTATTTCATTGGTAATAGTGTTAACTCTGTTTTTTCTTTTACTGCTCCATCGTCACTGTAATCTGATCTTATAGTAGATCAGTCAACTTCTCCCAGAACTCAGCTTCTAGAAATTCTATTTTCATAAGCTTTCTGAAGTTTTCATCAGCTTCAGTGTATTTTTAAAATGTTGGTTTGTTCACAAATAGGTGTTTTACTTCATGCTACAAGTAAAACAGATTTTCAAAATTCTTATACAGTACCTTCCCTATCAGGATTCCCTGCAAAGCTTATGTATTTACCTGTTCTTTAGCAAATTCTCTCATATTTTTGTCATAATCCTCTTGCTTCATTAATTTTTCGTTGATTACCAGAGGATTTGGAAGGCCTTTTTGCCTTAAAATATCAAATTTGATCATAAATCTTGTTATTGCCATTTCCATGTTTTGGCACTTTTCCTATAATTGTGTCATCAAGTTATGTTTGGATATTACCTTCCTTACTTCAAGGATGGTCTCTGTTCTATCTATAATTTTAATTTCATCTAGTTCTTGTTTATTTTTGGAATTGAGGAATTTAATAATTTCTAAGGCCTCTTCAGGTTTTTTTACCTAGCTCTTCTTTTGTCTTTGTATTGCTTCTTTTGTTGCTTTCAATAAATCTTTCTACTCATAGATTACTTGTATGGATGGCCAAGTATCATTGACTGCTTCAATGATATTGGACCATAATTGTTGCTTAACATGTGCCATAGGTTCTTCAATTGTTTCTTAAGTGCAGAAATATCAGCTTTTTTCTTTTTTAATTAATTCCTCTGCATATTTTATATTATGAGGATCATACCCTACCTCAATTACTAGCTCTTCTAAAGATTTGATTATGGTATCCTTTGCATATGATTATGCCTTTTCTAGTTTGATCTAATCTCTTACATTTATCAAAGTATTTTGAAGATTTTGTGCACTCATGGCCTTAGTGGTCATGTTGGAGTAAATCATCTCTCCTACCTACTTGTGAAATTCTATTTGATCCAGAGGATGAATATCCTGCATTGGAACTTCAAAGTCAATCTTTTTATAATCAAAGGATGATTTAGGAGCTGAAACTGTGGGCTGCAGAACTATCATCAGCATCTTTTTGTTCTTGTAGTCAAAGGCTGATAGCAACTTGTTATGAATGCTAGGAGTATGCTTTAAGTACTGAGAATATATTTCATTTTTTATTTCTTCATTTTTAGCCTTAATTTCCTTATATCTTTCCTTAATGTCCATATCCTTTTCTTCTTCTTTCTTTGATGAAGATACTTCTACACTGTGCTATTTTTGAATCAACTATGTATTAGAAGTGGTTGGCTGTGGTTCATTTTCAACTAATTTAGGAGGCACAGTGTCTTTTTCTACAACTTCTATGTCAATAACCTCTACTCTCTCCTTTTCTTTGCTTGCAAGATTAATATTTGGATTTTTTTTGTATTTGAGTTTGAATTTTGTCTCTGTGGTAGTCTCAGCTATGTAAGACCCTTCTTCCCTATTTATTTGTACACTTTTGTCTTCCTGGGCTGGAGTCTGCAAAGTTTGACTAGTATCACTTTGCTTCTCAGCCTTTACCAGTGTATTCTCTAACCAATCAGATTGGTTTGAGAATTTCTCAATATCAAGTTTCTTCTCATGTATGTATGGAGTCAATTTTCACTTGACTCTCATTTTGTTGATTATACCAAGGGGATCATAATACCAAAGAAAACTAGGACTGTACGTGTACTCTTGCAACAGCTTTTCTGCCTCTGGACTTGCTTCTCTATTATTACAAATGAATAGGCGAACCTGCTTCTTCAGTTTAAATTATGTCTTCTTATTTACAATCAAGAAATTTACAACATCTGAATTTAAAATCTGTCTTATATACTCCAAAGAAAATAACCTCATGGGGAGGTATTTAGGAAATTTATAAGGAATTAGGCTTGACCCATAGACTCTGATTTCAATGTGATTTTGGTATAAATACCAATAACCTGCCCTCCTTTTCTCAAATAGTTGTAAAACTTTCTTGATTTCATTGCTAATCCTGGGATGCACACTGTTGTTTAGTAAATTAACCAATGGATGGATAAAAGAATCTATGAACTCTGAATAGGTAAACTCATTTGACTCCTTCCTTATCAAGGAAGTCCAGAATATAACATATTATGGATTTCCCTCCACATCAAGATTTTGAAGACTTATAGGAAACTTCTCTGACTGAAAATAAAGGAACATGTGGAAAAGGAATGAAGAATACCTAAATACTCCTTCAGAAGGAAATTTTACTAATTGTTCATAGATACTATCAGCAACATATTGGGAAAAATTAAAGATGACAACAGGAGGCTGACCAGGTACAAAAATGGACAAGAAACCAAGTACTACTACATCAGCATGTCCATCTATGAAATATCCAAGTATCAAAGACATCATGGAAATAATGTTTCTAGTTCTTTCTAAGAATTTAGAAGAGTATGGAGGGTTGAGCTTGGCAATTTCCACATAGGATGGCATGAAATTTTGAAAATTTTGGAATCTCTTGGGAAAATCCAACTCCAAATAGAACTTAGTGATGGCTTCAATAGATAAAGGAACTTCATTAGGCTCAGGCTGTAATTGAAACGTCTGGTAGATATATTCAGCTGTGATGGTAAAAGAAACTTCATTTTCAGTGTTCACAATGCTATAGGGTAATATGCTTGGGTGGTGGTTATTTAATATCCCTCTCAGGGCTTTCCGGTGCCCGAGGAATACAGTCAGATTAGCTGTAAAGTTCACAAAGATACTGCATACATGTTCATGCTAATATATATAATCGAAAAAGCAAGATGGAGAGATTACCTCTTTATGGACAGCAGATCCTATGGAGAACGCCAAGTAGCAAAGTAGAGATCTTCTTCGCCAGCTCCAAATCTAGATCTTGCAATCAATCAAAGCACTCGTGTAATCTCTACAACAGTATAGCTCCTTATCAATTAAACTAGCTTATAATAAATGCAAAACAATATAGATCTAAGCCATTCTTATCATGATACATAGATGATTGAACAACAATTGTGACATTGATGCATAAAATGGAAAAAACGGATACAGTTCTATTGATTTATAAAAAGGAGGATTACAACCGTCAGTTGCACCAAGCCCTCCTCAATCTTCCAATTCCTCTCCCTCTTTCTCTATCTCCGAGTGTGATGATGCTCAAGGCAGAAAGCTCTCAATGAACTTTTCCGATCTTCAAGCCTCACACTACAACAATGAAATTCTGCTCCACATATAATCAAACCTTCGACCTTAGACCAAGAGCCCACAGCTCCAATTTATAGGAGATGGAGAGGACAAACCTTGCCAACTCTTTCAACCTGTTCAAATCGGGAAATATCTAGATGTGTCCTCACCTTTCCTTGCTTTTTCCTTCCATAGGAGTTTATTTATGTTTGGAAACGCCTAATAAAAGGTTTGTGCCATTTAGTTTCTATTTTGAACTAATTCACTTTTGAGAGAAAGCTAGAAATGCCAGTTAGTTTTCCACAAGATATTTCCCTTTTCACACTTAAACACGGTTAACACTACCCCTTGGGAAAGACAGAGTGTTACCCTAGGAATTAATGCTCCCTTTGCATGGCTCAGGTGCGTTATAATTCTACCTAGTTGTTTCTGGGGTGCGTTACCTTGGCAAAAATGGGTCTTTTCTAGGTCATTTTCTTCCTTCCATGTTACCTTCTCCTCTAAGCTGATGAGGAGGTCATTTGTCCTATAACAGATGCCCCATAAAGTGTGAGGTAAGAGATGAAGAAAATGGCCAAAATACTTTATAACAAGTGTAGTAGAATGAAAGGAATTGGAGGACAACAACATATGTTAGAAAATATAGTATCTATCTTGAGTCGGGCATTCCCACGCTTAGTAGCTAATCAACATGATTTCTCTAGAATAGAGATATGAATAGTATGTCCACCAATAAGCATAATGTGAAAGTGTCCATTATAATAGGATCAAACTGAGAAGCTGTCTCCAAAAACAATATCACAACTTGGGAGAGGAAACACGGTTGTAATGGTATAACCCTCAACCCAAGGTCTTGGTTCCCGCTTCACTAAAATGCATATTTCCATACGGAATCGTCTGATTACCAGCAAATAACAAAAACTATTAACAGACGTGAGGGTGGCCACCGATAATGATGATGGTCCCCAATATGCACAATACAATCTAGCGAGTGTGAATAAAAGGAGTTGATGTCGAACACTCATAGAATCATTCGATCGGGAGCCAATAATGAGAACCCCCAACCAAACACATGATGATCTGCCACTGATGTCTGCAATTATCTGGGTACTAACGTGTTTCTAGATCAATTTCCTAGATAATATGTTGAAGTCGATAGGAAGAGATCTGTCAAAAGGTAGGCACTGAGGCGTCCTACATCAGTTGACTCGAAACGGGAAAAGATGATTTTTTTTAATGGAAATAATCAAGAGCAAGTGGGAATAACTGACAAAAAATAAGTTCTGGTATATGATGGCTTTGGTTGATACAAGGAGCAGTAGATATTGGGATCCTCTTGAACAATAGAAGGCACTCTAACAGGGTACTAGGAAGCTTAGTCTTAATGAACACCAAAGAGTATTAGGATTCACCAATGCAGGAACAATGGGAGACGAAGGCTAAAATCATAGATGTTAGGGTTTGGCTAAATGTGAAATATTTTTCTGGGAAGTGCCATGTTCAAGATTTTGTGCTGCCAAATCGACCTTTAAAATGTAACAGAAGAAGTATCCATGTTGTCCAAATTTTTTCCCCGTCTGATTAAGTTTAACGAGTTTAGACGAGTAAACTCGGTGATTTTTTCATATTTAGAGAATTTGAAAAACATCGTAAAAGACAACTCCAGGGGGTACCTTTGTCATGTTTGATAATCGAGCGCGACAAAGGGAGAATAGTAAGCCCGAAACAGTTCATTTTCCGTGAGTTATTCCATTGAATCCGGAAAAGTGATGAATCTATGTTCGATGGAAATCTGCCTCATTTTGTTATGAGTACGAGGAGATGAAGTAAACTCAATGTTCTTTGTGAAATTTTAATGAGTCCAATAAGGAAAAACTTGGTTCTCTCCGTGAAATTTTAACGAGTCACACAGAGAAAAACTCGGTTTATTTTTCTGTTTAAAGAGCTTTGAAAAAGATAAAAATAATGGCTGATATTCCTTTGTCGTGGTAGTTTAACGAGCCCGACAAAGGCAACTCGGGGTTTTTTCAGTTTTAAGATCTAGAAAAAGTCCCTAAAAAGAAAGCTCGAAACCCGGTCGAACATGGTCAGATCTGCACATAAACATTGACAACCCATCAGAGCATCGATAACATATGAAAACCAATAGTTGCAACAAAATGTAGCATGAATTTACCAATTTTAACAGACTAGCTGAGTGAGTCTTACCTCCATAATCGCTATAAGAAGGCAACAGACCTTCATGTTCACTCTGTTGAGTATTGTGATAGAGCTTTGGAGTGAAAAAAGTGGTGAAACTTAAGCTATTTTTTGTAGACAAACCGGGCAACGGTTTCCGATTCTGCGAGATCCAAGTAAGAGCTTGAACCTTCCCCTAGAATTTTATTATCTTTTTAGTTCTTTTTGCTGGCTAGAAATGTCAATTTTAGCATGCCCTAAAAAATTTGAGTGGCTAACACAGGTGCTTAGTGTTTTGACCGCATTAAGCGCACTTCCCGAGAAGATACTGAGCGTTAGCACGCACTGTTTGGAACTATGGCCCACGTTTAGCCAGAAAATTTGATTTAAGAACTTGTTTTTTATCATTCTAAAATGGTCTAGCCAAAAAATAATCTGCTAAAAATTTTTCTCATGCAGGTGTGAAGTTGTTTACCATGAGTATTTGGCGCGAAAGAGAGCATGAGTGGGAAGAACGTGAAATGGTTACTCATGCAACTACGTTGATAGTTATCCGCAGATGTAGATTACTGAAGTATGCTCATTTAGAGCTTATGAGAGGGCAGGAAGACCTTCTGAGATGGATCATCCAGTAGTGGGATGACCGGCAATATGTCTTTCACATCGGGGGTAATGAACTCTCGATCGAGAAAGATGACAGTTACTTCTTGACTGGCCTGTCATGTAGAGGACCTAGGCCCAATCTGACAGGTTCCAGGGTTGATCCCCACACTACTGCATATTTGACCCATACTCACTGCATAAACAATATTGTGGTAGTAAGTAACCGAGTGCCTATTGCATGGATGGTAGTGAGACCGTTGAGGTCTCTCTTGTGGATGATAGTTCACTTCGTCGGAGCCAAGAGTCAGCACATGGCCACCAAGGCCCAAGTATTGTTAGCGTTGGATTGTATGCAGCCTCAAGTTTTCGACTGGTGTGAAGGTGTTGTCCACCGAGTTCAAGCAGAGTTAGCAACATCTACGACCCAGACCCAAAGAGAGTTTGGATATGGCACACTGATCGTGTCTTTCATAGTAGAGTGGGTACCGGTAATGAGGCAAAGAATGATCACAGATGCATTGGGACCACGGGAGCCAAGATAGGCTCGTTGGTCAGCTTTGATATCGCGGACTGGAGAGGGTCCAATCCGTCACTATTTTGATGATCGATTCTGTGCGTGGCTTGAAGACCAGATCATGATGATCGAATATTATCCCAATGCAGGGATGAATTACACAGGAGATCCAGAGTTGGTATTTCCCCCGGGCACTCAATGGGGTCCAGATGGTAAGAAAGAACTTGATCAGTGTTGTTGAAATATTTTTGTATCTTTTGAATGTTTATGCAACTTTTTTGTTTAATGGGTGAAAAAAAAATTTGACATGAAGCTTGTTTCTTGACACAGATGTGGCACCTATCCATCCAACTGGAGCCCCTCGCTATGCAAGGTGTGGAATGTAGCTACCTGGGGCTGGTGCAGTAGCAGAGGTCGTAGCGGTCGCCGAAGAGGGTGATGACACATAGATTTTGCATGATCTTACTAGGAACCTTGAGGGTTTAAGTATTGGTGTGTCGCCTCTTCCCATGAGAGAGATCCTGATTCGTCTGCAACAGCATATAGTGGGTGTGCCAGAGAGATACTTGGTGCCTCTAAGGAGGACAGCCAGAGCAGTTGTTTTCTATTTTGAGCAGCAGGCTTAGGAGGAGTAGTGGATAGATGTGTAAATGTCAGAGCGAGGCTTAGTGGAGCCAATTTTTTGTAAAACACCCAAGTTTTGAGAAGTTTTTTTATGTAACTTAACTGGACACGACATATATATACATATACATATTTTGGCGATTTTGTTTCCTTGTGTTTTTTAAAGTTTATGTATTTTCTATGGTAAAGAAGATACACTAATGTATAACTCTTTCTATAACAAATTTGACAAATTCCAATCTAACACATAATTTTCCAGTGAATCAACTAATGTATTAAACTCTCTAGGAATGTGCTCAAATGTAATGGTTTTAAATTGACGTTCTAGAAATCATACCCTTAAGAAATAACGTAACAAGACTAGATGACAGATGTGATAATTATTATTTAACTGCATAACTACGAGTTGGGAATCTAACCTGACCACCAGATTGGATATGCCGCGAGATGCAGCTTTCGTGAGGAGTTGTATTACTGACATGTACTCAGAAATATTATTGGTGGAATTGCCTAGGAAGATTCCCCTGGAACCAAGGAGTTCTAACTCAGGTGTGTAGAGGACCCAAGCAGCTGATGCAATGTGCCTAGTATGATGACTAGCACCATCCATGTATCCAACATATGATAAGGATAATGAAGGCATATGTGTAAAAGAAAGAGTGTGTATGAGAAAAACACTCAAAAACCCAAAATATCCAGACACATCAAACAAAGACAAAACTGATTTACATAAAATTACAAAGAAAATGCCTAATGGAGAACTAGGCGAAATACTTCTTCAAATAGAGCCCATTATGGGGCTCTGTGAGTGGAATTCCATTACAGTCCTAAAGTTTATAAGCTCCTTTTTAGAGGACTTTGGTGATGATGTAGGAACCAAGCCATAATGGTTGAAGTGTTCCTGCCCCCAAGAGCTTGTGTCTCTGGTCATAGAGTAGAACGAGATCACATTCTTGGAAAGAATGAGGCTTGACATATTTGTCATATTGAGCTTTGACTCGGCGCTAGTGAGCTTCGAGTACCAGTGTGGCATCTCGACGAGTTTCGTCCAAGTGATCGAGCGAGAGAAAATTCTCTTCTGTGGAAGTGATGTCGGGTAGGAGTTCAACAACGAGCTTGAGTGATGAAATCTCACACTCGATTGGGAGTACTGCTTCCAATTCGAATGCAAGTTGGAATGGCGTGAAGCCTGTAGTAGTTTTGATTGACGTGCGGTATGCCCATAACATGAAATATAACTTCCGATTCCATGTGGTTTTATGATTTCTGACTAACCGATGAATCATGGTTTTGAGGATGTTGTTTACAGCTTCAACTTGACCATTTTCTTGCGGATAGTAGGACGAAGACTGATTTTTTCGAAAACCTAGCATTGAAGTTAATTTCGTCAGCATATGGTTTTGAAAATGTGATCCATGATCTGTGACGATTAAAAGGGGTACACTGAAACGGAAAATAACCTAATTGAACAAGAACAGAGTGGCGGTTTCTCCATCTGCCCTAAAAGTGGGAATGGCTTCTGCCTATTTCGTAAGTAATCGACCGCGATTACAATGTAGTTGTATCCATCCACAGAAGTGGGATTTCATGTAACGAAGTCGATTCCCCATTTAGCGAAAGGACCAATGGAGACAACTGGATGGAGAGGGGCAGGGTGGGTGTGCATTTTCTTCATGAAAATTTGACATGGATGGCACTTCTGGACCGTTGTGATGCAGTTTTTAAACAAAGTGGGCCAATAATATCTTGCACGCAAGATTTTTTGGGCAATATCTATGCCAAAAAGATGACTGTCACACGCCCCCACATGGCAGCCATTTAAAACGTGTTTTTCCTCGTTAAAAGTGAGACAACGTCGAATAATAGTATCGAAACCACGAAGATATAGAGTATCGTTTAGCACGAGGTAGTGTTTCACTTGGTAGCAAATACGACGACGTTCGTTTGACATGAGAGTTGGGCGGAACCGTTGAGTTTGGAGGTAGACTAAAATTTCTCCATACCAAGGATCATAAGAATCGACTAAGTAGACAGATTCATCAGGAAATGGATCATGAGCTACATCTTCCGGGTCGATTCTGGGAAGGTCCAACAGTAATTCGGCGAAGACTAGAGATTTATTTGCTTTGGCAGTAGTGAACACCAAGTCGAATTGTTGGAGGATTACAATCCATTTGGAATGTTTTCCTCCAATAAATTATCGAGAAAAAATGTGTCGCATGGGATTCTCCAAAGCAATGACAGTAGTCTGCCACAGTAATATATTGTGTCGAAGTCGGGTGACAGCGAAGACCACCACGAGAGAGAGTTTCTCCACATGAGAATATTGTAGTTCGGGTCCAATGAGACCTTTTGACTAGTAACATATCACATGTTCACTATCGTTATCGTGAACTTGAACCAAAACCATTCCAAGCGAGGACGGTGAGGCTACCAGGTAGAGGAGAAAGTCGCGTGAATAGTTGGGGGAAATAAGAAGTGGGGCAGAAATGAGTGCTTATTTCAAGGCATCAAACGAAATTTGAGCTTGGTAATCCCACAAATATAGTGTTCCTTTCTTTGATAAATGCATAAATCCTTTCATCATCTCGGCATAGTTGACTATGAAACGACGTAAAAAAATTTCCTTCCCTTGCAAACATTGGAGTTGCAGAATGGATTGTGGTGCGATAATTCAATGATTGCCCTAACCTTATCCGAATCAACCCTTATCCTGTGCTTGGAGACAATAAAGCCCAGAAGGCGTCCAGACTCGACAAAAAATACGCACATATGGATTTAGACGTATATTATAGAACCTACACCGAGCGAACATTTGTTTCAGATGCGTAAGGTGATGGGATTGCTTCTTGGAATGAGTTGGAAGGTCATCCAAGTAAGCCTGTACAATATTCCTAATGTCGTGAAAGGCATAGTCCATAGCCCTTTGAAAAGATGCTCCTACATTCTTCAGACCGAATGGGAGTTTACGATACGCAAATGTGCCCCAAGGACAAATGAAGGCGGTTTTATGCTAGTCATATTTTTTAATTGCAATCTGGTTATAACTCGAGAAACCATCCATAAAGGAAAAAGATCCACATCTGGCGCAATCATCAAGGATCTGATCTATGAACGGCATAGGATAATTGTCTTTTGGACAACCGGCATTCAAATCGCGATAATCAACACAAACCCAGATGGTGCATTTTTTTGTCTACGGGAACCAGATTGGAAACCCATTTTGTCAAAGGAACGGGATAGATGAAACTAGTGTTTAAAATTTTTTCAACTTCAATCATAATGGCGGCTGCTTTGCACGGGTGGATAGGTCGGAATCTCTACCGAATAGGTTTGGAATTTTCATAAACTTTGATTTCATGCTAGACTATAAACAGATCTATGCCAGGCATTTCGTTGTAATACCAAGCAAACACATCATGGAATTCCTTAAAAAGGGATGTGAAGCGTGCAATTTCCTCGGGATTGCAATCGTCTCCAATCTAAATGTTTTTCCCGATATCCATTGTGACCGAGATATCAATGGGCATAGTCTTAGAAATATTTCCCATGTTCCCTTCCAAATTGATAGTTTGAACAGTCATGTAAACGGAGGGAACGATCTCAGGTGGGTCAAAAGATGGGATTTGAGCAGCTATCGTGTCTGAATCGAACATCGAAGTGCGAAGGTGGAACTCTCCCCAAGGTCGTTCTTATAGAGACATGACCTCTCAAATAGCTTCGTCCGTAGGTAGGACTTCATCGAGGAGATCTTTAGAAAGAATCGTGATGGGCAGGAGGTCTATACCATTGGTCGAAACCAAATTTATGGAGGGTTCAGATGTAATTTGGATGGCTTGATAAGCCAACTCAGCCAGTGAGAGCGGCATCTGATCTCCGTAGGAATCAATGTCTGAAGGAGCCAGTAGGATCCAGGGATCGATAGAGCCATCCAAAGTGGTGGATATCATTGTAATCGTATGTGGAACCTCAGGTGGCGGGAGAGGAAAGCAACCCTTCAGGGAAGATGCCTTCAGAAGACTGGTATTAATACTGACGTACGAGTCAGGAACGCCTCCTACTAGGGGTAAAGTGCTACTTGGTAACGTGGAATAATCGGAGGTGAAAAATGATAACTGATTCACTGTGACTATTTTCACATCTAATGGAAAGAGGATGAGTCGAAAGACCGAAGAAACAATGGCAGTCATTGTGTAAGACCAACTGCGACCCAGCAACAAACTATAGTCGAGATGACGATCTACGACTTCTATGTCCACAGTTATCATTTTCCCACTAAGGGAAATGGGAAAGCTAGCAAGGTAGCCTTTTGGGAGGAAAGTGTGGCCATCGAAAGCTTTAAGGGAATTCGACGGCAGAGACAAAGTACGAGAACCCAAAGCGATCCAACAAGTAGTTGACATAACGTAGGTCGAAGCATCTTTGTTTGTGATAGTACGATGGATTGGTCTCCCTTTTGACACAACCTTCACCTGGAATTCAAGCTGGTGTGAGAGGCGAGGTTTAGATTTCTCCATGTCAAAGATAGCTAGCGTAGAATCCTGGGGGTCGATTCCACCAATGGCCGAAAGCAAAGCTTTCCTTTGTGCTGGACAAGTTTGCAATACTTTGAGAGCATACATAGCTCACGGTGCTTGCGCCAAATCTTCTACAATGTTGTAGTTTTGGGTGGCACATGTAGAGGTGCTATGAATCGTGCATCGAAGTGTCCCTTTGGGGGGACGAATCGTGGGGTCAGCGGCAGGCCGTTCGATATGCAAATCGTTGGGCGGCAGTGGATTCGAACTAGTACCAGATTCCTGAGTATCAATGACAAGATTTCCATAGAGTTTGGCTCATGTCTACAGTTCAACACTTTCTACACCATAAATGGCGAACGATCCTTCACTGGAAGGATTTGTACCACCATTGTCCCTTTATGGGGATTGTGGTGGTTTTGCAACCATGTTTTTTTGTTTTTGTTGTGGATTAGGGAAGGGATTATGAAGAAAAATAGGTGTCCTCCCAGAGTCCTTGTTTGTGATAAAATATATGCATTCCTGTAGCCAAGGAAATTTGTATGTCAAGTGGTCCTCCGCACAGGTTCTGCAAGGAAAATTCATGGGTTTCTCCTTTCCTTTGTCGGTTTTAGCAATGTTTTTCTGATTGGGATTATTCTAATGATCCGACTGCTCTTCTGAAGAAGAGGTTTTTTTCTTGTTCTTCTTGTTCTTGCCACTAGGTTTTTGTGAAATTTGCACAAAATTTACCTCAGTGGTTGGAAGAGTAGTCGATTGGTTAGGGGCGGTGGCAGCCAAAGATGGCTGGGAGGTTTTCCCACTAGGCTGTTTTATGGCTACGCCGGAGATTGCACCAACAAGACCGTCAGCATGTGCTCTAGGTTTCTAAGTAGTGGGAGGATTCGGATTACCAGGGGCATGGGGGAGTAAATCATATAGCATGTCAGATTGAGAATAGATCAAATCTAAATGTTGTGCATGACGAATGGATTGATCTTCCGTGACCACTCCGAACAGACAAATGTCCTTAGCTAGGGTTGGTAAGAGTGACTTACAAAATGAGTTTGATAAGAGATGATTCGGGATTGGCACTTTGACCAACCTCCTCCTACGTCTCCATTCATGAATGTTATCAGAGATGTGGGTGGCGGTGTCTTGGGGTAGCAAGGTTAATATTTTCGTGCCAGTTTCGTATCTAATATGTAATTGGAAATTCTTAAGAAATTTCATAGCTAAGGCACCAAAAGTATTGATAGCTCTGCGTGGTAACTCAATGTACCATTTGGAAACTTTTCCTGTGACAGTGGGCAGGAAAAGTCGAAGCCGGATACTATCATCCACCATGGAGTTAGAAACATACCATAGATGAAAGGTGGTGACGTGCATAACCGGATCGTCCCCTTGTTTCCCATCAAATTTAGGGATGTCAGACGGAATCTTGTGCGGTACTGGAGGCTAGAGTGGGTTGTGTTTGATGGGATCATTGGTTATTTTGTAGATGTCAGGGATGTCTAGAGCTGCCAAAAATGGAAATTGTGTGTTTTCCCCCAGATCTAGCCAAGTAATGATTGGCTGACTATTCGGACCATAGGGTTTTCCCATCAATGTGTTAAAAATAGGATAAGTAGGACTTTTTCTATAAAATTTCCCTGTGGGTGGGGGTGTAGGGACGTATGGTTGTTTTCCATAGGTTATATTGTACTGGGGGGCTAATGGTTGGTTTCCCCCAGTGTAAAAGTTACCTCCTTGTCCAAATGGATTTTGGGTTTGGTTTTCCCATATGGACGTGATAGAGCAAGCCGAAGGCATGTTGCTATTCGCATAGTTAAGCAACGGCATATACCCTACACGGAAATTTTGACCACTCAGAGGAACAGTATTAACAATAGGTTGTCTTGTTTGTCCTAATGACTGCAAGGGTACCGAAGTACCCCTTGTCGTCTATGTGTTGGTGACACTACCCCCTGGCATGGTGGCCAAGGGGTTTGAACTCAGCAAAGGGTTCCAACTGAAAGGGTTTCTAAAAGGAACCGAAGTATCCCCGCTTGTGGGAGCGGGAACTGTGGGTCCTCTTGTATTCACTGTAGGAGTAGATCCTGAAGGATTTGGAGATCCATTAAAAATTGTGGTGACCGTAGTGCTGGGACTAGGCGTAGGCTCTCTACTAGGGCTATCGATTATTAGCGTAGAACTGACTACCGGTGGGGAAGATGGTGGCAAAACTGGGTTGGTTTCCATTGGCATCGACCCCATGGGTGTTAGTTGTGAAACGGATGTTGGTGCAGCCGAAGACATATCTTGGCTTGGTGTAATCTGAACTAACACTAGCACCAACGGATCAGTAAATGGAGGATTGCAACAAGGTATGACTCCTTTCGTAAAAGGATCCTCTGGAAATTTCATGTGATATGGAGCTATGTGAAAATCAGGGGTTGTCACTGGAGACTACTCTTCCGAAGAAGGCACGGGTTCACCGAGACTTTACTCCTCTTACGGTGCTAATGGAGGGAGACCTCATTGTCCTCGAGATAAACGACGAGGGTCGAAGGACCCCACTATGACCTGTTTATTTCTAGAAAATTTTAATTATTTGTGATGTATTATAAAGTCTCAATGATAGTAACCACACACCTAAAAAAGAAAAAGAAAAAAAGGACTTTCTAAAATCAATTAACAAGCAGCCAGAATAGGGTGGCCCTGTCTGAGTACTACCATTTACTAGAGATGAAACGCAATATCATAATAGCATGTTAGTCGTAAACACAGTTACTGTTACTCTAAAGCTTTTCCCCAACCCAAGAAAATAGGTGTAAGCACTCTCGTGAAGACAAGTACCCTCCCAAAGACCGAAGACAGAGTAGGTCCGTCTGTTTTAGGTAACAGGACAGCCCGTCCCAGTCACCTCATGTAAGTCCCTAAAAATTTTGGAGACTAAAGATACCTCAAATCACAGATATCATCAGGGGGGTCACGGTCATAGACAACATGTTATATGGGCAGAACACCTAGATCCCTGATCTAGTTTCGACATCCCAGAAGGGAACCCCAATATATAGCATGCCCACTGAATGCACTCGAAGGTGGGCTACCTTCTAATGCACCCTAGTGTTGTCTCGTGCTTAACTCCGGTGGTAGTGGAGTGGTCCCAATAATATGAGTGTAGTATGATTTCACTTATTAACGACTCTAGTCTCAAGTTTTGAGATCTTAGGTGATTTTCTCACTTCTCCTATCCCAAAATCCTAGCCTGAACTATTGTTGGTGTGAGCTCAGAAAAAATTTTATGATTAATTTTATTATTGCTTGATTCTCAGTGTACTTGATTATTATTCTTGCGGAGGGGGAGTGGATGTATGAAATGTGATGAGACTCTGACTCAAAAAACCATGCAGAAATATGCTCTAAATATTCAATTCAATGAAGAGTTTTTTTTTCTACAAGGGGAGATTTTCTTTCAACATCCGTGCACCAAACATTCAAATAACACAATTCAAATTCAAATATTCAGACATCTACCTATCTTCTCTTAACATTTTTTTTAACCGAAATTTTTCAGAATTAATTCAGCTAAGTTCAGAAAACTAAAAGAAAATTTCTTCTTCAAAAAGTAGATGCGATTGACATTCACGTTTTTAAACAAGAACAAAAGAAAGAAATGTTAACTGGTAAACAAGCATAGGGATCCGATTAGAGAAGCTATTATGATGGCCAATAACTCCACAGCCAAAGGGAAACACAACAGAGCTGTAAACAACAGATTTTGACTGGGTAACACTGGCAAGCAGAGGCTACAGAGTGTTAATATTGAGACTAACGCACTTTGTCTGAGCATAGACAGCGTTATAACGCTCTGAAACACTTACATGGAAAGCCTTGGTCAAGGTAAAGCTGCACAAATGGCTAAGAAGGTTCTAATCTGGACTCTATGAGCTTTTGAGATGCTTACTGAGCATATAAACTGGTTGGAAGGATATGTGAATAGAAGGAAAAAGGTAAAGTCATAGGAACAACCTGGAAACTTGGGGTTTACTCCCCAGCGGAGTCACCAATTCTACTATAGGGTAATATGCTTGGGTGGTGGTTATTAAATATCCCTCTTAGGGTTTTCCGGTGCCCAAGGCAAACAGTCATATTAGCTATCAAGTTCACAAAGATACATACATGTTCATACATATATGTATCATATATGTATAACCACCACCCATTCATGTTCGTGCTAATATATATAATCGACAAAGCAAGATGGAGAGTTACCTCTTTATGGACAGCAGGTCCTATGGAGAAGGCCAAGTAGTGAAGTAGAGATCCTTCTTCACTGGCTCCAAATCTAGATCCTGCAATCAATCAAAGCACTCGTGTAATCTCTACAACAGTATAGCTTCTTATCAATTAAACTAGCATATAAGAAACACAAAACAATACATATCTAAGCCATTCATATCATGCTACATAGACGATTGAACAACAATTGTGACACTGATGCATCGAATGGACAAAATAGATACAGCTCTATTGATTTATAAAAAGGACGATTACAACCGTCAGTTGCACCAAGCCCTCCTCAATCTTCCAATTCCTCTCCCTCTTTCTCTATCTCCGAGTGTGATGATGCTTAAGGTAGAAATATCTCAATGAACTTCGACGATCTTTAAGCCTCACACTACAACAATGAAATTATGCTCCACATATAATCAAACCTTCGACCTTAGACCAAGAGCCCACAGCTCCAATTTTAGGAGATTGAGAGGACAAACCTTGCCAACTCTTTCAACCTGTTCAAATCGGGAAAGATTATATGTGTCATTAATTTTCCTTTCTTTTTCCTTCCATAGGAGTTTATTTGTGTTTGGAAATGCCTAATAAAATTTTTGTGCCATTTAGTTTCTATTTTGAACTGATTCCCTTTTGAGAGAAAGCTGGAAATGCCAGTCAATTTTCCACAAGATATTTCCCTTTTCACACTTAAACACGGTTAACGCTGCGCCTTGGGCAAGACAGAGAATTACCCTAGGCATTAACACTCCCTTTTCATGGCTCAGGTGCGTTATAACTCTGCCTAGTTGTTTCTGGGGTGCGTTACCTTGGAAAAAATGGGTCTTGTCTAGGTCATTTTCTTCTTTCCGTGTTACAGTCTCCTCTAAGCTGATGAGGAGGTCATTTGTCCTGTAACACACAATGGCTCTTTGATCAGGATAATAGCATGATTGGCATAGTCCGATTGCTTCTGGGCATTGGTAAGTATGGGGAACAATATATTTAGGCAAATTTGATTCCCAAATAAACACTTCATCTGCTTGATCTAAGGATTTCTCTTGGCTCTAGCAGTGGAACTCAAGAAGGTTGAATTCAGTTACAGTATCATTGATTTTAAAGTATACATTTGCCAGGGGAATATGCTCTACATATACAACAAGGGGTTGTAGTGGGTTGATCACAAGAGTGTTTTTGGATGCCATTGATTGGTTTGATTTATTGTAATGTTCCAAAATTTTCATTAAGTTAATTGGAACATTAATTTTGCTTTCCTTTTAATAAAAAGAATAAAATGGGTAGGGGGGCCCATGAAGAAGCATAATAAACACTCCTAATATGCAAAGGGGTCACATAAGTGGCTTATTTGTCATCTCCTAGTGTGAAAAGGGGAAAATACAAGTTTGACCAAGTCAACAGCGCTACCTAAAGAGGTGTAGCTTGCATGAGAAGACAGTGCAATTTTGATAGGAGGGATATCATTGGATGAGAGAAACCCTAATGGGTGGGGTCCATGGCAAGGAAGCCTCCTCTTGGAATAAAATGGGGAAGGAGAACCATTGCTCATTATGTTTTAGATTTCGATTTTGGTCTACTCTCTCCAGTTGTTCAACTGAGATAGTTGTGCTGCTTAGCACAAGGGATATTCATGTTTAGGAGTTTCCTCTCCTTCACTGGGAAGCTTTGGAGGACCTGTTCTTCATTCTCCTCACATCCAGGCTTAAGGCCAAGGTAACCATCTTCAACTACAGCGTTTTCCAGTTGGGCAGAAACGTTGAGTTGCTGGGGGTTGCAGTGAGGATTCATTACCACCCACTTCCGGAGCTAGTTTTGCAGAGGAGGAGCTCATTATTTCTCTAGTGAGGAAAATCACGGAGCTTCATTTCAGATTTTTGCATTGGGTCATATGTTTCATCTCATTCCCAACGCAGTCTCTTCCCCATATTGCGTTATTTTCAGAGGGCACTTGCAGGAGGGGTTCACACTGTGGATTGGAGAGTGTAATCTTCAGTGAAGGGAGAAGCCTTTCACTTTGAAGATCATTGGAGGAGGTTTCTTTATCATTTCAGCACTTCCATCCTTCTCCATTTTTTTATTTTTATTGAGTTGCTGCTGTTACCCAGCAACTCTGGCATTTTTCCAATTTGCACATTTTGGCCAATCCCTTGGAGGATTGTTGTAGTATTGTTTTCTGGGGTTGAGATCATGCTCCCCCACTTTATTTGAGCCTTCTATTTCCATATCATTGTATACATATCAGTTTGCAACCATTTCCCACTATGGATTGCACATTCATATCTTGTTGCTGGGTTGTGTAGCATTGTATTTTCACTTTTGCATGTACATCTGTCTTGAGGCTGATCTGGCTTATCTTGAGAGGTCTTTCCCTCAAGTTCTTGTATATCTATTTGCAGTTGCACATAATATGATAGCTATTCTCTCTTCTTGCACTATATGTGTTGATGTTCCACTGCTGCTACTCGTTGGAGTTCATGTATTGTTGTGGCTCTCTCTTTGAGCATTGTTTGAGATATCTAGGAGTAGGAGATCTGAATAACCCACCTAGGGTTATTTATTTGAGCTAAAATCCTGGAAGTGTAATGTATGAAGGGTGAAAAAAGGGATCCAAGTCCTCTTTTAGCTTATTTTGCATTGGCTTCCTTATACAGCGTCCTTGAGGACCATATTGCAGAAAATCCTGAAAAGGGGATATTACAGTGGTATTAGAGCTTCGAACTTGGCTCAGCCTCTGAAGTTCGAATAAAAAATACAGAAGAGGTCAATATAATGTAGAGGATGAGATTTCTCTCATCAGTTTTTAGATCCAGCAAAGACCTCTCCAAGGAGGTTGAGAAGACTGAAAAAGGAGAAGGAAGGACCATGCACTTCCTACTCTCACTAAGGAGGAAAAATGGAGCATGAAAAACACTTGGAATTCAAGATTATAAGTGAGTATCTTACTGAATACCGAGCAAACCCTAGAGCCTTCCAAGAGACTCTATCTTTTGCATAATGTATTTAGCAGAAAGAAGAGAGAAGACCCCACATATATGGGATGATGAGAGGCAGTAGATTTCTATTGTCCACCTTCGATGGATCACTTACATGTGCAGCAAAGGTTTGGGTGAAGAAGCTAGAGGCTTTCTTCCTGCTACATCCTGTAGTAGATAGAGAGGTTGTAGAAGTTGCAGCGCTGCACCTTGAGGGTGAAGCAAAGACTTGGTGGTTCAGCCATTGGAGTCATGCAAGGATTTCTACTCTTGTTGATTTATCTCAAAGATTGATCAGAAGATTTGGTCAAAAGAGGGAGGAGCCCTCACCACCAGTTGAAAAGGCACATACTAGCGCTGTCATAGTAATGAAGAATAAACCTTCATCTTCGGTAATTGAGGCAGCCAGCACTATTGAGGAAGAAACTCTTGCAGCAACCCTAGGTTCTTCCAAATATCTCCAAGGTATGCCTACGTTTTTATATCTCATGCAGGATTATACATATTTGCATGCTGATTGTTTAGAGCAGGAAACTTTCACTGTGTTGTGCCATCATCTTCATAAACCTTTGATATATTGTGCACCACCGTTGAGGTTGGGGTTTCGAAACTTTGTCATGGAAGAGATTGCATTCCAATGTCCCATGAAATGCAAAGGCCAAAATCTATTTTGGGAAGATGGTAGCCCTTGTTGGGGGATACCAAGATGCAAGATGAAGGGATACATCCACAAGGAGTTGAGTGGATGTGGATGGAAGGCAAGAGGATGGTGAGCCTCTTGCAAATCTATGACACAGGGCAGCAAGAGGCAATGCTGCGTTGGCTACTCTTGAGGGAGTTTGGTTAGCATAGGACCTATATTTTTTCATGGGATGTGAAGAAGGAGGAGGAATGGCAGGATACTTACACCATGGGGCAGAGAAGAGCATGGGTGCATTATGATGAGATGGAATTCTTCTTACCACTCATTATGTCACCATCACATAGTTGGTATGGTAGGAGTATGGAGGAGCAGCAAACATTCTTGTTGCTCAGATTGTATTTGGATGTTGCAGGAGCAGGAGGAGGCACTAGCATAGTGCAAAGGGGCAGCTCCTTGGCCTTAGATTCCCAAGCAGCACCTTCTTCATGGGAGGGACTCTATATGTGCAACAACATGATGAGTAGAGTCTTTGACAGGATCCATGTCAGAGAGTTCAGCTTTGAGATGACAGTGGCCCTACTCCACAGGCCAGCAGCGCTATCACTTAAGAGCTGGGGTTACTTATTGAAGTGTTCCCAAGACCACTTCACAAGTGATGTACCTTGGAGGCATGTAGAAGATGAGGATGAGGGAGTAATTGATGGAAGCATCCCTTACTATATTTTGATCTTCTTGGCTTGGTGTCACAAGCACAAGGGGAGATACCTACATGCAGCATTTATGGATTCTCCTCTCATGCATTCTTATGCATACTATTTATTGATGGAGGAGTTCACTTGGGAGGGCATCCTAATGGATTTATATCAGCATATGGATAGATGCATAGCTCGAGAAATGATGATATGGGTGGAACAACCACTTCCCTACTCTGTTGCAGTAAGGGAGAATTTTCACTTGAGCCATTTCAGCTCAAAGACCGCAGTACATGGTGAGGGAGGTAACTATTTGCTTTATGTTTTGCACTCTTTTATCTTTAGCATGTCATATCAAGGAGATTCTTTCCTTCTTGCACATTATGTTTTGTTGTAATTATGGTCAATTGCAACAATCATGATGGCCATCTTCTTGGTGGATTATGGGGGAAAGCCACAGGATTTTTGGTGTGCACCATTGGCACCAAGTTATGTTTTCATGATCTCATCTTGCAGGATGAATGTGGCAGAAAACAAGTGGCTGAAAGGACACTTGTTGCACTATATATTGAGGCAGGCCAATGATGCCCTGCATTGGTTCCATGTGTGGAGCTGTGTTTCACCTCCTTGCTCTCACAGATTTATGCTTCCATATTCTGCTAGTAGAACATTGGACATGGGAAGCACCATTGGAGGAGTGGCACAAGATTTTAGGATGCCCATAGGGATTATGGTTCTCCATACTTCTCACACTACATATTTTAGAAAAACAAGTGGGCCAGCCTTGATTGCCATGTTACACCTCTTGCTTTCAAATGGGAGGAGCCATTTGGAGAGCTTGAGCTCTTTGGGGAGGCACCCCATGAGTGTTGGATTTGATGGGATGGATTGGGTATCTCTTGAGGATCATTATGTTTCAGTCATGTATCAGCAGCAACCCCATATGTATCATAAGGAGGGAGAGACACATTGGGAGGATGTGCCCTTTGGGGAAGGAGACCTCCACACTTTTTGCAGCTCATGCTCTAAGGGGAGTATGGAAGAGGATATGGTCACCATGGAAAGATATTTGTTTCTCCATGAGGTGAACCATATGATTGTTTGGATACCATATGATGATGACTTCCAACTCATCACATATGAGATGATTTGGGCCGGCTTGGTTTACAGTGTTGGAGGAGAGATCCTTAGAGATCTAGACTTCAACTTGCCACTTGAGGACAACACCATTTCAGCCCAAGATCAGAACTTTCTTTACACTTATCATGAGTGGAGAGATGGATAGCGTGGGGTAGGCTACATTGTCTACCATGAGCAGATTTTAATCCCACCTACTTTGTCGGAGCCAAAGGTGGAGGACAGTTTCCAGGAGTTGCCTAGTTGGAAGGTAACTCATGTTGCATGGTTGATTGCTTAAGGATGGAGGGTCCACATGGGGAGAATGTCTCCCAACACATTTCAGACTCCATGCCTTGGGAGGACCTCTAGACATCACTTTGCCACTCTCTTGAGCACCTCACTTTTTCATGATGATAGCTTGGTAGCTAATTTACATGATGAGGAGAAGCAATGTGGGAGAATTATTGATGAGATAGCACCCTATTTCTTAGAGGAAATCATCATAAATGGATTCTACAGGAGAGGAGAGGAGGAATCAGTCTACCCTTTCACTTGCTTGAGGACAAGCAATCTTTGGGAGGGGAGGACTATAATGTTCCAAAATTTTCATTAAGTTAATTGGAACATTAATTTTGCTTTCCTTTTAATAAAAAGAATAAAATGGGTAAGGGGGGACATGAACAAGCATAATAAACACTCCTAATATGCAAATGGATCACATAAGTGGCTTATCTGTCATCTCCTAGTGTGAAAAGGGGAAAATACAAGAAGACTAGGTCAAGTTTGACCAAGTCAACAGTGTTGCCTAAAGAGGTGTAGCTTGCATGAGAAGATAGCACAGTTTTGATAGGAGGGATATCATTGGATGAGAGAAACCTTAATGGGTGGGTTCCATGGCAAGAAAGCATCCTTTTGGCATAAAATGGGGAAGGAGAGCCATTGCTCATTATGTTTTAGATTTCAATTTTGGTCTGCTCTCTCCAGTTGTTCAACTAAGATAGTTGTGTTTCTTAGCACAAGGGAGATTCTTGTTTAGGAGTTTCCTCTCCTTCATCGGGAAGCTTTGGAGGACCTATTCTTCATTCTCCTCACATCCAAGCTTGAGGCCAAGGTAACCATCTTCAGCTACAGCATTTTCCAGTTGGGCAGAAATGTTGAGTTGCTGGGGGTTGCAGTGTGGATTCATTACCACCCACTTCCGGAGCTAGCTTTACAGAGGAGGAGCTCATTCTTTCTCTGGGAGATCAGTGAGGAAAATCCTGGAGCTTCATTGCAGATTTTGGCATTGGGCCATATGTTTCATCTCATTCCCAGCACAGTCTCTTCCCCATATTTCATTATTTTCAGAGGGCACTTACAGGAGGGGTTCACACTATGGATTGGAGAGTGTAATCTTCAGTGAAGGGAGCAGCCTTTCACTTTGAAGATAATTGGAGGAGGTTTCTTTATCATTTGCAGCACTTCCATCCTTCTCCATTTTTGTATTGTTATTGAGTTGCTGCTGCTACCTAGCAACTCTAGCATTTTACCAATTTGTACATTTTGGCCAATCCCTTGGAGGATTGTTGTGGTATTGTTTTCCGGGGTTGAGATCATGCTCCTCCATTTTTTTTTAGCCTTCTATTGCCATATCAGTGTATACATATCAGTTTGCAACCATTTCCCACTATGGATTGCACAGTCATAGCTTGTTTTTGGGTTGTGTAGCATTGTATTTTCACTTTTGCATGTACATTTGTCTTGAGGCTGATCTGGCTTATCTTGAGAGGTCTTTCCCTCAAGTTCTTGTATATCTATTTGCAGCTGCACATCATATGATAGCTATGCTCTCTTCTTGCACTATATGTGTTGATGTTCCACTGCTGCTACTCGTTGGATTTCATGTATTGTTGTGGCTCTCTCTTTGAGCATTGTTTGAGATATCTAGGAGTAGGAGATCTGAATAACCCACCTAGGGTTATTTCTTTGAGCTAACATTATGGCGATGTAATGTATGAAGGGTGAAAAAAGGGATCCAAGTCCCCTTTTAGCTTATTTTTGCATTGTCTTCCTTATACAGCATCCTTGAGGACCATATTGCAGCAAATCTTGAAAAAGGGATATTACATTTATCAAAATTTCAATAATTTTGACATAAAAAAATGGTTTATGCTTATAAAATACTTATGTAAGTTTAATCAGTTTACAAAATGTTTTTAGATATGACAGGGGTTTTATCTTTTTTTCAAAAGGTATAATTTTGATCACTTTGACTCAAACTATATTTTCTGTATCAAAAGAGTAATTTTCATGACCTTATAGTCTCAGCAGATGATATCTAGGGTTTATAGTAGTCCTTCTATAATAAAAAAATCCTAAAACCTTACCTTTTATGCGGAAGGATGCCTGAGTACTGTAGGAAAAGTTTTGAAGGTCTCAGAGGCTTTTTCAGGTTTACAGATGGTGAAATTTGCTCAAATATTGTTCTAAAATAGGTCAAGGCTTCAGAATCTATGGAAAATTCTCACGGTTTATATAATTGAAGGATTTATGAACCAGCAGTGTATTCTTGAGGTATAGAGGCTCCTAAATGATTATTTTAATAGTATAACTCTTTCAAATTGATGAATAAGTCTTTTTTCTCTGAATAATACCTATAAAATTAGGAATTTTGCTATGAAGAAGGGTTTATGGGGTTGGAAAGCTTTCAGAAGCTTTTTCTGGTCTTTATATGTACTCGAATGGCTTCTGTAGTATTGTAGCAGTTAAATTTGGTGATTTCTGTTTGTTTTTGGGCTAAAACAAAGTCAGCAGCGATCTAATCTCGGTTTGGAATGTTCTTATGCACAAAAAATGGTAACAGAAAGGTAAGGATGAATGTATTCAATCGTTTTTATAAAGAATTTTTTGAACAGTGAATGCATTCAATGCAGGTCAATTCAAAATATGAGCGGTTTGGGCACAGGGGAGGGAATAACCGCCAAGCGGTTTTCACACGGTTGATAAGTGGTAAACGGAATTGGATCAATCGATACGATCCAACAAAATTGGGATGTGTGGAGGTGAGAGAAAACCTTAAAACTTCTTTTATCACAAGGTTTGGATTTGTTTATTGATTGCGCAATGAAATCTGCGATGTGGGATCTCCACCATTAGATCTAGGGGATGACAAGCGAATGGTCAGGATCATGCGATGTGAAATGGCGTGGGGCCCAGGATATGTATGTGGCGGGATGTGTAAAATGTATTAAAAAATAGATTTAATACATAGTTTAGAATGAAATATGATAGGCGGGTGTATAGTTTTATTTAACAAATAAAATGTGAGCGCATGTAACTTTAACATTTGCGGGGTTAATATATAATGAAATAGTTTTAACCTATGGGATAGAGCGGGAATATATAGCACATGGAGAAATAATACATAGGCTAAATTTAAAATATGGGTTTGGGATATATTATATAAAGGAATTAATCTAATACGGTCTAAAGGTGAATATTGGAGCTAATATATAAATTAATGTTTAGTAATGAAATGAGATGAGGGAGATAAAATAAACTAAGTCTAATGTAAAACATAATATGGGGATAAGTTTCATTGTTGAGGGTCCCCACATAATATTTTTACATTTAAACTTAGGATAAAACATTTTTTTGGGTTTTTTGGGTATTTTTGGGGTTGTTAGAGTCGGTATCTTCATCCCTCCGTCACAGATCAAATTTCTCTTGTTGCATTTCATTTTAGGTGTCTCACTCAATTCAGTCAGTTGCATTCCATTAGGAGCATGGATCCTCTGACGGTAGGGGCTTGTCACTCATATCCCTCATGTCTTATACCTGCTGGCCTATTTCTGTTCATTAAAATCATTTACAGTCATTTTGGGTCTCATAGTTGGAAAAGAGTCATTTTAGGGTTTTTAGTCTCATTAGGTCTAGGGTTTAGTTAATCCGGTCTTCAGAATGCTTAATAATGGTTAGCAGGCACATGAGGAAGCTTGAAATAAGGTTTCAGTGCAAAAAAATGTCATCATCATAATGCTTAATAATGATTTTTCTTCAAAACTCTGTTTTGAAGAAAAATAGTCTATTTCATCTTTATGTCATAAATGCAATGTAATTTTCAAGCTTTTCAGTTGTAATAACACTCCACTCAAAACCTCGTCGCCTTTTCCAAAGCTCCATGCCATCCATTCCCTGCAAGACAGACAGAAAATCTCATTATTCAGTCCAAAAGCAAAAGGAAGCAAAACAGAGTTCTTTTGAAAAGTGTTAAGTTTGCAACATTGCAAAGTGGGTGGTATATATATGATTTTTATGTTTCAACACTCCATTTGTGTGCCAAAGAGACAGCAGTGGGCAAAAGAAGAGTTGTGAGGATCGAAGCAAGTGTTTGGAGGTCAGACTGTGTCAAGTTTCCAAGCGCGACGCATTGGGCAGTCGGCGCGACGCATCGGGCGAGCGCAGCGCATAGGGTCATTTCCCTGTGTGTAGATTTGCTCTTGCGCGGCGCATTGGAAGGGTGCGGCGCACTAGGTTGGTTGCGCAGCGCATTGGGCCGGAACACAAGTTTTTTCCATTCCTTTAAATCAACAAATTTGCTCAGTCTCTCCTTGTTCGAGTAAGTCAAAGTCACTTCCCCATTGCTCATAACAAGTGTTTGGTGTTGATATGAGAATTTAAATGCAAAAATTCAAACCCTATTGTCTTGTTTAAGAATGCTCCTAGGGTTTCAAAATTGGTTTTGGTGTCAAATATTTCCATTTCCCTTACCTTGTCAGTCCCTCCTCATTTTTTATCTCATTATAGCAACCCATTCCTCTATCTCTTGACATCCCTAAAGTCAATCATCCCTATCCCATTCCCATTTTCCCCATACCACTTGTAAATTTTTCCTCAAATCCCAAGTTATCCCAAAAAACTAAGTGGTTGTCCCTTGTCCCTAAACTTATCAAATCACAGTTTTCAAAAGGCAAATTTCACTTGATAAAAGTCCATTATTCCCATTATCCTATTCCTCCATATTCCCTCCCATATTACCTCGTACTTGGAAATCAAATCAAAACACCAAAATTCTCATTTTCATCCAAGATAACATAGACCGTGCACAAACCTTGGACATCATGGAGACAGACACCGATACATCTTATGACCGAGACAGTGATTCCACCACTGAACTACATGCACCTAGAAGGCCTCATAAGAGTGGCAGACATGTGAGGGAGGAGCCCACCTCATTGGTTGAATTTCAGGCTTGTCCACTTGCTATGGCATGTTTTCGAGAGCATACTTGTTATCAATTTTTTGAAATGGTTGCTAGGGTTCATCATCATCATGAGTTGGCCCGTTTGTTTGTGTTGCATTTACATGATGGTCAGGTCACCCTTGCCAGTGTGACATTCACTTTAACACCGGAAACTATCTCTCAAGAAACCGAAATACCAAATGTTGGAGAAGGCCAACAAGGAAAATAACATGTTAAGGCACATGAAAAATCATTATTGGGCAAGAAATCACGTTTGCAAGGCACGAATCAAGATCCTGAAGGCAAAGCTAAAGAGGGCATTAAAGCGTCGCAAAAGGCATGATAGACTCCAAATTTTGGCCAAAGCTTCCTTGGCCCAGAATAGTGCATGATGGAGGACATTCAGCCTAAATTTCATGAAATTTGGGACACTTTTTGTCAATTTTGAATTTTTGGCCTTAACACAGATTTTCCTGCCTAACGCGTTGCACCACTTGGAACGTGCTTATAATTGGTAGCTCCTCTTGGGGAAAATTTGATATTTCTGGATTTTTCATCAAAATTTATGCATGCCTACCCATTACCTAGAAATTTTGACAATTTTTGGGTTGCCGGAATGGTCAAAAACACCCTAAAATTGACCTTTATGCCCCTTTTTGGAAACACAGGAAGAAGTGTTGGGAAAACTCATTTTTTGAGGGGAAAATGGAAATAAAATTCAGAAATTCCACTTGGGTTGGAAATTAGACAGGAATATCTTTCAAACGAGCTATCCTGCGCTCAATTTGGACTCTGGGAAGGCCCTCAAAATCAGCTCCAAAGTGGCGTGACGCATAGAGATTTCAGGCGCAACGCACTGGGGATTTTGGATCAATTTTCACTCAGTAACTCAGTTTTTCGCCTAGTTTTGGCTAGTTTGACTTTTTTATCTCCAAATGTAAAGCTCTTGATGTAACTTGATGTAATTCCATGGTTTTTGATGTAATTTTGACAAATTTTCACTCATGTAAGTAGATTCATTCACCAAAAAGTGAATTATAACTGAATGAATCAGTTTCCTATCTTATAGAGGCAAGTTGTTCCACTGCCTATTTTCAATTTCTTAGTTTAGATCTTGTTGAAACAGGTCATAAACTAGTGAGATTGACCCCTAGAGGTATGGGGATGAGTTATGCTTGTCTATATCTTGTAGTTTCTCAGTCATTTTCAGGGTTGGACACTTGGGATTGCTTTGAGCTTCATTGTACATTTCATCTCTGCATTTTGGCAAAGGAATAGACTAGGGTTTGCAGCACTCCTTGGGATCCATGTGGCTCTTTTTTTTATGATGTATTTCTCTCTATGATTGTAAGTTTACTGATGTTTCATTTGTACCATCTCCCTTCTCATTTCTTCTTAAGTTAAACAAACAAGTAATAAAGGTGGAATTCATTAGATTTGCAGTGCTCTGCCTTGAGTTTTGTTTAATTTTCCATGTTTTCAACTGTCTGAAGAGGATTATTGAAAGTCTCTTGCCCTCTTCAACTCCTCACCAGTCTTAGCTATCCATTTCATTCAAAATTGAAACATCAAAACAGTTGCTTACCTTGCCCCATTCAGACCCCTGCAAAACTGCTCATTTCCTAGACCCAAAATCTTCCCTTCCCTTTGATTCCAACAAAAACCCTTAAAATCAAATCAAACCCTTTTACATATATACCTAGCCTAAAATCAGCCTTTATTTCAAGTCATCTCATGCCTCACTGATTATTTTTGTTGCGATCGACAAGGAGAGAGCCCTCTCCCGATCTGGTAGGGCTAGCTACCAGATTAAGTGTGGTTTGATGTTACCCTAGACTCTGCCTTCCTTCAGCCTGAGGTATATTTAGGCAATAACAGGGGTAAAAGGGGAATTAGTTAAAGGGTTTTTACTTTCCTTAAGTATAATGGGTTTTACACTTAGGAAAAGGGAATTTTTGCAAGTGAAATTGAATGATAATGGGAAAAATGGAAAATTGAAGATGGGAAGAATGAAAATGGAGGGGATGAAGTAATATTACAAGGGGATAATTTTTGAAGGAAGCTAGTAACTGAAATGACCAATTTTATGTTTATCCATGATTGTAAAAACTGCTTCTGCCTACCCATATGCTACCCTAACATTTTTTTCTTATTAATCTGGGTGCATTTGACCTTGCAAACCCTTGTTCATTTTTCTTTTAAAACAAAAAACTAACTAATTCTATCCTTTTTTCTTCCAAGGGCTCAGATGAAGTTGTTGAGCTCCTTATTTATTCTCTACCTAACTATTGATTTGCCAAGATTAAGCCGTTTGGCTATATATTTATTCTCTATCTACTAACATGAAATTTAAAGCATGAGAGGTTAAGATTAAGCTATTTAAACTTCATGGATTGTGGCATTGTAACAAACTGCACACAATCTTTATTTTGAAGAAAAAGTAAATAGTAGTGGCATTTGGATTTGCATCATTCTCATGTTTTATTTTTATCTCTTTTTTGTTTGGGGTCCATTTTTCTATTCTTTTTTATCTCTTTTTCATTCAAGACCTTTGATTTTTCTTTTAGGACTTTTACCTTCTTTACATTTTTTTTTATTTTTCTAGTATGGGAAAACAATTTTGCAAAAAGCAAAGTATGTACATATTACAAGACTAATCAAAGTTAATTCAAAAATTATGAATCCTATTATTATAGGACCCTAACACCACCCTTGCACCTCTCGGTGAGCCTGGGTATGCATTTGAATGCTTTCCTAAGACAAATTTCCATCTCCCTATAGGGAAAACATAATCTAATAGGCAAGGTGTAATCAGCCCATCATCCACCCATCATTTCAATTTTTGCAAGGAAAAATCACACATAGGGTAATTAGAAAAGGATTTTAAAGGATCATCGCATATCCACATCTCATAACATTTGTGATTGTTCACTCCAAAGCACACACGAAGTATCGGTAAGCATTGGACCATAAGGCACACGGTGTTTTAGGACCTTTGTTCTCTTCTTACAATTACTTCACCAAAGCACACCCTAAGAAAATTTGAGACTCTCTAAAAATAATAATTAACTAAACTCACTAAATTCTCCCCAGAGGGGCCACAGAAGAAATTATAGTTCAGGTTAGGACCATCGGGGGTAGGTATTCAATAAGCCATCATGGTCATAATACATTTTGAAACATAGATTTTGACATTTTAGGGAGCTTCAAACCCATCTATTCGCCCACGGAACAAATACCCAAGCATTACAGAGACCCGTTTTAGAGGGGTTTAAGCTTAGGCCTAGTGCGTTCAATACTCTTTGGGGCTACATGACCAATGTAGTGCTCAGTACTGGTGACCGATTACCAAGAAGCTCAAGGCTCGAATGCTCACGTGGGATGATGGTACTTTAGTGGTAAAAACTAGGGCATCCTTCCCTATAGGTGACGGTGCAGGCAACACTCGATCCTCATGCCATTACCTTGGGCGATTCTTCAGCTGCTGGAAGGCATCACTAGTTCTTTCAAGACGTTGTCCCCAGTACCCATCATAAGATATCTTCACAAGGCCCAGTTACATTGAGAGTGTCAGGGCGATTAGGTCTATATAGGCTTTTGGTATCATACGCAAAACAAACAAAATCTCATTTTTTTCTTGATTGATCACATATTATAAAGAGAAAGATCATCTTTCAATTTTTTTCTTGGTTTTATGCATGTGATTATATTTTTTCTTTCATAGGAACCATCCTACCTCCCAAATCAAAAAAAGGTTGCACTAATCAACATCATAGGGAACCCAACGGAACCCCATCGATCTAAGTGTTTCTTAAACATCCCCCCATTAAAGGGAGGAGTGTCAGCCCTTGTAATATCCCTGTTTAGGGCAGCCCTATTCAAGGTGGGCCCTGCCACGTGTCCAGGGTCTGTGTAATGAATGGTTGTTTAGCTACCGCCCTCAGATGCTCCGGTGGGGTTAAGCCCACCCTTAACGCACTGGGTTGTTGCCCTTACTAACAGGTCGGTCTTTTGGTGTAGTGTGTTAGCCACCCACAATATTTGTTATACCAAAAGGTGGTTAAGACTGTTTGAGCCTTCAAGGAACAAATTTCATGACTAAAAATTGTTGGCTCTTAAAGACTCCTGAAGGCCTCCTGCCTTTCCTCTGTCCAAAGCTTCACTGATATTCCCATTTTACACTTAGCAAGCCTGCTGATTTGCAAGCCAGATTACTGCTGCAAAGGCCCTTTTTTCTCCTCCCACTACAAAACTAACCTTCATTTGTTTCCCTATTTCTCCATAAGACTCCTTTGTTTATCATGAGTTCTCTTCTTCCACTCATGAAAATCACTTTCACAACATTAAAGACTCCCTCTTTAACCTTTACCGAAACCCCCAAATCCATTGAAAATCTTGAAAATTTTCATAAAAATAAGGTTTTATTTACTATGGTCTTAAGCCCCCAGGCTAATTCCTAAACCCCTTTTACCCATTAACCCTCGGGCACATCACTTCCCATGCACCCGCGGCACCGCAGTCGGGCGCCAAACCTTTTTATTATATATTTTTTCGCCCCGCCCCTCTTAAAACCTTTGTTTTAATTTAAAACTTGGGTTTTAAATTATTTTACATTTTTCCACCGATATCATTTTTAAACCGTTCCGCACCGTCGATCTGATCTGCAGATCGGACGATGCGGAGTTCGTTTCCCGTGGTCCCCACCGTCCATAAGCCGATTGCCCGAAACCGGCGGTATCCATCGCACCACCTTTGGGCGAAAATTTGTTTTCCCCTGATCGCCAGCGATTCCATACGTCGCGTGACATGCATCCTGGACAATGTTTGGAAAACCGCCGTCCATCGCGCGTTATCGTTCGGACGGGAACGCCCATCGATATCGTCGTGGACCATCCGATCTCAGGCCGCCCATCCAACGGCTATTGTTCGCCAAAGATTCCTGACACTTGACGTGGTCCCGGCACGACATTTAATCAACCTCCGCCATCGATCTGATCTGCAGATCGACGGTCCGCATTCCATCTCCCTATTTCTTCCGTTTGACTTTCAACCTCCACCCCCGACCGTCGATCTCTGTGCGATCGACGGCTCAGATTCAATCTTCTTCCGCCAATTCTACGATCTCTCCTGATTAATCCCGACCGTTGGATGATTCCATACAATGGCCACGCTCCCTCCACACATCCTTTGAAGCATTCAACCTACATATGCATGGATTTTATAAAAAAAATTGTATTTTGCAGGGTTTTAAGTGATTTTCCGCCATAACCGAAGAAATGCAAAGGCGGAGGGTGACGATCCTCCTGCCTTCGACTCACCGAGGGAAAATCATTCACAGGTGTCAAATTTCACGTTTCATCAGTGTTTCTACAAGCATTGATTCCACATGACCTTGCGCAACCCTACGCACCAGCAGAAAAATATGAATCCAACACAGGGAAAGAGTATCGGTGACAAAGATCAAAAAGAACCAGAAACAGAGAATGGAGAATAGATTTGCGGGGATCACGGCTAAGAATGTTTATCAAAAGCCTAATCCCTGATGTAAAACACAGTTTACAGAAAACCTAAAGTGTTCTATCGACAGGAATGCCTCCACCGCCACATCTGAGGCAAATTGATTCCTCTCATCTACCAAAGTGCCACCTGTTCCTCAAAGTACTCAATCAGAAGCCGAAGTTATTGATCAAATGAAGATTTTCGCCTCAGCGCAGCTAGAGAGTTACTTCTGTAGCGAATATTAATGCAAATAATATCTACAAAGTAACCCCGACATCACACAAAGCCTCAAAGGTCAACAAAAGCTCCCCCAGAGCTTAATCTTTATGAAAAATCATTTAATACAGAGGATATGTATGTAAGTTTCTTCATTGAGCCCCTCAAAAGGCCCAGAAACCATTTAAGTCTATATTAATTTTAATTGAGATCTTTTATCAGATCTCACCTCCTCACCCTTCTATATATACTTCTTCAGAAGATGAATGAGGGGTTGGTTGTAGAACTTTGATATACACTTGAGCTTAAACTTCTGATTGTACATAGTATTCACTGGCTCTTGGAGCTCTGTTGGTGATAGATAGGTTAGGCTGGGATGTGTAGATGGTTGCTAAACTAAAGCACTGGACTTAAAGCTGTAACTGGTTTGGAGCATCAATACAAGCTGATTTATGGGATCCTGGTCTATGTTGACGGTGATGTTTCTCTAATTATAACTTGTTATTTTGTTTCTGTTTTCACTGTGTTTCATTTTCTCTTATAAAGAACATCATTCATAGAGTTAGGACCTACTGTACATTAGTAACCTTCTCTGAATGAAAGTATTTATCTAAATTTTTTCTTTCAAATTGTGTTATTTAGGAATAATTTAATTCAGTTCAAGCATAAGAATGTTGGTGTTCCCTCTTCTTATTGTCTTAGCTGAATATTATTCTTAAATTTTATTTCCAGTATATGTTTTTTGAAGATGAACTGAGGAAGATATGGTGAGCCCTGGTCCTAGTTTTTCCCCACGATTATCTGGATGTTTCCCTTTGGAATGTGTTAAAAGCTGGCTAGTTTAAAAGTACCTACCAGATCTTAGGCCATTCTGTGTTATCTTTGTGTTTGTCTTGAAAGTAACTAAGTAAAGAAGAGCTAGAAGAGGATTTGTGGTGAGCCCGGCTCGCTATTTTCTGCTTCAAAGTTTTTTTCCAAGTTTCCCTTTGTTTTGAAAATGTGTTCTATTGAAAGCATATCAAAGGCTGGCTAGTTTAAAAGTACTTACCAGATCCTAGTTTTCTTTTATGTTTTTCTTGAGTCCATTTCAAAGGCTGACTAGTTTAAAAGTACTTATCAAATCCTGGACTGCTCTTGTTCTGCATCTTTTTATCTCTCCTTCTTATTGTATCAATTCATTCCATAAATCAAAATTCAAAGATATCCTTAGACATAGATGACTTGCCCCATGGACCACTCTTGCCTCTTGCTGTTTCAATTAAATCCTATTATGACTCCGTAGCCCAATGGACTAAAACCTGCAATTGTCTATCTTTTTGGTCGAAGCTTACTCTGATTGCTTGCAACTTCTCACCTTTGAAACTTTTTTGCACTCAGAACTTTCCACCTCAAACAGTAATCATGCTCAACCACCCAAAAAACAAAAAAACCCTTGGCCTTCATAACTAGCCTAATATCATAACCCCAAACTTCAAAGACAAATCCATATTTGTACATATTGGAGAGATCCCTCTCCGGATTCAGGAGGGCTAGATCCTAGAATACCAAAGTTGGTTGAAACTATGTTGCTTCTGCAGTTTTAGTCTTACCAATCTACTAAAATTACAGATCCCTAACATTTCTGGCGACTCCGCTGGGGAACTCAGTTGAATTTTCATCTTAGTTTCCTTTAAAAACTTCATAAAACTTTGTGAGTAAAAGCAGCCTTTTCAAGCACTACCAAGAGATGGTAATCATGATAAAACCCGTTTGAATCATTGCAAACTAGGCCAACCCTAGGATTCTCTTAAGACTTTATCTAACCTTGAAAGATTAGCTGGCTTAGCCATAAGAGTAGACTGTCTTTGTCTCCTAACCGTAGCTAAGTTTTCAAACAGAGTTAGGACATTATTAGGAACCACACAACTCAAAAATAACTCAGAAAAAACCAAAAATATTTCAGATTGGTATCTAATAAACATGATAGTGGACCATAAAACCTTTTACCTCTGAAAAGAGCTAAAAACTTCCACTTGGCGACTCCACAATAATCAACAGACCTTAAGACTCCACTGGGAAGAACCTTTGTCATCACAACATTGTTTAAAACTCAGTTAGAGGACTGTAGGATTAAAATGTGTGCAAACAGATTAGTTAACCTCTTAAAGATTGTCATATCTGGTTGAGATTTTCTTGTTTATTTGGATCTGAAAAACACAACATAGTGGCTTCTAGAAAGATTCACACTAGAGCCCATCCTGACCCTAATCCACCTGAGATATTTGATAACCCAGAAAGCATCCTTAGGAAGTCTCCTAAGATTAAATTTTCAACTGTTTTCAGATCACCCTTGAGAGCTAATTCAGTTCCTGAAAACCTTGCAAGTCTACAAGAAACACATGGTGGTGGAACCATAAAACATTTTACCTCCTTACGAGCTAAAAATTTTCCACCTAGCGACTCCACACTCTGAAACTCCCAGAAGAGAAAATGACCCCACTGGTAGAAGACCCTGAACTGATTGACCAGACACAGTTACCTCTTTCTTGATTTACAAACATGATTCCAAGAATACAACGAAGATATGCCCCAATGAGTAGAGATCATATCCCTGGGTTTCCACATAAGATGCCCCAGGTGAATTGGGACGACAACCTGCCTATTTTTCAAGGTAAAAAGTTTGATGACCCTTTATTACATCTTATCAAATTTCACATACATGTATGGAGGTTGAAAGTTGAATGGCATGAAGACTGCCTAATGAAAATGTTCATGTTAACATTAGAAGGAAAAGCTAGGGATTGGTATGAATGCTTAAGATCTAGTAGTTTGTTTTTTTTTAGAGACCTTGAATATGTGTTCTATGAGAACTATAAAGAAAACACTACATCATTATCATTGGGTGCAATATATTATTATCCATCACAAAACATCACCCAACACATTATAGATAATGAGGAAGCTTTGGAAGAGATGCATCCCGAAGATCTTTTAACAGCCATTCATGAGTTTAATATCCTATTGAAAAATTTTAAGAACATAGATGAATCAGTTGAGGAAGAGATGATCCAAGCAGTAAAGAACATTCCTCAAGATATCCATGAAAACTCAAAAATCAATTCATCATCCCTTATAGCTGAGGCTCAAGAAGACATCCAGCCTCAAAATCAGTCTTCACAAGAGACAGAAAACTATTGTACTCCTGTTCAAAGGAACATAGAAACATCTTCCCCTTTGACAGAAAATAGATAGATCAGACTATGTATAAACAGTCAGTCTCTGAAACTTTTTGCAAAATAAACACTCTTGCCCATTCACATAGAGAAATTTTTTGTTTAGATTTAGAAAGATCTTTTGTAGATCAGAATGAAGAAGGACCTGTTGATTATCCAATATGTTCGATTGGTAGTATTGCTTATATTTGTGATTCTCCTAACTTTGATCTATCTAGTGATGATGCTTCCCAAACAAAGATTAATTTTGCAGGATCATCATTAGCAGATTTATGCGAGGAAGATCAGTTCCTTCAAAGGAGTAATGAGCCAGTGCAGACTATTTATGATACTGATAATGAAAGTTCTGAAAGCCTAGAAAATTTCGGCTCGAAGGATGAGGAGGAAAGAAACAAAGAAATTTTTTAGCAGGTTGAAAACAAGGGGCCTTCTCTTGAAAAAGAAGAATCAATTGAACATACCCCTGCTGAAGAATATAATAACCTCCCCATAGAGTACAGTCCACTAAACCAGAGCTTACCAGGGCTACAAGAAGACAATACGGCCAAATATGATGAATCCTCCAGTTCAGATGATGATGAAGAAGAGGGAGAGAAACAAATAGAAGACTATCCTACTGAGGATATACCATCTTCTCAAGAAGAATATTTTTCCTTTTCTGTTAAGAATGATGAAGCTTCCAAGCAACTTTCGGAAGATATTCTCCTCAAAGCTGAAGTCTTGGAAGCAAACAATCTACCAGACATGGAGGGCCAAAAAGAAGAGAATCTTCATCTTTTCTTTGTTGATCCTATGGAAAGGTGTGTGGAAATCCCAATTTGCTCAAGTTACCAAGAAGTGATCCTTTGCAAGAGCCAGAGACATGAATAGTTGTCACCTTCTATGATAACCTTAATATTGAAGGTTAGTCTTAAATATGTTCTATGGATACCTCTGACAAGCCGCCAGAGTTTCTTCTTCTTCTTGACATTACTCAGCTAGCTGCATTGGCACTTTTGTATCATATGAAAATGTAAATATTCCAAGTTAGAATAGGTTAGATAGGAATGTCAATAAAGCTCAACCTTTGAGCATTTAGTTATATGTTATTTTCTTCTTTTTAGAAAATCAAAAATACAAAAACAATAGAAAGAGAAAAGAGGGCAGATTGTAAAAAACAATAAAGGTACGGCCCCATACCAAAAAAGAGAAACAAATCTGAAAGTGTGCAAGCCTAAATGCCACTCCTATAAAAACACACTTCTAGTTATTCAAATAGCTTAATCTTGACTAATTAGCTTTAAATTTTCTGCTGATAGGATAGTGAATTAGATTTGCCAAACTGTTTAAACTTGGCTTATCAGTAGATAGTTTAGGATAGAAATTAAAGGTTCAAACATGATCAAAATCTGAACCTAAGTTTCCAAGTAAGAAATGACTCAATATGTTTTATTTTCTGATTCAAAAAAGAGGTAAAATCTGGTTCTAATTAGCTCAAAATATGAGCCAAAGAACTATGAAGAACAGCTCAAAGCAAAAGTCAAAACAGAGCTGTAAGAAGAGAAGGCCATGATGAGAAACTTTCAGATCTTAAGTCTTCCATTTTAATTTAATTTTCTGCAAAATAAATGTCTATGTGCAGCTTGTTTTTATGCCACAGATGACAGCGAGTCAAACAGCTTAATCTTGACTTGACTGTTTTTTAAATTTATGTTTTAGAAATTTAGAGAATGAAAATCTGTTGGACAGTTTAATCCCAACAGATAGTAGAATAGGTAGAGAAGCATTTGAACTCAACTGTTTAATCTGAGTTCGGGGAGAAATAAGGAGTAGAAATAGATTAGATTTCCTTCTTTCAAAAGAATAAAATATTGTGAGAAGAGTTTTCCAATCCAAGTGCACTCTAAATGGAGAAAAAATGTTAGATCAGTAGGATTGGGTAGGTAGAAAGTTTGTATTGATGAAGATCCATTGCTTTTATGGCTACTAATATGTTTTTCAGAGCACATTATCCACAGAAAGAAAGGCATCCCAATGGATTAGGCAACTGATCAGCCTCCCAGAGAACATCAAAGGATCAAGCACAGGTTAGCCTCCCAGAGAATGCAGGTCTGAAGTTCTTGAAGCCTTCAATAAGGCACCATCCCCAAGTGGAGCCACTGTTAGCCACCCACAATATTTGTTATACCAAAAGGTGGCTAAGACTGTTTGAGCCTTCAAGGAACAAATTTCATGACTAAAAATTGTTGGCTCTTGAAGACTCCTGAAGGCCTCCTACCTTTCCTCTGTCCAAAGCTTCACTGATATTCCCATTTTACACTTAGAAAGCCTGCTGATTTCCAAGCCAGATTACTGCTGCAAAGGCCCTTTTTCCTCCTCCCACTACAAAACTAACCTTCATTTGTTTCCCTATTTCTCCATAAGACTCCTTTGTTTATCATGATTTCTCTTCTTCCACTCATGAAAATCACTTTCACAACGTTAAAGACTCCCTCTTTAACCTTTACCGAAACCCCCAAATCCATTGAAAACCTTGAAAATTTTCATAAAAATAAGGTATTATTTACTATGGTCTTAAGCCCCCAGGCTAAGTCCTAAACCCCTTTTACCCATTAACCCTTGGGCACATCACTTCCCATGCACCCGCGGCCCCGCAGTCGGGCGCCAAACCTTTTTATTATATATTTTTTCGCCCCGCCCCTCTTAAAACCTTTGTTTTAATTTAAAACTTGGGTTTTAAATTATTTTACATTTTTCCACCGGTATCATTTTTAAACCGTTCCGCACCGTCAATCTGATCTGCAGATCGGACGGTGCGGAGTTCGTCTCCCGTGGTCACCACCGTCCATAAGCTGATTGCTCGAAACCGGCAGTATCCATCCCACCACCTTTGGGCGAAAATTTGTTTTCCCCTGATCGCCAGCGATTCCATATGTCGTGTGACACGCGTCCTGGACACTGTTTGGAAAACCGCCTTCCATCGCGTGTTATCGTTCGGACGGAGATGCCCAGCGATATTTCCGTGGACCGTCTGATCTCACGTCGCCCATCCAACGGCTATTGTTCGCCAAAGATGCCCGACACTTGACGTGGTCCCGGCACGGCATTTAATCAACCTCCATCGTCGATCTGATCTACAGATCGACGGTCCGCATTCCATCGCCGTATTTCTTCCATTTGACTTTCAACCTCTGCCCTCGACCGTCGATCTCTACGCGATCGACGGCTCAGATTCAATCTTCTTACGCCAATTCTACGATCTCTCTTGATTAATCCCGACCATTGGATGATGCCATCCAACGGCCACGCTCCCTCCACACGTCCTTTGAAGCAGTCAACCTACATATGCATGGATTTTATAACATTTTTTGTATTTTGCAGGGTTTTAAGTGATTTTCCGCCATAACCGAAGAAATGCGAAGGCGGAGGGTGATGATCCTCCCGCCTTCGACTCACCGAGGGAAAATCATTCACAGGTGTCAAATTTCACGTCTCATCAGTGTTTCTACAAGCATTGATGCCACGTGACCCTGCACAACCCTACACACCAGCAGAAAAATATGAATCCAACACAGGGAAAGATTATCGGTGACAAAGATCAAAAAGAACCAGAAACAGAGAATGGAGAATAGATTTGCGGGGATCACGGCTAAGAATGTTTATCAAAAGCCTAATCCCTGATGTAAAACACAGTTTACAGAAAACCTAAAGTGTTCTATCGACAAGAATTCCTCCATCGCCACATCTGAGGAAAATTGATTCCTCGCATCTACCACATTGCCACCTGTTCCTCAAACTACTCAATCAGAGGCTGAAGTTATTGATCAAATGAAGATTTTCGCCTCAGCGCAGCTAGAGAGTTACTTCTGCAGCGAATATTAATGCAAATAATATCTGCAAAGTAACCCCGACATCACATAGAGCCTCAAAGGTCAACAAAAGCTCCCCCAGATCTTAATCTTTATGAAAAATCATTTAATACAGAGGATATGTATGTAAGTTTCTTCATTGAGCCCCTCAAAAGGACCAGAAACCATTTAAGTCTGTATTAATTGTAATTGAGATCTTTTATCATATCTCACCTCCTCACCCTTCTATATATACTTCTTCAGAAGATGAGTGAGGGATTGGTTGTAGAACTTTGATATACACTTGAGCTTAAACTTCTGATTGTACATAGTATTCACTGGCTCTTGGAGCTCTGCTGGTGATAGATAGGTTAGGCTGGGATGTGTAGATGGTTGCTAAACTAAAGCACTGGACTTAAAGCTGTAACTGGTTTGGAGCATCAATAAAAGCTGATTTATGGGATCCTGGTCTATGTTGACGGTGATGTTTCTCTAATTGTAACTTGTTATTTTGTTTCTGTTTTCACTGTGTTTCATTTTCTCTTATAAATAACAGCATGCATAGAGTTAGGACCTACTGTACATCAGTAACCTTCTCTGACTGAAATTCTTTATCTAAATGTTTTCTTTCAAACTGTGTTATTTAGGAATAATTTAATTCAGTTCAAGCATAAGAATGCTGGTGTTCCCTTGTCTTATTATCTTAGCTTAATATTATTCTTAAATGTTATTTCCAGTAAATGTTTTGTGAAGATGAACTGAGGAAGATATGGTGAGCCCTGGTCCTAGTTTTTCCCCACGACTATCTGGATGTTTCCCTTTGGAATGTGTTAAAAGCTGGCTAGTTTAAAAGTACCTACCAGATCTTAGGCCATTCTGTGTTATCTTTTTGTTTGTCTTGAAAGTAACTAAGTAAAGAAGAGCTAGGAGAGGATTTGTGGTGAGCCCGGCCTGCTAGTTTCTACTCCAAAAGTTGCCTCCAAGTTTCCCTTTGTTTTAAAATGTTTTCTATTGAAAGTGTATCAAAGGCTGGCTAGTTTAAAAGTACTTACCAGATCCTAGTTTGCTTTTATGTTTTTCTTGAGTCCATGTCAAAGGCTGACTAGTTTAAAAGTACTTATCAGATCCTGGACTGCTCTTGTTCTGCATCTATTTATCTCTCCTTTTTATTGTATCAATTCATTCCATAAATCAAAATTCAAAGAGATCCTTAGACATAGATGACTTGCCCCATGGACCACTCTTGCCTCTTGTTGTTTCAATTAAATCCTATTATGACTCCATAGCCCAATGGACTAAAACCTGCAATTGTCTATCTTTTTGGTCGAAGCTTACTCTGATTCCTTGCAACTTCTCACCTTTGAAAATTTTTTGCACTCAGAACTTTCCACCTCAAACAGTAATCATGCTAAACCAGCCAAAAAACAAACAAACCCTTGGCCTTCATAACTATCCTAATATCATAACCCCAAACTTCAAAGACAAATCCATCTTTGTACATATTGGAGAGATCCCTCTCCAGATTCAGGAGGGCTAGATCCTAGAATCCAAAAGTTGGTTGAAACAATGTTGCTTCTGCATTTTTAATCTTACCAATCTGCTAAAATTACAGATCCCTAACATAGTGACTGGGTCTTAGTCGTATCAAAGTAAAGGTCTCGAGGTTGAGACTCATGGAGCGTGGTGGGCTGTAATATCCCTTTTTAGGGCAGCCATATTCAGGGTGGGCCCTGCCACGTGTCCGAGGTGTGCGTAATGAGGGGTTGTTTAGTTACCGCCCTCAGATGCTCCAGTGGGGTTTAGCCCACCCTTAACGCACAGAGTTGTTGCCCTTACTAACAGGTCGGTATTTTCGTGTAGTGGTTGGGCCTTACAAATGTAATATCCCAAAATGGGGATGCAGTAATACATAAACATAAAACTGAAAGTACCAGTGATAAATCAACTCATAAAATGTAAGAATAACACATAGCCATCATATTGGTATTATAGCAGCAAATAGATACAAGATCTTGAGGAAATAATCACTCAAGCTAGGCAACACAAGCCTCAAGAGAACATGTACATGAAAAATGAAGTGCACTGCTACACAAATAATGCCCAAGGTTATGACAGTGCAGTTTTATTGAGCATAACTGCTACTGGAAAGTGTCAATACAAAAATATACAATGATATAGCTCATACAATGTTGGGAGTGAATATCTAAACTCCCAAACTCAATTTCAAGACAATCCGGAAAGGATTTCCTGAAATATGCAAAAAGTGAAAAATGTCGGAATGCAATCCTAGGACTGAATAGAAGATGAAAATATAGAACTAGATGGAGATGGATGAAGATGATGCATAATCTTAATAAACCTCCTCCAATTGATCTTCCAAGTGAAAGGCTGACCCTAACATTGAATATCTCACCCTCCAAACAACCACTGGAAACCCTCACTGCAAATGCTCACTGAAAATAACGCAGTCAAGGGAAGGGACTGCATTGTAGGTGATAGGAAATTTGTTGGCCAAGTGCCAAGATATAAAATCTACTCAAAATGCTTCCTCACTGATCTCACAAAGGAATGAAAGCTTCCTCCTCTGAAAAATAATCTCCAGAAGTTGTGTTGTGAAACCTCCACTGCAACACCCTGCAACACAATGTTATACTTCTGCAGAAATAAAGTTGTAGCTAAAGGAGGTGGCTTGGCCTTAAGCCTAGATGTGGAGAAATGAATTGCAAGCTCCCTCAAGAGGCTTCTCAAGGAAAGTAGAAGGAATTCCTAAATAGGAATGCCTTGTGCTAAGTAGCACAGCAATCTCAACTAAACAGTTGAAGAAAGCACAATAGTCATTCAAACCACAAAATCAATAATCCATATCATGTATTACTATGGTTGTCTTTCCCTCCTTTTATACAAATGAAAGCCCTCTCACCTTCGGTCCCACTCATTATGGTTTCCTCCACCAAAAAATCTTCCTCCCACTATCTATGTGTTGTCTCCAAAGATGATCTCCACCTCTTATCCCAATGTTGTTGACTTGGTCAAACTTGACCTTGTCCACATGAAATTGTCCCTTTTCACACATGAGGGTGTGAAATCCAGCTCCTATCATGATCCCTTTTCACATTATGAGGGATTTTATTAATATTTTTAATATTCATGGGCCTCCTTACCCATTTATTCAACTGCTAGGTGATAAAAACAAAATCAATATTCCAATTAGATGTATGTTAATTTTGGAATATTACAGTCCTCCCCTCCCGAATGTTTCTTGTCCTCAAGAAACTGCAAGGACGGAACTAAGAAGTCTCCCCTTCTCCTACTGTAGCATCCTCATATGATAAACTCCTCCAAATAATGAGATGATGTCTCATCAATAAGTCTCCATATTTCCCCTCCCAAGCATGCAAGCTAGCTAAATAGCTATCATCATGAAGAAGTAGAGTACTCAAGGAGGCAATAAGGTGTTGTCCAGAGGCCCCTTTGAGGCATGGGATCTGAAATGTATTGGGAATCATCATTCCCATGTGTATCCTCCATCTCCAATCTATCATCCATACAAAATGAGTTACCTTCCAACATGGAAACTCCTAAAAATTCTCCTCCACCTGTGGCTCCTGCAATGTAGGTGGGTTGAAAATCTGATCATGGTAGACAAAATAGCCTACCCCATTTTGTCCTCCTCCCCACTTATGATAATTTTAGAGTATCTACTGATCTCAGGCTGCAATAATGTTGCCCTCAAGTGGCAAGATGTAATATCTCAAAATAGGGAAAATCTACAAGAATGGGAATATCTTAAGATATTCCAAAATTGGAGATCCAGCAATACATGAACATAAAATGGAAATAGCATTGAATAACATCATACCAAAATGTAAGGAAACCATGGAGCCATTTTATTATGTAAATTAGCAACAAACATGTACAATACAACTCAAATGATCAAGGCAAACAAGCCTCCCATGAAAACATATGCAGAAGTGGAATGTTACTCTATTGCAGAGTGCTCATGAACATGTACAGCGCAGTCATAGATGGTACACTACTACATGGGAATGTGAAATAACATAGATCTGCATATATATGGCTCATACAACATTGGGAGAGAATATCTAAGCTCCCAAACACAATTTCTAGTCAATCCTGGAAGGATTGGCTGAAATATGCAAAACTGCAAAAATGTCGGAGTTGCAGGGTTGAGTAGTAGCTGAAACTCAAGAACTAGATGGAGATGGTTGTAGATGATTCACAAGCTAAAAAAACCTCCTCCAAGGGATCTTCCAAGTGAAATTTTGATCCTAACACTGAAGATCTCTCCCTCCAAACAAACATTGCACCCCTCACTGCAGATGCTCTCTGAAAATAACGCAGTAAAGGAGAGGGACTGCGTTGTAGATGAAGGAAAATGGTTGGCCTGATGCCAAAGATGATGAAATCAGCCCAGAAGCTTCCTCACTGATCCTCCAAAGGAAATAAGGCTTCCTCCTCTGAAAAATAAGCTCTGGAAGTGGTGTTCAGTAACCTCCACTGCAACACCCTGCAACACAACCCAGCTCTAAAAATAAACTGCGTTGTAGCTGAAGGAGGATGCTTGGCCTCAAGCCTGAATGTGGAGAAATGAAGAGAAAGCTCCTTCAAGAGGCCTCTCTTAAAATGATAAATAATTCCTAAACAGGAATGCCTTGTGCTAAGCAGCACAGCAACTCTGCTAAATAGCAAGAGAATGCACAAAGTCTAAACAGACCATGAAATCAATCATCCATATCATGAATAACAATGGTTGCCTTTCCCTCCTTTTAAAAAAATGGAAGCCCTCTCACCATGGGTCCCACTCATTAGGGTTTCCTCCATCAAGTAATCTTCATCCCATTCATACTTCGATGTCTCTCCAAGTGTTATCCACCTCCTATCCTAACGTTGTTGACTTGATCAAACTTGACCTTGTCCACATGCAAATGACCCTTTTCACACATGAGGGTGTGAAATATAGCTCCTATGATGATCCCTTTTCACACTATGAGGGATTTTATTCTTATTTCTGAAATGTATGGGCCTCCTTACCCATTTATTCAACTCCTATTTGAAATCAACAAAAATCAATATTCCAAATAGCTTGCATGCTAATTTTGGAATATTACAGTCCTCCCCTCCCAAATGTTGCTTGTCCTCAAGCAACTGTAAGGATAGAACTGAGAAATTTCCTCTTCTTCCCCTGTAGCATCCTCATATGGTAAAATCCTCCAAGGGTCAAGATGTTGTCTTTTCAATATATCTCCAAGTTGTCCCTCCCAAGTATGCAAGCTAGCTTTTGGTGTGCATCCTAAATAGCTATCATCATGTAAAACATCCATGGAGGAAACAAAGGGTTGTATAAAGGAATTTTTGAGGCATGGGACCTGAAATGCATTGGGAATCATTATTCCCATGTGGATCCTCCATCCCCAAGCAATCATCCAGATAAAGTGAGTTACCTCCCAACATGGAAACTCCAGAAAATCCTCTACCACCTTGAGCTCCTGCAATGTAGGTGGGTTGAAAATATGACCATGGTAGAAAAAATAGCCTAACCCACATTTTCCTCCTCTCCACTTAAGATCAATGTAGTGTGTTTGCTGATCCTGGGCTGCAATAATGTTTCCCTCAAGTGGCAAGAAGAAGACTAGATCCTCAAGGATCTTCTCTCCAACGTTATGAATCATGCTGGCCCAAACCATCCCATATGTGATGAGTTGGAAATCACCACCATATGGCATCCAATCAATCCCATGGCTCACCTCATAAAGAAACCAATGTTTTTCTGTGGTGGCCATATTACCTCTCATGCTCCCCTTAGAACATGCAATGAAAACTGTTGGCCACCTATAAAATTTGTTCTATCAAAAGGTGGCCAAAATATTGTTGGAGCCTTCAAGAAACAGTTTTTATGCAAAATGTTATCTCTTGAAGCCTCTTGAAGACATCATCTCTTCTGTTTCAAATTGTTCATTACTGTTCCCATTTCAAAGCTCAGAAAATTCTGCTAATTTCAAAGAGAAAGACTACTGCAAAAAATATTTTTTCCTTTTTTCCTCCATCTCAGAACTAACCTTCATTTTGCTTCCTCTTTCTTCATAAAATTCCTCTATCTTTCCTTTGTTTCATTTCCTCCTTCATAAAAAACCACCTTGCATAGTTTTAAAAAAACCACCTTGCATAGTTTAAAAGTCCTTTTTTAAACTATATCGAAACTCTCAAAACCCTTGAAAAGCATTGAAAACTTCATAAAAATCACATTTTTTATATTATGGATTCAAGCCCCCTTGGGCTAGGTCCTTAACCGTTTCCACTACATACGCCTTGGTACTGGAACCAAGCGCTAGCCATCCAAGCACTTATTGCATTTCTCAACGCCGATTAGCCCTGTGCATAAGCCCATGGCCATATTATCTTCCATAAACCCACGGCCCCGCAGACGGGCGCCGAACCGTATTGCAAATATTTTTCCGCCCCAAATTTTAAACCTTTGTTATAAATTATTTTTTGGGTTTTTAATGTGTTTTTTCGTTTTATTAAAAATAAAAACCAGGCGGGATTCATCGCACGGCTTTTGTGAGGGCGGCGGTTTTTTTCGTTTGGCAGCGATTCCATTCAGCGACCAACACGTGGCCTCGAGCACTATTGGAAAACCACCGCTCATCGCACGTTAAAGTTCGACTGTGGACCCAGGGCGATATTTATGTGTGTCGTCCGATCTGAGGCCGCTCATCGGATGGTGATCGCGCTTGGAAGAAGCCCAACAGTTAACCACGGATACGGCACGGTCATTTAAGCATCTCCGTCGTTGACCTAATCTGCAGATCGACGGTCCACAATTTATCACCCTGATTCCTTCGCTTTGACTTTCCGCCCTCGCTCTCGATCGTTGATCTTTACGCTATCGACGGCTCAAATTTAAATTCTTCTTCCACCTTCCCTTTGAATTCCTCTGATCAATCTCGACCATCGGATGATGCCATCCAACGGTCATGCTCCCTCCACGTGCCTTCTGAAGCAGCCAACCTACACATGCAGGATTTTATAACATTTGTTTGTACTTTTCCAGGATTTAATGGTTTTTCCACCATGCTAAAGAAAATTCACAGGCTGAGGGTGACGATCCTCCCGCCTTCGATTCACTAGAGAAATCATTTGCAGGGTTTAAAATTCACGTTTTATCGATGATGCATGAGGCATTGATGCCATTCAATCCCTGTATAGCCCTGCACACCAAAAAACACAGTTAATCAAGCACCGATCAAAGAGTATCAGTGTCGAAGACAGAACACACCAGAAACAAGAGATTGAAGACCTAAAACACAGATCTCAAGTAAATTAAAGGTTTTTTAGGGAAAGACAAAGACCTTTGTCGAGCCGAGAAAGCCTCCACCGCCATAAGCAGAGGCCAATTGAACCCTCTCCAGCTCCTAAAGACACCTGCAGCCTCACAGGAATCCAAGAAGTTTTAGTCACTACCAGAACAAGAGGTGTTTGCCTAAAGACAGATGAACAATTAATGAAAATCAAAGATCTTATCTCTAATTGTCGGAAAAACTATTTTAAAAGATTAAGAACAGCCCAGAAGCAGATATTTTTCGATCATTAGGCCTCGAAAGGCAGAAACAGAGTTATGAAGGAGAATTAGAAATGATTACATTCCCGCATTATGCCTTGCCAGGTTCCCAAAGGCCAGGAATTGTACTGGTTACATAATTAATGATACTTGACCCCTGGGAAATCCTCCCACCCCCTCATTCTTCTATAAATACTTCTGTAGAAGATGAGCCAATGTTGGTCTCTAGACATCTGAATGCATGTAATAGTTCTCTGAAGTTACTGATGCCCTGTGTGCAATTTGAAGATACATAAGCTGATATGAGAAGTTTGAAGTTGTAGAGACCCACCAGGCTTGCTAATTGTAACTGGTTTGAACATCAAATACAAGCTGCTGATTCATGGGATCCTGATTTGTGTTAATGGTGATGTGTTCCTCGCTGTCAATTGTTATTTTCTTTAATGTTTTCACTCTGTTCACTTTCTCTGATAAGGAACAGCAAACATAGAGCTAGGACTTACTCTCAACAGTACCCTACTCTTACTGAAAGCTTTATTTTCTATGTTTTCTTCATTTGAAAGTTCTCTTGAAAGAGTATATTAAAGCAGGTTGGTTTCAAAGCACGTGCCTAATCTAGATTGCTCTTTGTGATGATTATCTACGTTTTCCTTTAGAATATGCTGAAAGTAGGTTGGTTTCGAAGCAATCATCCGATCTTAAGCTATTCTAATTCTTTTAAAAATGTTTTTAACTGCAAGTACTTCAATGCAAGGTAGTTTAAAAGCACTTACCTAATCTCAAAATAATTTTGTGTTTTGTTTCTCTAAGTACGTGCCAAAGCAAGATAGTTTTAAAGCACTTACTTGATCTCAAGCTGTTCACTGTTCTTCATTTGTGTTCTCCATTTCCTATCTGTTTCATTCTATACAATCAACTTAAGAGATCCTTTGACATAAGTGACTTGCCCCATGGATCCTTCTTGAAACTTGCTGTCCAATTAAAATCCTCCTATGAATCCATAGCCCAATAGGTTAAGCTGTTTTTTTCCCTTTCTATAAGTCGAATCATTCCTTCATTTGCATACATCTTCACCCTTTATTATGAACTGCCTTCACCTTCATCATGTATTTACCTAACCAAAACAAAAAAAACAAACCCATGCTCTTCATAACTAGCCTAATATCACATTTCAGGTTTTAAAGATCACATCTTTAAACTCATTCATAGAGAGATCCCTCTCTGGATTCAGGAGGGCTAGATCCTTGAATCCCAAAGTGGTTTGATGTTGTCTTATCTTTTGGTTTTTGTCAATGGAAAAAACATAGGAACCCCAACATAATGGCGACTCCGCTGGGGAATCTCAATTGAATTTCCACCTTAGGTTCCCTTAAAAGCTTCATCAAACCTTATGAGTAGAAAGTAGCCTTTTCAAGCAATACCAAAGAATGGTAATCATGATGAAACTTGTTTGAGTCAGTGACAAACTAGGCAAACCCTAGGATTCTCATAAGACTTTATCTAACCTTGAAAAATCAGCTAGCTTAGCCATAAGAGTAGACTGTCTTTGTCTAATAACCGTAGCTAATTTTTGAAATAGAGTTAGCATATTCTTAACAACCACTAGAACTTAAAAAATCCAAAAATAGTTCATATTGGTATTCAATAAAACATGGTAGTGGACCATAACACCTTTTACCTCCAAAAGAGCTAAAAACTTCCACTTGGCGACTCCAAAACCCTGCAGACCTTAAGACTCCACTGGGAGGACCTGTAATCATTATAAAACCATTCAAACTCAGTAAGAGGGCTTTAGGATCAAATTTCTCTTAGCAAAAGATCAGTTAAACCGCTCACAGATTGTCATATCTATTTAACACTTTTTGTTTTTTAGTTAGGTCTAAAAAACACAGCACAGTGGCTTCTAGAAAGACTCACACTAGAGCCTATCCTGACCCTGATCTACCTGAGATAGTTGACAATCCAGAAAGTATCCTTAGGAGGTCTCCTAGGATTAAATTATCAATTGTTCTCGGATCACCCTTAAGGGCTAATTCAGTTCCTGAAAATCTTTCAGCTCTACAACAATCACAAGTTGACTTGGTGAATCCCTTTAGAACTAGGTCTCTTGGTGACTTAGGTCAATTAGATTCTGAGTCTTCACTTTCATCTCCTAAAACAAGTAAACATCCTAGTAGCAGAGAAACAACACCTACTAATTCACATTTCCTTCACAACTTAGGTGTCTCTCATCCAAGATTAGCTCAGCAATCTATTCCTGGTCCATCCATTTCTTCTCACCCTACATCCACTGTTCAAACCACCCCACTTCAGCCCACTTTCCTTCATGTTAATCCACCTCTTGTAAATCCACCTCCACCACATATCATGGTAGCATGGTATGCTCCCTTAGTCCTTCCTGTACCATTATTCAATCTTCCGCAGGACTATCAGTCTAAAATTCCATTATATGATGCTAGCAATGCTACAACTGCATCACAACATATTGATAAAATGAATGACTAATTTGACCGAAATGAAATTGATGATGATTCTGTCAAGCTTAGATTATTTGCTCAAAGCTTAGGAGGGGAAGTCAGAAAGTGGTTTAAAGGCTTAACCCCTCATAGTATCAATTATCTCCAAGCCTTTCATCAGAAATTTTTAAACAAATTGGAAGTAAAGAAAAACCCTCTCCAAGTCCTTTCAGATTACAGGAACTTCCATAGAGACACGGGGGAAAGTGTACAAGCTTATTGTACCAGATTTAATAGTGTATATAATGCACTTTCCCCAGATCTAAAACCTCCACAAGGCTCAGCTTTAAACAAATTTCCTGAAGGTTTTGACCCTGAGATGGCCTATCAGCTGAGAGAGAGAGATCCTGTAACTCTTGAAGAAATTCAAAAAGGTGCTCTTGTTATAGAAGTAAACTTGATGGAGAAGAGAGCGAGAATGAAAAATGAAAAGAGAGTGTCCTTTAGAGAGGAATATACACCCTCTACTTCCAACTCAAAAATGGAGAGAATGATGGAGGAAATGATGAAGAAAATGAGCATCCTTGAGAGAGCACAAGCCAGTCAAAACCAAACTGCTCCTCAAAACAAAAACCAAAATCAGAATTTTAGAAGGAACCAACCTCCAAACAGACCTAGGGAAGATGATCAACAGATCACTCCTCCCTTTCATCAAAACTATATAAGTGAGGTTGAGGAAACAGATGAGATAACAGAGGAAGATGATATCAACATGCTAGGAGTAGATAATGATGAATTTGAGATTCATTATGATAGAAAACAAGGTCTTCATACCCCTTATGATGACAACAGAGATGATGATGAAAGTTATTTTCAAGACATGGAAAATGTCATCATAGAGTCTCAAAAAGAATATGACCTTAGAAGAAAAACCAGTCAAAAAACTCCCAACACCAATACCTCTAACAAATATTCACAAAACAGCACTACAACCAAGCCTAAAATTTTCAAACAAAAGGATAAAACAGTGGCTGTAAATTCTGAAAAAGGTAGAGAGAAAGGCACCTAAAACAATGAAAAACAGAGTGCAGACATTAGTAGTACTACCACTTCAGCTAGTACTCCTGTTAAAACCATTTTTTCAAATACGAATAGAACAAATCAGCAAGCTGATGTTGCGATAGATTGGCAGATAGTAAGGCTGAGACAAGTTCTTCAAAGAAACAAATTCCTTTCAGCCTAGAGAAGGAAATTTCAAAGATCAAAATCTCGGTTCCCCTGACTGAGTTGGCTGCCCAGAATGTATATAGGACCCAAATTTTGAAGGCTTTAAATATTGAGGATAATAATGACACATTCAGTCTTAATGATGACCAGCTAGAGCTCATTTTTGGTCCTAAGATTGAAGGTATATATCAAGAGGGACATGTTCCTCCCTTTTATGTGAGTTTGAATGTTCATGAAAAAATCCTGCATAATGCTATGCATGACTCTGGAGCCTCGCACAACCTTATGCCAAAGGTGATAATGGAAAGGCTAGGACTAGAAATAACCAGACCTTACAAGGATTTATATTCTTTTGATACTAGCAGAGTGAAGTGCCTTGGCCTAATCAAAGACCTTTGTGTGAGTTTGACCCAAATCCCAGCCAAGTGCATGGTGATGGATGTGGTGGTGGCTAATGTGCCTCCTAAGTATGGCATGTTGTTGTCAAGATCATGGGGTGCCAAGCTGCAAGGTACCATACAGATGGATGGGACATATGCCACTATCCCTGTCTTTAGCCAGCTTAGAAGACTATACAGAGAGGCACACATGATATTCATGGTCAGTAGCTCAGAAAAACCTGAAAATTCCCCCATTTATTCTATCCATACAGACCTGGATTCGTTTATCTTTTACAATAATGAATCCACAAAGGAGTCTGAGCCAGAACATAGCAACTCAGATAACCAGTTAGAGGCCCCTAATCTAGAAATGATGGCAGTTCTAGATATGGAAGAAAACGAGAGAGAAACTTCTGAACATTGCATTGAAACAACAAACTAGAGTGAAAAAATCCAAGATGGCAAACAAAAGACTACCCCTCACACTCAACTCCATGAAAATCCTGACGAACGAGACCCAACACAACATGTTGCGGATCCCAGAATAGAACATAATGATGAACAAGGAAATAGGGATGAAAACGATGTTAACCCTACAAGCAATCCCTTATGGTGCATGAAATTTGACGGGTCTTGCACTAAAAAGAGTGCGGGCACTGGGGTATGGTTGGTCGACACTGAAAAAATTTACTCCTAAAGTCATGCTTTCAGGCTAGATTTCAAATGCACTAACAACATCGCAGAGTATGAGGCTCTCATCCTAGGATTGCATCTACTAAAAGAGTTGGGAGCCAAGAAGATAATTGTTCAGGGAGACTCAGAATTAGTCATCAAACAACTAAATGGAGAGTATGTCGTTAAGCATCCTAGACTAAAGGTATATCGAAATAATTCCATAGATTTCTTGAACACGTTTACAAAATATGAGCTCGTGTTTGTCCCAAGGAGTCAAAACACAATTGCAAACGGGCTGGCCTATGCTACTAGTTCATGTCAAGAATCACCTGGTGATAAACGGATCATCATTCAAACAAAATATAGACCTGCAGTGCCAAATAATGAAAAATATTGGCAGGTATTTGAGGGCGACAAGAAGATAGAGAATTTCCTACTTGGCAAGAACGAATTTGAGTTATCTTACTTACAGTCTAAATCCGACGAAAATTGCCTCAACAAAGAGTCCCCTGAGGGAGATAAACTATCCAGTTCCGTAAAAATCAACATGTTAACTAAAAAACTTGGAACTCATACTGAAGAGTACGAGGACGCAGAAAATGAAGACATAGAGGTATTGTCGTCAAAGGACAAGAACATACCTAGGGGGTTAGCACCTTTAGAAGACCTGTTTGATTTTAACGACGTAGCAAAGAAACCCACTGTAGAATACACAGAGTCTGATGTCGAGGAATGCAACATAGGCACAGAGGATAAGCCTAAAATGACTAAATTAGCTAGGTCCTTGCCAGCAGACATGAAAAAGAAATACATCGACCTATTTAAAGAGTTTGTTGATGTGTTTGCTTGGAGCTATGAAGACTTAAAGGCCTACAATATAGAAATCATCCAACACAAGATCCCATTGAAAGAAAACCAAAAACCCTTTAGGAAAAAACTACGTCGAATTAATCCAATACAACTGCCTCTAGTAGAAAAGGAAATCAAGAAAATGTATGAGGCAGGAATCATAGTGCCTGTGAGGTTTTCAGATTGGGTTTCTAACCTTGTAGCTGTGAGGAAAAGGACAGGAGAAATTAGATTGTGTATTTATTTCAGAAACCTTAACAGAGCCTCCCTAAAGGACAATTACCCTTTACCCAAAATGGAACACATCCTACAAAGCGTAGTTGGTTCAAAGAGGATTTCTCTGTTAGATGGTTTTTCAGGGTATAACCAAGTTTTAGTACTCCCAGAAGACCAACTCAAGACAGCTTTCACCACTCCTTGGGGAACTTTCATGTATGTGAAAATGCCTTTTGGATTAATGAATGCTGGGGCCACTTTCCAAAGGGCCATGGACATTGCATTTTCAGAGGAGATAGGGCACTTCATTGTAATTTACCTTGATGACATAATAGTTTATTCCAAAATGGATGAAGAGCACCTTAAACATCTAAGAAAGGTCTTGGAAAAGTGCAGAAGGTTTGGATTATCTTTAAATCCCAAAAAGACAGTGTTTGGCCTTCAAGAAGGTAAACTCCTCGGCCATATTATATCAGAAAAGGGGATTAAAATAGATCCAAAAAGAGTTGAGGGAATACTACAGATTAGCCAACCAAGGAACATAAAATAATTACTGTCCTTTATTGGAAAGATTAACTTCTTGAGGAGGTTTATTCCCAACTTAGCAGAGCTCCTTAGAAACATGACTAATATGCTCAAGAAAGAAGTAGGAGTGAAGTGGACTGTAGAAGCCAAAAGATCCTTTGAATTGGTAAAACATGCACTCACTCACTCAACATGACTCATGAAGGAGTTTTTCAGGGTTATGGAGTTAGGAAAATTACAATGGAACCATTACCTTTAAGTGAATTTCAAACTACCGACATTCTTCAATTGGTCCATTCTAATCTATCTGGTATGTTTCCCATAACATCATTAGGAGGATACTTATACTATGTGATTATTGTGGATGACTTATCTCGCAAAACATGGATTTATTTCTTAATGAACAAGGATTAAATATTCAAATGGTTATTTTCTTTCAAAGCCTTGGTGGAAAATCAAACATGGAAGAATCTAAAAATATTGAGGACCGGTAATGGAACCGAATATGAATCAAATTAATTCAATGAATTTTGTAGAGAGGTTGGCATTAAGATGGATACCACCACTACATATACTCCTGAGAAAAATTGATTTTTTGAAAGGAATAATCGAACAATCATAGAAGCCACTTGTGCCATGCTTAATGACCATGACCTATCGAAGTTCTTATGGGGATAAGCTGCCAACATTGTTGTATATATTCAAAATACGAGCCTGCATCAAGCATTCAATTTCAAGACACCCAAATACTTTTTCACTGGTAAGAAACCTTGTTTTTTTTATTTTATAATACTTTGTTGTCTCATGTATTTTCATGTTCCTAAAGAGAAAATAAACAATTTATAATCATATGGGAAGAAAGGTACATTTGTGGGCTAGAGTGAAAATTCAAAGACGTATAGAATCTATATGCCTAGTTAAAGAGAAGCAGAAAGAAGCCATGATATCACTTTTGATGAAGATTATGCCCTTGGGAAATCCATATATCTCCCTATCCCAAGGAAGGACAATGATGATGTTTCAGGAAAGTAGGATGAACCTCTGACAGATGAACCGATGCCCGATGTTGAAGGCTCGATGGATCCCATTGATACTCCTCTTGGTGATTCCTCTAGTTCAAGAAAAATATGTTTGTGGCTCAAAGAAACTCTCAAATATGCTGAAAGACATATTTCTCTAAGAGGATATTTTCTGAAAGAAAGAAGTCGAACAGGTATCAAGGGTACATAGCTGCTATGAGTAATAATGTTCAATCGGAGCCATGTACGTTTGAATAAGTCGTAAAGCACCAAGTATGGAAGCATGAAATGAATGAGGATTATGAATCAATCATGAAGAATGATCTCTGGGATGTGGTTCATAGACCCAAGGACAAGTTTGTGGTCACTTCTAAATGGATTTACAAAATCAAACATGGAGTTGATGGGAGTGTTGAAAAATATGAGGCCATGTTGGTTGTTCGGGGCTTCTCTCAAAAGGAAGGAGTCGATTATGACGAGAGATTTTCACCGTTTGCCCGATATACCACTATAATATCGACTATATCTATCGCTGCCTCTTAAGGATGGAGCCTACACCAAATGGATGTTAATACTACTTTCTTTCATGGATAAATTAAGGAGGAATTTTGCATGGAACAACCTCAGGTGTTCGAAGTACAAGATCAATGAACACACATATGTAGGTTGAAGAAAGATCTCTATGGGTTTAAGCAAGCCCCTATGGCTTGGTATGAGAGGATTAATAGATATATTATGAAGCTAGGATTTACAAGGAGCAATGTCGATCCTAACCTATACTTCAAGGTTGAAAAGGGAATGCTTATCATTTTGGTCATTTATGTAGATGATCTCTTTCTGACAGGTTCAGACCCTCTCATTTATCAATGCAAGAGGGATTTGGCTTTAAAGTTTGAGATGAAGGACCTAGGTTTGATGCATTACTTCTAGGCCTGGAGGTCTAGAAAAATATAGGTGAGATTTTCCTTCTCAAGGAAAATACATTGTAAATTTTATTGAGAGATGTGGGATGTCGGATCCCAAGTCTGTGTCTAATCCTTTGGAACTTAACTTCAAGAAGCTATGTGGAAGTTCTCCTAGGCCCGAATTGGAAAATCCTTCCGAGTATCGGAAACTTGTGGGGGGCCTGATGTTCTTGGTAAAATCACATCCAAACATATGCTTCGCTATGAATGCATTGACTCAATTTATGGTTGGGCCTCATCACATACGTTGGATTGCTACTAAAAATCTCTTGAGATTTCTCTGTGGCACAATCAACTATGGACTGAATACATTGTCAATAATTTGAGGCTACATGTATATACTAATGTTTACTAGGTTGGAAGTGTAGTGGATCATAAAATCACATCTAGATGTTGCTTCTCATTGGGGTCTGCTTCAATATATTGGATGAGAAGGAAGCAAAAATTGGTTGTTTTAAGCACCACTGAGGCTGAATAAATTGTTGCAAGTATGTCATGTTGTGAGGTTTTTTGGTTGAGCAATTTATTTAGTGAGCTACTGGAGCATGTGTTGGAAACCACTGTGACCTTCTGCGACAACCAGAGTGAGATTCTCCTCTCATAGAATCCCATGTTCCACAACTGCTCCAATCACATTGATATCAAGTACTACTTTATCTGGTATATGGTACAACATGGAGAAATAAGGCTTCAACACAACAGAACTAATGAGTAGGTCTCAGATATCCTCACGAATCCCTTAGGGAAGGTCAAATTCTTAGCCTTTTGAGATAGACTTGGAGTCATGGAAAGGCCCTCCTATGAGGGTCTCGCTTGAGTTAGACATTGAGCGATGGGAGCTCCTAGGGGCTTGGGGTACTTCTTGGTGTTGGAAAGTGTAACTAGGATTGGTCTTCATATTGACTATGTAATTATGTATTTATGAAAATAAGAAGACAAAAATAATAAAATGTATTTTTGTTATGCTTGCTTCATGGGTTTCATGAGCAAGGTTTTTATTATAGGTCAAAAGACTTATTCTTGATTTCTTTTATGGATTTTTCATCTTATCATAAATGTACTAATTAACAGTCATGTATATGGAGAGTCTAGTCAAAGGAATATGCCTCAAGAACTTATAATATAACCGTGAAGAAAATGGCTCAAGTATGATGCTCAAAACAACCCTCAAGACAATCTCCTTAACACTAGAAGACAATCCCTTCAAGTAGGCCTATGACCTGTGATCATGTTGGCCTACCCTCAGTCAGTAAGGTCAGCCTAAATCCAAAAAGAAGCACTCTATATAAAAGGATTGTTTGTGGTTCATTTGAAGGGATAGAACTCGGACAAGTCTGAAGAATATATGCAAGTATAGGTATGTGGTTTGGTACGAAGAAGGGGACTTGTTCAACCAAGATAGAGAAGTTTTTTTTGGTGTAAGTATCTCGGTTAAATTATGTGAAAGAGTGTGAATTAAAGGACTTTAATTGGTAGGCTGAAGGGCATCCTAAGTGAGAAACAAGTCTCCTATACAATGCGGAAGAGGATGGCTATACAGTGCTGAAGAAGGTAACTAGGAAACGAAGAAGGGAAGATTGCAAGGTGTGAAAAGGACTCAGGTCTTCAAAGAAGATATACATGGCATGAAGAAGAGGCATCTCAGAAAGAGAATATCTTGGCCCTAGGCATCAAGGGTACTGAAAAGAAGGCCTAGGATAAGTCTCTAGAAGGCCAAGGCTATATCAAGGAAGGGAAGAAGAAGGAGCTCATTGTTTAGGGCTAGGAACCGCGCTTTCCTAGTGTTGGTGCAAAGCTCCCTAATGCTGGTGCTGAACAGTGCAGATCAGTGCAAGAAGGTGCACAAATAAGGAGTTATTAAAGGAGCATTAAAAAGTTCTTGGAAGCATATTGTAATGTTCCAAAATTCTCATGCAGAAAATTGGAACATTATTTTTTTCTAATTTCACATAGGTTGAGAATAAATGGGTAAGGAGACCCATGAATAATGAAAATCACAATAAAATCCCTCATATTATGAGAAGGGATCATTTTTTATTTTATTTCACACCTCCATGTGTGAAAGGGAGCTATTTTTCAAAGTGGCTAGGTCAATTTGACCAAAGTAAAACTGCGCAAGCTATGAGGTGGAAAGCACAATGTGGCACAACGCAATAGAGAAGGAGGGAAGATTACTTGAGAAGGAAAACCCTAATGAAGTGGGGCCCATGGAGAGGGAGCTCACAATTGTGTAAGAGGAGGGAAAGACAACCATTTTTTCTCATGAATGTATTATTGGCTTCGTTGTCTTGAGAGACAAGGAGCATACTCCTGTTGTTCAGCAAAGTTGCTGGGGGAATTCTTGTTTAGGATTCCTTCCTCCTCATGAGAGGCCTCTTGAAGAATTGATCTTCAGCTTTCTCCACATCTTGGCTCAAGGCCAAAGAATTCTCTTCCATCCCAACGTTATTCTTGCAGCAAGAAGACATTGTGTTGTTGGGGTTGCAGTGGAGGCTTCCACCACATCACTTCGGGACTTGATTTGTAGAGAAAGGAGTCTCCATTTAGTGGAGATATCATTGAGGAGTGTTATTGAGCTCATTTTCATATTTTGGCAGCAGGCCAAGCTTTCTCCCATCTTCATCAGCGCAGTCCCTTCCATAGACTGCGTTATTTCAGAGTTACTCTGCAGTGGGGGTTTGCACCATCACATTGGAGGGAGATATTTCTAGTGTCGGGATCATCCTTGCACTTCGTAAATCCTTCGGAGGAGATTGATTCAGATTGTAGATCAGATTCTACCATCTCCTTCTACTTTGGTTATGAGTTGCTGCAGCTACCCAGCAACTCCGACATTTTGGTGTTTTCCCATTCTGGGCATATAGTGTAGCCAATCCTCTTAAGGATTGTTGTATCATTATTTTTATGGGTTGAGAGCACACTCCCCCTCATTTCTTGAGCTATATTGCAATATCATCATATTTCATATTTGTATGCAGCAGTGTCTCCATAAGACTGCGCATTCATAGCTAGGGCAGTCTATGCAGCAATATATTTCATGCTTTCATGTACTTGTTCTTTGGGGATGATCATTCCCTCTCTTGAGTGCTCTTTCCCTCAAGATATTGTACACTTATTTTGCTGCTATGAGCTAATACAATGGCTATGAGTTCTTCTATCATTTTCTAAGATTGAAGCAAGTTTGCTCTTCATGTATTTGTTTGCATATTGTTGTAGCTCATCCCTTTGAGAAATATCTTCTAAGGAAGAAGTATTTACATAGCTATAGGCAGAGTCTGAGAAAAGGCCAGATACCCTCCAGTTCTCATCCTCTCTTTAGAGGTGGCATAGCTGGTAAAATCCCTCTCGGTCAATCTCTGACATAGCCTTGTTCATATTTCCGACAAAGGAGTTCTTCAGCAGTGAAAAAGCTGTTGATTTCCATTTTGGAACACTACAGTGGTATCAGAGCATATTTCTTGGCTCAGCCTATGGCCTTCAAGCCCAAGAAAGAAGAAATCAAGATGATGAAGAGGATGAGCTTGTTCTCATTGGTTTTTAGAGCAAAGAAGAACCTTTCCAAGGAGGAGAAGCAAGAAGAAGAGGAAGAACCCTGCACTTCCTATTCTCATCAAGGAGACCAAGAAATAAGCAGGAAAAAGGCTCCATATTTTGGAGAAGAAAATAAAAGGGCTGAATCAAGGGCCAGCTCTAGATTTTTCCATGAGGAGTGTGAACATGCAGCTACACACCCAGGGGTACAGCGCAGTCACATGGCCAGCTTTTCCATGAGAAGAAAAGAAGAATAAGGCATACCGGAGAAGGGAAATCTTAGTGGTTTCTTACATGAGTATGAATCTCAAACTCAGAAGTTTAGAGATCACATCTCTTTCCCAGAGTTTTGCAAGATCATGGTGAGGAGGAGCAAGCGGCATGATGAGGATAGATTTATTCTATCTGTCTTTGAAGGTTCCTTTTTGCAGCAGCATCAAATTCCTAAAGATGAAGCCATCAGAGTAGCAGCGCTGCACTTGGGAGGTAAATTCTATGCATGGTGGTTATTTGAGTCCTTTGCTTTGAAAAATGCAAATACTTCTTCCTATGCAATGTTCATTAGGGCTTTGATGGAAAAATTTGGTGGGGAGAAATCTGAAACACATGTGGAGGAAACAAACATTGCTAGAAAAACAAAACCCTTGCATGTGATGGAGGAATTCATGACCTCAAGATCACTTCAGAAACCCTTAAAGGAGGTTGATATCTTGCATTGTGCTCTATTAGGTGCAAGACCTTCATCTTGCATTTTGGAACAAGGAGTCATGGAGGTCTCTCTTTCAAGAGAGGATCTCATTTTTGAGGAGTTGCCCACATATGTTGATGAGGAGAAGGGCAACAGCGCTGTCAATCATAGAGCTGATCTAGTACCTCATGTAGAGGAAGGAGGAGCACATGCTCCAATAAGAGGTATTCTTTCATCTTTACTGGAAGACCCCTAGGATCTCATACATGGAGGTCCAAGCACAATCAGTGAGCAGCATGATAGTGCCATTTTGCAGCTGGAAGAAGGAGGAGGAGAGAAAGAGCAGCATAATGTGATGAGAGGCACACACCCTTCTCAATTCCAGAAAGTTAAGGCAAAGAGGAGAAAGGTTGTACTGCACAGGGAGGGCAAGGGCAAGGTTTCCCAACCATATGTACAGTCCACTCTTGTCATTGATGTCTCACTGCATAGGGGCATCCCACTGGGGAGACCACCAGATCTATTATTGATAAGAGGCATCATGTTTTGGGATTCGCCGCTCTTGGATTTTGGAGAGGTGAAGAGCTTGGAGGAAAAATTTGGCATGAGGGATGTCATAGTAGTAGGCAGCAGTAGGAGAAGAGCTACACATGCTAGATCACCAGTGTTGTCTCTTAGGAGGATTGATCCTTACTGGAGATCTTCACTCTTAGTAGGGTACTCCAAGGATCTTGGTGCTTGCAGTATGCTTGATGACCCAGAGAGAGGTGATAGATATATGGTAGAGGATATGGTCATCTACTCACATGGCAGAGTCTTCTTGACTAGAGCCTCTAGTCTCAAGGAGAAGATGCTACTTGCAGCATAGGAGTACTTATTTTCCATGCACCTTGATGCATATATTTCCTTGGCAGAGGAGTTCATTTGGGAGGGCATCCAGCAGGATATATATCAACATATGGAGAGATGCATAGCCCGAATGATTATGATGAGGATGTCACATCCACCTTCCAACTCATTGGGAGTAAGGGAGCACTTTCAGTTGAGCCATTTCAGCTCAATGTCCATAGTACCTGGTAGAGGAGGTATACATCTGTATTATTATTTTCCTTCCTTTACTTTATATGATAAGCATATGGTATTGAGGAGGATCATCCTTTCTCATGTTTTATATGATGATGTACTTGGAGAAATTTGCAACATTGAGATTGGCTATTTCATGGGTGGACTGTGGGGATAGCCACATGATTCTTGGTGGGCACTATTGACACTATATTTTATGTTCATGTTTCCATCTTATGAGATGATTGTGGCAACAAACAAGTGGCTGGAAAATAACTTGTTTCTTTCTGTTTTGATGCAGGTAGTGAGTGCACTGTGCAGGTTCCATGAATGGAACTATGATCCACTTTTTGGTTGTCATATGACAGCTTGTTTCTATTGGTTCTTGCTTCCATGCATTGCAGAATTTTCTTTTGACATGGGGAGCTTTGTTTGGAAAGTGGGACATGAATTGAAGATGCCCATTGGGAGTATGATTCTCCCTATTTTACATGTTGTATGTTTCAGGGGAAACAATGGGCAGCCTGTGATTGCCAAGCTTCACCTCTTTCCTTCATGTGGGAGGAGCTATTTAGAGAGTCTGAAATTTTGGAGGAGGCATTTCATGGTTCATATGTTTGATGAGGTGGCTTGGGCCTCTCTTGAAGACCATTATATTTCAGCCATATATCATCAGCAGCCCCATATGTATCATGATGAGGGAGGAACTCATTGGGTGGATGTGCCCTTTGGGAGGAGGAACCTCCATTGTTTTTGCAGCTCATGCTCCAAGGGGAGTATGGGAGATGATATGGTCGACAAGTTCAACCAATTCTTTTTCCATGAGGTGAACCATATGACTATTTGGATTCCATATGATGATGAACTCCAACTCATCACATATGAGATGATTTGGGCCAGCTTGATTTGCAGCATTGGAGGAGAGGTCCTTGGGGATCTAGACTTCATTTTTCCTCTTGAAGGAAACATTATTGCAACCCGAGTTCAGCTTGCACTCCAAATTTATCATAAGTAGAGAAGAGGATAGCATGGGGTAGGCCATGAAGCTTACCATGTTTAGAATTTCAGCCCACCTATTCTACATGAGCACAAGGTGGAGGATTATTTTCAGGAGTTGCCTAGTTGGAAGGTGACTCATTTTGCATGGTTGATAACTTGGGGATGGAGGATCTACATGAGGGATATGTTCCTCAAACACATCATAGACTCCATGCCTTGAGAGAAAGCCTTCCAGTTCTATCCTTGCATTTGCTTGGGGACAAGCAACATTTGGGAGGGGAGGACTGTAATGTTCCAAAATTTTCATGCAGAAAATTGGAACATTAATTTTTGCTAATTTCACATAGGTGGAGAATAAATGAGTTAGGAGAATCATGAATAATGAAAATCACAATAAAATCCCTCATATTATGAGAAGGAATAATTTTGTATTTTATTTCACACCTCCATGTGTGAAAGGGAGCTATTTTGCAAAGTGGCTAGGTCAAGTTGACCAAAGTCAAACTGCACAGGCTATGAGGTGGAAAGCACAATGTGGCACAATGCAATAGAGAAGGAGGGAAGATTCCTTGAGAAGGAAAACCCTAATGAAGTGGGGCCCATGGAGAGGGAGCTCACAATTGTGTAAGAGGAGGGCAAGACAACCATTTTTTCTCATGAATGGATTATTGATTTCGTTGTCTTGAGAGACAAGGAGCATACTCTTGTTGTTCAGCAAAGTTGCTGGGGGAATTCCTGTTTAAGATTTCTTCCTCCTCATGAGAGGCCTCTTAAAAAATTGATCTTCATCTTTCTCCACATCTTGGCTCAAGGCCAAAGCATTCTCTTCCATCACAGCGTTATTCTTGCAACAAGAAGACATTGTGTTGCTGGGGTTGCAGTGGAGGCTTCCACCACATCACTCCGGGACTTGATTTGCAGATAAAGGAGTCTCCATTTAGTGGATATATCATTGAGGAGTGTTATTGAGCTCATTTGCATATTTTGGCAGCATGCCAAGCTTTCTCCCATCTTCTCAGCACAGTCCCTTCCATAGACTGCATTATTTCAAAGTTAGTCTGTAGTGGGGGTTTGCACCATCACATTGGGGGGAGAGGTTTCCAGTGTCGGGATCAGCCTTGCACTCCGGAAATCCTTTGGAGGATATTGATTCAAATTGTAGAGTAGATTCTACCATCTCCTTCTATTTTTGTTATGAGTTGCTGCAGGTACCCAGCAACTCCGATTTTTTTGGTATTTTCCCATTCTGGGCATATAGTGTAGCCAATCCTCTTAAGGATTGTTGTATTATTGTTGTATCATTATTTTTATGGGTTGAGAGCACACTCCCCCTCATTTCTTGAGCTATATTGAAATATCATCATCTTTCATATTTGTATGCAGCAATGTCTCCATAAGACTGCACAGTCATAGCTAGGGCAGTCTATGCAGCAATATATTTCATGCTTTCATGTACTTGTTCTTTGAGGATGATCATTCCCTATCCTGAGTGCTCTTTCCCTCAAGATATTGTACACTTATTTTTCTGATATGAGCTAATACAATGGCTATGAGTTCTTCTATCATTTTCTGAGATTGAAGCAAGTTTGCTCTTCATGTATTTGTTTGCATATTGTTGTAGCTCATCCCTTTGAGCAAGATCTTCTGAGGAAGAAGTATTTACATAGCTATAGGCAAAGTCTGAGAAAATGCCAGATAGCCTCCAGTTCTCATCCTCTCTTTAGAGGTGACATAGCTGGTAAAATCCCTCTCAGTCAATCTCTGACATAGCCTTGTTCATATTTCCGACAAAGGAGTTCTTCAGCAATGAAAAAGCTGTTGATTTCCATTTCAGAACATTACAGTGGTATCAGAGCATATTTCTTGGCTCAGCCTATGGCCTTCAAGCCCAAGAAAGAAGAAATCAAGATGATGAAGAGGATGAGCTTGTTCTCATTGGTTTTTAGAAAAAAGAAGAACCTCTCCAAGGAGGAGAAGCAAGAAGAAGAGGAATAACCCTGCACTTCCTATTCTCATCAAGGAGACCAAGAAATAAGCAGGAAAAAGGCTCCATATTTTGGAGAAGAAAATAAAAGGGCTGAATCAAGGGCCAGCTCTAGATTTTTCCATGAGGAGTGTGAGCATGCAGCTACACACCAAGGGGTACAGCACAGTCACATGTCCATCTTTTCCATGAGAATAAAATAAGAAGAAGGCATATCGGAGAAAGGAACTCTTAGTGGTTTATTACATGAGTATGAATCTCAAACTCAGAAGTTTAGAGATCACATCTCTTTCACGGAGTTTTGCAAGATCATGGTGAGGAGGAGCAAGTGGCATGATGAGGATAGATTTCTTCTATCTGTCTTTGATGGTTCCTCTACTTATACAACCAAGTCTTGGATTGAAGAGTTAGACACCTTTTTGCAGCAGCATCAGATTCCTAAATATGAAGCCATCATAGTAGCAGCACTGCACTTGGGAGGTAAAGTCTATGCATGGTGGTTATTTGAGTCCTTTACTTTGAAAAATGCAAATACTTCTTCCTATGTAATGTTCATTAGGGCTTTTATGAAAAATTTGGTGGGGAGAAATCTGAAACACATGTGGAGGAAACAAACATTGCTAGAAAAACAAAACCCTTGCATGTGATGGAGGAATTCACGGCCTCAAGATCACTTCAGAAACCCTTAGAGGAGGTTGATATCTTTCATGGTGCTCTATAAGGGGAAAGACATTCATCTTTCATTTTGGCACAAGGATTCATGGAGGTCTCTCTTTCAAGAGAGGATCTTGTTTTGGAGGAGTTGCCCACATATGTTGATGAGGAGAAGGGAAACAACGTTGTCAATCATAGAGCTAATCTAGTACCTCGAGCAGAGGAAGGAGGAGCACATGCTCCAATAAGAGGGATTCTTGCATCTTTGCAGGAAGGTCCCTAGGATCTCATACATGGAGGTCCAAGCACAATTAGTGAGCAGCATGATTGTGCCATTTTGCAGCTGGAAGAAGGAGGAGGAGAGAAAGAGCAGCATCATGTGATGAGAGGCACACACCCTTCTCAATTCCAGAAAGTTAAGGCAAAGAGGAGAAAGGTTGTACTGCACAGGGAGAGCAAGGGCAAGGTTGTCCAACCATATTTACAATCCACTCTTGTCATTGATATCTCACTGCATAGGGGCATCCCACCGGGGAGACCACCAGATCTATCATTGATAAGAGGCATCATGTTTTTGGATTCACCGCTCTTGGATTTTGGAGAGGTTAAGAGCTTGGAGGAAAACTTTGGCATAAGGGATGTCAGAGTAGTAGGAAGCAGCAGGAGAAGAGCTACACATGCCAGCTCACCAGTGTTGTCTCTTAGGAGGATTGACCCTTACTGGAGATCTTCACTCTTAGTAGGGTACTCCAAAGATCTTGGTGCTCTTAGTATGCTTGATGACCCAGAGAGAGGTGATGGATATATGGTAGAGGATATGGTCATCTGCTCACATGGCAGAGTCTTCTTAGTCTCAAGGAGAAGATGCTACTTGCAGCACAGGGGGACTTCTTTTCCATGCACCTTGATGCATATCTTTCCTTGGAAGAGGAGTTCATTTGGGAGGGAATCTAGTAGGATATATATCAGCATATGGATATATGCATAACTTGGATGATGATGATGAGGATGTAACAGCCACCTTCCAACTCATTGGGAGTAAGGGAGCACTTTCAGTTGACCCATTTCAGCTCAATGTCCATAGTACCTAGTAGAGGAGGTATACATTTGTATTATTATTTGCCTTCCTTTACTTTATATGATCATCATATGGTATTGAGGAGTATCATCCTTTCTCATGTTTTATATGATGATGTACTTGGATCCATTTGCAGCATTGAGATTGGCTATTTCATGGGTGGACTGTGGGGGAAGCCACATGATTCTTGGTGGGCACTATTGACACCATATTTTATGTTCATGTTTCCATATTGTGAGATGATTGTGGTAGCAAACAAGTGGCTGGAAAAGTACTTGTTGCTTTCTGTTTTAATGCAGGCAATGAGTCCACTGCACAGGTTCCATGAATGGAACTATGATCCACTTTCTGGTTGTCATATGGCAGCTTGTTTCTATTGGTTCTTGCTTCCATGCATTGCAGAATTTTCTTTTGACATGGGGAGCTTTGTTTGGAAAGTGGGTCATGAATTGAAGATTCCCATTGGGAGTATGATTCTCCCTATTTTACATTTTGTATGTTTCAGGGGAAATGATGGGCAGCCCATGATTGCCAAGCTTCACCTCTTTCCTTCATGTGGGAGGAGCTATTTAGAGAGTCTGAAATTTTGGAGGAGACATTTCATGGTTCATATGTTTGATGGGGTGGCTTGGGTCTCTCCTGAAGACCATTATATTTTAGCCATATATCAGCAGCATCCCCATATGTATCATGATGAGGGAGGAACTCATTGGGTGGATGTGCCCTTTGGGAGGAGGAACCTCCATTGTTTTTGCAGCTCATGCTCCAAGGGGAGTATGGGAGACGATATGGTCACCAATTTCAGCCAATTGTTTTTCCATGAGGTGAACCATATGACTATTTGGATTCCATATGATGATGAACTCCAACTCATCACATATGAGATGATTTGGGCCAGCTTGATTTGCAGCGTTGGAGGAGAGGTCCTTGGGGATCTAGACTTCATTTTGCCTCTTGAAGGCAACATTATTGCAGCCCGAGTTCAGCTTACACTCCACATTTATCATAAGTGGAGAAGAGGACAGCATGGGGTAGGCCATGAAGCTTACCATGTTCAGAATTTCAGCCCACCTATTCTACATGAGCACAAGGTGGAGGATTATTTTCAGGAGTTTTCTTGTTGGAAGGTGACTCATTTTGCATGGTTGATAGCTTGGGGATGGAGGATCTACATGAGGGAGATGTTCCTCAAACACATCGTAGAATCCATGCCTTGAGAGAAGGCCTTCCAGTTCTATCCTTGCATTTGATTGGGGACAAGCAACATTTGGGAGGGGAGGACTGTAATGTTCCAAAATTTTCATGTAGAAAATTGGAACATTAATTTTTGCTAATTTAACATAGGTGGAGAATAAATGGGTAAGGAGACCCATGAATAATGAAAATCACAATAAAATCCCTCATATTATGAGAAGGGATTAGTTTTTATTTTATTTCACACCTCCATGTGTGAAAGGGAGCTATTTTGCAAAGTGGTTAGGTCAAGTTGACCAAAGTCAAACTGCGCAGGCTATGAGGTGGAAAGCACAATTTGGCACAACACAATAGAAAAGGAGGGACGATTCCTTGAGAAGGAAAACCCTAATGAAGTGGGGCCAATGGAGAGGGAGCTTACAATTGTGTAAGAGGAGGGCAAGACAACCATTTTTGCTCATGAATGAATTAATGATTTCGTTGTCTTGAGAGACAAGGAGCATACTCCTGTTGTTCAGCAGAGTTTCTGGGGGAATTGCTGTTTAGGATTCCTTCCTCCTCATGAGAGGCCTCTTGAGGAATTTATCTTCAGCTTTCTCCACATCTTGGCTCAAGGCCAAAGCATTCTCTTCCATCACAGCGTTATTCTTGCAGCAAGAAGACATTGTGTTGCTAGGGTTGCAGTGGAGGCTTCCACCACATCACTCCGGGACTTGATTTGCAGAGAAAGGAGTCTCCATTTAGTGGAGATATCATTGAGGAGTGTTATTGAGCTCATTTTCAGATTTTGGCAGCAGGCCAAGCTTTCTCCCATCTTCATCAGCGCGGTCCCTTCCATAGACTGCGTTATTTCAGAGTTACTCTGCAGTGGGGGTTTGCACCATCACATTGGAGGGAGATATTTCCAGTGTTTGGATCATCCTTGCACTCCGAAAATCCTTTGGAGGAGATTGATTCAGATTGTAGAGCAGATTCTACCATCTCCTTCTATTTTGGTTATGAGTTGTTGCAGCTACCCAGCAACTTCGGCTTTTTGGTATTTTCCCATTCTAGGCATATAGTGTAGACAATCCTCTTAAGGATTGTTGTATTATTGTTGTATCATTATTTTTAGGGGTTGAGAGCACACTCCCCCTCATTTCTTGAGCCATATTGCAATATCATCATATTTCATATTTGTATGCAGCAGTGTCTCCATAAGACTGCGCAGTCATAGCTAGGGCAGTCTACGCAGCAATATATTTCATGCTTTCATGTACTTGTTCTTTGAGGATGATCATTCCCTATCTTGAGTGCTCTTTCCCTCAAGATATTGTACACTTATTTTTCTTTTATAAGCTAATACAATGGTTATGAGTTCTTCTATCATTTTCTGAGATTGAAGCAAGTTTTCTCTTCATGTATTTGTTTGCATATTGTTGTAGCTCATCCCTTTGAGCAAGATCTTCTGAGGAAGAAGTATTTACATAGCTATAGGCAGAGTCTGAGAAAAGTCCAGATAGCCTCCAGTTCTCATCCTCTCTTTAGAGGTGACATAGCTGGTAAACGCCCTCTCGGTCAATCTCTGACATAGCCTTGTTCATATTTCCGACAAAGGAGTTCTTCAACGATGAAAAAGCTACTGATTTCCATTTCAGAACATTACACATATAAAGGTCAAGGGTCTATGTTATGGTCATGTTACTTATCATCTGAAATTCTATAAGAAGAATTTCTTATGGGTATTCCTCTCCAAGAGGGAGAGGTTTTGGCCCTAGCTTGAAGAAAATAAATTTGTGTCTCTTGTGTTTTTGATAATTGACTTGATGAAAGATACAATAAGATAAGAAGAAAATACATAAGTGAAAGAAGTAATCTCACAAGTAATTATCAAGTAGAGAATTTGAATTAATCATCACCCTACCAAATTCTCAACATGTTATCAGAGCTAAGGTTCTAAAGACAAGAGCTACCTAGTAAAGAGGCACTCAAGGAAGCAAGACTCAAATTCAAGCTCAAATTTTGCGCCAAAAAGTCAAATCAGTTTGCAATAAATATTCTCAAACCATTTCAAGAGACCTTCAATCTCATTCAAAGGATCCACTCTTCAAGAAAATAATATTTTCCATCAAAGATTTATATTCAAGACATTGTTGGAAGAGAGATCATATTTTTGGAGACAGCCTTTGTCATCAAGGATCCAATATCACCTACATTGGAGAATTCAATCTAAGAAGTTCCTCACTTCATCTTCATCATCATCAAGGAAGTTTTTGGAAGAAGAAATTCAGCTTACTCAATTAAGTATCTATGACCTTATCTAAATATGTCAAAATGACTTATTGTATAGAGAGCAACAAATTGGTTGGATCATCAAACTTTAGTGCATGGAATAAAAGTACCAATTTGAATCTAATTAAAAATGAAGTTATGGGCTTCATCGAAGGAACTGCAATTCAACCTCCAAAAGAAGACATTCTAGCATATGTTGGGTTATCAAACTTTAATGCATGGAATAAAAGGACCGATTTGAATCTAATTAAAAATGAAGTTATGGGCTTCATCGAAGGAACTGCAATTCAACCTCCAAACGAAGACATTATAGCATATATCAAATACATGAAGGGATACATAAGAGCCTGAAGGATTCTTTTGAATCCATAAAGGACCCTCTCATTCCCTATGTATCAATGCTAGAATCCTCAAAAGAAATATATGATAAATTGGTGGAACTATTCTAGAAAGGTTTTGCAAAGGAAATAATATCCCTGAGACAAAAACTATAAAAATTGAGAATGTCAAGAAAGGAAGTAATAATTCCATATCTGATGGTGATTTTCAAAATACGAGATCAACTACAGAAATTGGGAGAAGTAATGTCTTATGGATAAATACTCACTATGGTACAAAATTCTCTACCGAAAGAATGGAGAGGTTTCACTTCAAGCATAGATGTGAAAGAAGAAGCCATGCCATTCCAAGGTCTAGGTAAGATAGAAGAATCAAGATTGAAATCCAAATCTGATACAGGATCAGGTGAAGGGAATCAAGCATTTGCAGCCATGTCTAGGAAGAAAGGAAGATTCAGTAAATTTTGTCCTCATAATAAGATAAGAAATATGGACAAAGCACGATGCTTTGGATGTAATGATTTTGGGCATTATAAACGAAACTGTCCTAAATTTAGAAAGGGCAAGAGGAAAAGGGAAGAAGCCCGTGCCATAGATAAAAGGGAAGAACCTGATGCAAAGAAATCTAAGAACGAAGAAATTGAAATATCTCTATGATTATCTTTCCCCTCAAGGGATATTTGTTGGTTGTAAAATAATAGGGAGCAATGTATATTAATAGCATCATGATAGAAACATGGAAAGAGCACTTGGTGAAGCAGCTCCTGGAAACCTCACTGATACACAACATTGATGGAAGGCAGTCATTAAGATCAAGGGTCATCGTTCACTGATCAATATGGAAACAGGTGTTGACATTTTCTAATGGAGTTCTATATGGATTCTCTGGTTAGAAATAAATCAAAAGGTTTCATCGAGAATTATATGTAATAGAATTCTAAGATTAGGATATGATGACATATTGATGAAGCAGGTCAAGGGAATGAAGTTCTTCATTCTAGTAAAATTTCTATAGGATGACTCAAAGGGAAAAGGTATGAGGTACATATATTTATATGTTGACACTAAATGATGTGAATTCATGTCATATGGTTGCAGGGTAATGGACTTCTATCTTTAGAAGTATGAAATATGAAGGAGGATCTCTTATGGTGCACAAGTTGCCACTAACGAACAAAATTAAATATATCCTCATATGGAATATGAGGTAGTTGTATACAAATAAGGAACTGGATACTGGAATTTCTTGGGTATGAAGTTGTATGTAGAAATAATTGAAGAGATCATGAAGTGCAACCATGTAAAGAGGCAGTTATCATCCGGAAGCCAAGAAGATGTGACTAGGAGATCTCCTCGGAAGATATGTGGACTCTGATAGAAGTATGGTAAATGATAAGACCTTTGACAAGACATATATTTAGGATATGTGTCAATTTTAATAGAGGATGTTGATGCCTACAGGAAGATTTCATGGTGAAAGATCATCACTGAGGTAACTTTTGATTTAAAAGTTCTTATGTATATGTTTATTTGGATAAGTTTATGCAGGGCTGCCAGTCAAGTGGAAGGATGTAAGATCCTTGGAGATGGTTCAAAGGAAAGCAACATGGAATAAAGGTGAACCATATGAGAAAGAATGATGAATCACTTTATGATGGTTGACATGACTCGTGACTAAAATTGATTAATGATTTGTGCCCTATGAAGCCAAAATTTGAAGATTCCTCAATATCGAAATCCATGACATCGAGGAGAGGAATTATTCATGAGAATATGGGTGTCTCACCATTGTTGTTGAAGGTCCCTGGTTGAGAGGGAGCCTTGTGTTAATTTTCTTACTTGGAAGAAACTTGAAGTATGTCCTTCCTAAGCTAAGAGGGATTGACGTATATGATTCTCTGATTCATCTGTCATGCACTAGACCAGGACTAACAACCGTAAGTCTTAGTGAAGGCCATGTGGAGAGAATGGATAGACACATCATTTTGGTCTTCACCTGGAAGATAGAATGGAGGATTAGGTAATCATCTAGCATTTGATACTCTTTGAGAATGTGACATGGCATTAAAAATAAGAGTAGTCAAGGACCAATATTCTTTGAGGGTTGGCAACCCAAGAGAACAATAGTCGAAGAAGGTCATACTCTAAGAACACCTGGGTGGAGTATGTACCTTGAAGATACAATGTCTATGGTGTCTATAAGTCATGTGTCTCACTATAGTTGTAGCCCATTGTCTTGTTGAGAGATGGGGTTGTTAGTCAAGGCCTTGCACTAGGACAATTCTAGTTGATATGATGCTATACAGATGCAATTACCAATCCAATTCTTCTTATGAGATTCTTCAGATTGAAAGTGACCATGTACCTGTATGAATACCTCCCTAGTTAAGAGGGAGTGTTAGAAAGTGTAACTAGGATCGGTCTTCATATTGACTATGTAATTATGTATTTATGAAAATAAGAAGACAAAGATAATAAAATGTATTTTTTTATGCTTGCTTCATGGGTTTCACGAGCAAGGTTTTTATTATAGGTCAAAAGACTTCTTCTCGATGTCTTTTATGGATTTTTCATATTTTCATAAATGTACTAATTAAGAGTCATGTATATGGAGGGTCTAGTCAAAGGAATATGTTTCAAGACCTTGTCATACAACCGTGAAGAAAATGGCTCAAGTATGATGCTCAAAACAACCCTCAAGACAACCTCCTTAACACTGGAAGAGAAGCCCTTCAAGTTGGCCTATGAGATGTGATCATGTCGGCCTACCCTCAGTCAGTAAGGTCCGCTTAAATCCTAAAAGAAACACTCTATATAAGATTTTTTTTCGGTTCATTTGAAGGGACAAAATTCATACAAGTCTGAAGAAAAAATGAAAGTATAGGTATGTGGTTTGGTACGAAGAAGGGAACTTTTTAAACGAAGATAGAGAAGTTATTTTTGGTGTAAGTATCTCAGTTAAATTCTGTGAAAGAGTGCAAAGTAAAGGACTATAATTGGCAGGTCGAAGGGCATCCTAAGTGATAAATAGATCTCCTATATAGTGAGGAAGAGGATGACTATACAATGTTGAAGAATGTAACTAGGAAACAAAGAAGGGAATATTGCAAGGTGTGCAAAGGAGACTCGGTATTCATAGAAGATATACAAAATGTGAAGAAGAGGCATCTCAGCAAGAGAAGATTTCGGTGCTAGGAATCAAGGGTATTGAAAAGAAGGCCAAGGAGAAGCCTCTAGAACGTCTAGGTTATATCAAGGAAGGGAAGAAGAAGGAGCTCACTGTTTAGGGCTAGGAACCAAGCTTTCCTAGTGTTGGTGCAAAGCTCCCTAAGGTTGGTGCTGAATAAGGCAGATCAGTGTAGGAAGGTGCAGAAATAAGGAGTTATTAAAGGAACATTGACAATGTCTTAGAGGCATATAAAGGTCAAGGTTTTGTGTCATGGTCATGTTACTTGTCATCTGAAAGTTTATAAGAAGAATTTATTATGGGTTTTCCTCTCCAAGAGGGAGAGGTTTTGGCCATGGCTTGAAGAGCCTAAATTTGTGTATGTTGTGTTTTTGATAATTGACTTGATCAAAGATATAATAAGCTAATAAGAAAAGACATAATTGAAAGAAGTAAGCTCACAACTAATTATCAAGTAGATAATTTGACCGACCAAATTCTCAACACTTGGAGCTATGAGCGACCATAGGGTGAGTGTTTCACCTTCCCCTATTGGTGCGTTTTGTACAGGATGAGTGGTTCACCTTCCCCTATTGGTGTGTTTTGTACAGGATGAGTGGTTCACCTTCCCCTATGTTACTCCATTATGGTTGACATGTGTGTAGAGTGAGTGGTTCACCTTCCCCTACGATTATGGAAACATGTATGTAGGGTGAGTGGTTCACCTTCCCCTACGATTATGGACACATGTGTGTAGGGTGAGTGGTTCACCTTTACCTACGATTGACATATGAATAGGGTGAGTGATTCACCTTCTCTTATTGCATTTGAGCGGGATGAGTGGTTCACCTTCTCAAGTTGATTCCCCAATATACATCCTACCCATGCAGTTTTGGACTCATGGGAAGTACCTCTAACCAGGCCAATGAGTTGGGAAAAGTGGATAGGGACCATAACACTACCAATGGACACATCGTGTACTATCGTAATCCCTATCTATAGGATGCATGGTGTTCAAAAACTTGATTTGGAATTAAGTATGACTGAGGTTCTACCTCTGGAGTGACTTTTGTCATTGGAGAGTGGTAAGGTCTTGTGACTCACTCTCGATCGATTCTTCTTCATTATTCATATTAGTGTTTAGCAGAGCATAGATTAGATGTCATAAAAATATGGTAAAGGATGACAGGATGGCCTGATGATCGATGATGATGAATGGATTGGTAGGTGGAATTCTCCCTAGTTGAGAGGGAGTGTTAAAATTGGCATCTAACGCCAAATTCCACCTTGGGACAACTCATTTTATGGAGATGATGATTGCATTAAATTCCTCTTTTCGAGAGGACAAAAATTGATATAATATCATCCAATTTGGACAAGCAGAAATATGTTTTTGAATTTATTCTCACACATGTGCAAATTTTTCAGGTCGACCACATCATTATGTAGGCTCATGAAGCCCAATGGACATGACTCTTCACCCTCACCGACTTGTATAAATACAAGTGACCTCTCACTTCATTTGGAATCATCATCACTCGCACATTCTCTCTCCTTCTCTCATTGGTTTGTACAACATTGGGAATTCACTTTCTTTCCCACGTGTGGTATAAGGAGGTCGAATTACTGGACAGAATTGTAGGGCCAAAAATCTCAGAAATTTCTACAGTTTGACCAGCGTTGACTTTGACTTTTTGGGCATCATTTGACTGTTATTTTTGGAGGATCATTTCTGTATTTTTAGGCCACATTTCTGAGCACATAAATCGAGGGAATCTGGAAACTTTGAACAATGTAGACTTCAGGGTTGACTGTAACTTTGACCACATTAAATTACCGTGGATTTTCTCTCTCCTTTGACCAACTTTAACTGGATTGTTTTGGGTTGATTTTGGCCAACAAGGAAGGCCGAGTTTGACTATGGTTTGACTATTTGACTTTATGGTTAGGTCTGATTTGAGTGCAGTTGACTACATATTTTGACAGGGTTGTTTTGACTTGAATTTCGGAAGTCAATTTTGACTTTAGCACTCCCTCTCTATTGAACATTGTGATATAATAATAAGAATAATTTATCAAAGGGTTTTCCCCACATTCGGGTTTTTCCCTGGCATCCACCAAATCTGGTGTCCCCTTGTCTTGGCTTGTCTTCTGCATTTTATTCTATGTTTTATCTACAATTACTGTCAGCGTGATTTATGGTTAATGTGATTGCTATTTTAAAAATAAATTGAAATTGGCATTGGGTTTCTAAAGGACATTGAGGTAATTGTGCTAAGCATAGAACATACCATTGTTATCTAAATTTAATATAATGAATCCAAAATGGAAGGTATTGTCCTGGCGGCATTCAAATCTAATTTTATTTCACATATTCCCAAAGTGGATAAGCCTTCTTCTTTCAATGACTTTCGTCCTATTTCACCCTTCAACTATATATTTAAGATCATTTCCAAGGTCATTGCTATAAGACTAAAACCTATTTTATCAAACTCTATTCCAAATGAACAATTTTGATTCCTTGATGGTATATAGATCCATGAGGCTATAGGGGTGGCTCAAGAAGGGTTTCATACTATAAAAACCCTTAGATTAGAGGGATTTGTTATCAAAATTGATCGCTCTAAGGCCTATGATCGTGTTATTTGGATCTACATCAGGCTGCTCTTGACTCATCTGGACCTCAGGATTGGTTTTGTGAATTGGGTGATGGGATGCATTCAGTCATTATACTTTTTTGTTCTAATAAATGAGTTTTCCTCTCCGTTCTTCCATGCACAGAGTGGGATAAGACAAGGATGCATCCTTGTCTCCTTTATTGTTTTACTGGTAGCAAAGGGTCTAAATCACCTTGTGGTGGAAATTAAGTGCGGAGATGAATTTCAGGGTGTTGTTATTAATAATTCTCTAGTAATTACACATTTAATTTTTGTTGATGATATACTAAATTTTTGTAATTTCACCTACAGTGATGTAGCTAATTTATCTCAAATCATTAAATTTTTTGGATTAGCTACTGACTTGTTGGTTAATGAAAAAAAAAAATCTATTTCAGCTCAAAATTTGTTATATCATGAAGTGAGGAATCTCACGAATATGTTTCCATTTCCCTTTATTGAAATGGATGCAAGTCTAAAATATTTGGGTTTCCATCTTAAAAAAAACTACTACAAGAAATAATATTGGTCTTGGTTAATAGAAAAGTTGGAAAAAAGACTAAAAGGTTGGAGCCTAAGGTGGTTGTCAATGGCAGGGAGATTGCTTTTAGATTTAGTTAAATCATTCCTAGAATCTATTCATGTGTTTTGGATGCAAGTAGCTTGTATTCCTATGGGAATTTTAAAAATATTTAGAAGTATCTATTTTAAATTATTATGGGCTAGCTCTCAAGAACATTTTTCCCTTCCATGGGTTAAATGGAAATGAATTGTGATTCCTAATTTTCTTGGTGGTTGGGGCCTTCCAAAAATATTTTTTGGTTCTCAAAAGCCATGGCGAATAAATGTGGATGGCAATTATTATCTACTTTCATCTTATGGATTCGGGTAGTATATCAAACATATATTCATCCTTATTCTCTTGAAGACTGGATGTGGTGGATGGATAGGCCCCGTGCTATTATTTTAGTAATATTCCATATTATTATAAAATCTTTGCATCATATTACTTCGAGTTTGGCATAGAATATTTAAAAAGGATCAAAGGTTTGATTGGGATAGTATCCCTAGCCTGATAGTGATCAATTCCATCGCTTGCCTTGGGATTTTGTTGATTTTCTCAGAGATAGGGGTGTCTTAAGACCATCCCATGTTAATTTCCCTAATTGAACCACTCTATGGTGTCAAGTTTGGGTTACAGTCGAAGATTGGTAGATCGATCAGGATTTCAGGGAAATTTGGATTGGCTATCTTGATGCTTTATTTATGGGTCATATCAAAATATCTGAGAATGACGACAAGATAGTTTTGGATCATTCAACAATTGGAATTTATATACCCAAGACGGGGTAGCTTCACTTAAATATGGTTATAAAAAAGGAGGTTGGGGAATGGTGGTGGAGAGGATTTTGGAAGGTGAAGTGCCCGGTTAAAGCTCGCATATTCATATGGTGCACTCTTGCAAAAAAAAAAAGTCCCTACTTGGGATCTACTTCAAAGGCGACATAAGATTGGTCTTGGTTGGTGTTCACTTTATATGTCAAATGGTGAATCCATAGAGCATATTTTTGTAGAATGCCCTTTCTATAATCGTATTTGGAATTTGTGTGTTGCATATTTTTATTAGGAATATGTTTGGCAAGGCCCCTGTCTTGAGGAGATATGCAAGTCTTGGGTCAAAAATATAAATAATAAATATTTTAAGGGTTTCCTTTGATTATAATTTGGGGTGTGTGGCTAGCAAGAAACAATGAAATTTTTCAAAACAAGCACTCCTCCCCGAATCAAGTAGTTGTTGAAGTTTTGGCCATCCTTTCTCATTTTCATCAACCTTCTCTCCCTTCCAAGAATAGGCTCATGATTCTAGAGGATCCTGAAAAATTTCACCCATTAGGGTTTCTTTGATGGCCCTAAGTAGGGGAGGAATTTATCATGTGGTGGCAAAATTTTTCTTTATTTATCAAATAAACACTATTTCAAAGTCAATATGGAACTTGGGAGGGGTTAAAACAATTTTGCAGAGCTATTATCTTGTCACTCATTAATGGATTTTTCTCCTAAGAAGGGTTGTGATTAGCTACAAATGTTTGTGATTCCTTGTTGGTTATAAATTGGGTTAATAATATTCAACAGTGTCACAACTTTCATCTGTAACACCCTCATCCCACATCTACTCAAGTAACTGGACGACCAGGGTAAACATGTGACGAAGAGTTACTATGATCATATTCAACCTCCTAGGTGACCTTAAGGAAGTGGAATCGACGGAAACACATCACATAGGACTTACACATCAGCAACAGGACTTCCAAATCCAACCCAACCACTCAGGCATCCATACCTTGGGTCCCATCGAGGTTTTAGGCCTTCAAAACACTAGATGCTCCCACGGTATAGGAATGGGTGTGTCTGGGAGGCTCTGGATGCATCCACAACATATGAAAGCATGCATATAGGGAATTTTTCCCATAGACCTATGCAAATGTCCCTGGAATTTGAGCCATTTTTTCAAGCTCATAGCCCAAGTCACTGCCCAGAATTCAATGACAAGCTCATAAATGAAATAAAACTGCAAAACAATGATGTATTTTCAAAAACAATAACAAGGCCTAAACTAGACCCCTGCTAGCCATGATATGAATTTTTTCAAACATGTCATAGATCTGAGCATAGGGGTCTCATACTTATCTTAGAATCGCTAATAAGCATTGTTCCCTTACATCATTAGTTGCATTATCATCTATTAAGTCATAGATACATTGCTTATTCATTTATAAATAAAATCATGAGGAGAGCCATATATCACCATTGTCATAATACATGCTTATAACCAACAGAGCCATATATCATCAGCCATAGAATCCACATATCAACCAATACATTTACACATAAAATGTCAAGGAGAGAACCTCTTATTAATGAATGCAAAAGCCAACCCAGAATGGGACTTCCATGTTCCACCCGTCCATAGATTGGCTAAGCCAAATATCTCTTCATACAATCAACCCCGTGCCATATTACAAGAATTAATGTGGGACTTAAACCGAAAGAACCAACCATTTCATCCCAAGGCTAAACCACCTCACCCTTATCAATACAAATCAATCTTTACTGTAATCCATATTGAATTACAAGACCAAAATAGTAAACCTATCATAAGAGGCTTTACCATGATCTCCACCTAATCACTAAGCCAAATCAAGCACGAATGCCACTAGATTTCTCCACCTACACCGTGAGGAATTTTCTTGTATCCTAATCTCTTAGTATTTACCGCAATCCATAGTCTGATCCAGGGATAATTAGGCCCTAAACCGAGACACACTCTTCAAGATTTATCATATATCCCAACTTGGGATTCCTAGCCTGATGGAGAGAAAACCACCTCTAAGATTTATTGTATATCTCATCATTCACCAGTCAAGGATTCCTAGGCCCATTGAGGAAACACACTATCCGACTTTATTGTAACCCATAGTCTAGTTCACGGGTTACTAGGCCATGTGTTCTATCATTTCGTAAAACCACCTCACTCAAATTTGAATCCATATGGAAATCCAAATCAACCAAAACATGATAACCTCATCACACCATGGCTATCCGAAAATGGTAAGGTTAGGCTAAAAACACTATCACACCTGCAAAAAACCATGTCATGAAATAAAGAACCACATGTGATACCATGCATATCAAATCTAGCAAGGAAATCGCAAATGCAAATAGACATATGAAAAGAATATTGCTCCTTACTTCCTCTTTCCTTCTTTTCCTTTCTTGATCCAATGCCAAAGTGCTCCAAGAAAACTCCAAGTGTCCAAGAGTGAGAGAGAGATAATAATAATGAGAGGGCTCCAAAACTGAACTAACAAAAGGTAACAACTAATCCTCATAATCCTTTTTATCAATTAGGCCTATATTTTCTTCATTTTCCTTCATTTTCCTCCTCACATGCAACATGTGACCTTTCACCTCCCTTTTCTCCTAATTTCCATTATTTTCATAAATAAATGTGCCCAAAAATTCCATTTTTCCTTTCCAAATGCCTTTTCCATTGCATTTTCCAATTTCCTTAGCCACATTAACCAAAATGAACACCCACTGGGATGTTTTTCCCAACATTCATCTTGGAATAAGTGTCCCATCAACTATTGTTGTTATTTTTTCCTTTCTTAACTTTTATTACATGGAGTTTTCACTAGGGTTGTTACAAAACCCTCCCCCTTGGGGGACACCGTCCTTGGTATTCAACTACACATATACCTCAACAAAAACCACTGAAAAGCAAACATACTTCCTGTTAGCACTAGAATCAACACTTGGACTGCTTCAAGTACCTGACTAGACACATCCTAAGATCTAAGGCAATTTCTTATGATTTGATTGGGTTTTTTGGAAAGTGGTTGGATCTAAAGCACTTTGAAAGGAACATTGAACAGATAAAAAATCTCTGACACATATGAGGTCACTCGTATATATGATGTGGTAGAAAAAAATTTAGTTCAATTATTAGAAGAATGGGAGAAAGACAGTGGGTCTATAGGACAGAAATCCACTGATGGGAGGAAAAAATGACACAAATTCCAGATATAAAATGTATAGTGAAAGAATGCATTTAAAAGACTTACAAGAGTCTCACTTTACATTTAAAGAATCCCATTACAAGGAATTATTCTTACTAACATGACCTCATGAATCAGGAATTCTTTGTGAATCAAGACTGACAAAAACATATTAACATGCATGCTAGATCAAAAGACTTATAAAAACATGAAACGGGGTTTAATTCCACCTCAAGGAATGCTTATGAACAATCTTCAATTCATACTGAATCAGGAAAGCTTGGAACAAGACTTACAAAAATATATCCATATGTATTTAAGGTTCACAATAATTATAAAAGCATAAGATAGAACTTTTATGATAAATCTGGAAAGGTAGACAAAGTATGTAAAAACATAAGGGAAAACAATACACACACCATATGATTTTGTGAATCCTTAAGAGTGTAACTGGAATATATTATGTGTTCAACAATACATAGCTTCAAGAATAGTATGAGGATCAGCAATAGGGCCAGGGCACTAGGCCCTGTGCCACCAACCATCTCCCCCCTGCTCTTCATAGCAGTTTATCACATATATACAAAAATATAAAATTTTCATCCCCACAAAAGGAGTAAATCTGATCCTAAAATTTATTACCATCTCATGTAACAGATGAGGCATATCCAAAAACTTTAATAATAAGTGCTTATAATCAAAATAAACAGCATCAAGGCTAACAATTCGAAGTGGTTGTATGATGTGGCAGTCTAAAGGAAGACTCCTCCTCTGTTCTAGTGCAACCAACTCCACAAAAAGTGTAAACAGCAGCGAAAGTGATGTGTGGTTGTTCCTTGAATGCTACCTGATGCCTCACAAAAACGTGTTGGTGCTAAGAGTACTGGTAAAAATCTGTTTCAAATAAACTTTGTTGATGTTCCTTTCCTTTGGCTTCTTGTTATTCATGATAGAGATGAAGGTGGATTAAAAGAAAAAGCAGAGTTTCATGAGCGGGAGGAGAAAACCCTTTGTAAATACATCACAATCGCAGATCGAGGTCGGAATTGTTTAAGCATAAGACATAAGCAGGGTGAAAACAGTTTTCGGGGGGGGGTAGCAGAATGGTAGTTAACACATATGGGACATGCGACGCAACGACGGCCCTACAAATATCGCAATCAAGAGTTAGTAGTGGAAATGGGAGACATGACGGATCGCAATGTTGCAATTTCGCAGATTTACCTCATTTCATCGCCCAACTGCATCGCATCGCAACATAAAATACTTAACTTGCGATATCTTAATAATAAACATAAAAAATCATTGATTGCGATGTGCGATGGGTGGTGGGGAAAGGGTGACGTGGCAGGAAATGGATCCCACTTTATATTGCAATCAGGAAAAAAGGAAAGGCGAAGGTGAATGGAAAAGGTAAGTAATGTTGCGATCTTGCGATGCGAAAAGGTGATGGGTCCCATTTAAAGGACTTTTAAAGGTAGATAATGAAAAATTATGTTAAGTCAATGGAATATGATACAACCACCTGAATCATATTATAAATAAATTATAACATATATTGAAAGCTTATGAAGAGGACCAAAAGGAAATGATGGGTCCCAGCAATCCCGCAGATCACAATTCGGAGGGTTTTTATGAGATGGAAATTTTGATATGTAATAAGTTTGGATTTGCGAAATGTTGATTGCGATGAAAGGTAAGTATTTCAATACGGTTAAGTGCGGAAAATATATATGATATCATATATGTAACATATGATATATATTAAAGGTTTATTGTGGGTATCAGAGCTGCTTTTTAACTATAAAAAAATGGATTTTAATAGTTAAAAATAGGTTTTGAAAGAAATGAAACACTGGATGTTTTAGTATTTTGGAAAAATGAGGAAAGGATCAAAGAGAAATGGAAAAAATGGCAAAAAGGATGCGAAATAATTGAATCATAAGGAGCTAGCGGCCAAAAAAAATGATGGAGAGGGCAGCTTTGAAAGGAATCAAAACTAGTGCTAACACTTCCCATGAATATTTATAAGATAGCTCGATGCAATATTTACAATGATTACCGTGTTGAAAATAAAACCAACATGACAACATGAAAACTATAATGACATGACACCCATACCTCTTATTTGAGCTTTATAACATATCTCGTGGGGGTATTTACATCCATATACATATGTGCATATATCAAAACACCGCACCAAATCATACGCCAAAACATATACGAAGCACCATACCAAAATTGATTTGCCTCAACTGGCAAACAATGAAGGATACATAGCCCACATTTGATCCACCATCTCCCATGTAGCTTCATCGAGCCCAAAGTTCTTCCATTTCACTTTAACTTGCTTTATTGGTCGATTCCGAAGCATGAGCACCTTTCTCTGCAATATACATTGAGGTTCTGGCTCCACCTGCAATACAGACCAGTCAATCACATGATCAACATATTTAACATACTTCTTAAGAAATGATATATTGAAAACATCATGGAATTTAAATATGGAATCCTCTCTTAGTTTTTTGAAATCCGTTCCCATCTTCTAGGAATCTGTGCCACAAAAGAATGACGAAAACAGGAAATAAAATTTGGATAATTTGATTTTCTGAAATATGCCTCCAAGAAAGTTGAATATATCCCAATCGATGACACCTATGTAGAAACTGAAGGAGGTTATTGTGATTGTGTCTGTCTTTAAAAAAAACCCCCTTTGGTTTTCTAAAATTCATCTGCATTTGGTCATAAAACTCTTTTGAAAATGATGACAAAAAACAGAGTCAAAAGCACAGCGAATTTTGAAGGAGGGAGATGAGAGGCAAGGGGGGTAGGAAAAATTCTAAGAAAATTATGGGGGGTATGGATAGATGTTAGGAAGATAATGGTGGTGGATTTTCTCGAAATGGGTGAGAAATAAGGGGTGAAAAAGGTCAAAAACACAAACTTTGTTATGAAACCAACTCCAAAAATAGAATAAAAGAGAGATCAACGTGTCAGAAATAAGCCACTTCGAGGGGGAAACCTCCAGTACATTACATAAATGAACAATTCTTGGATGATACAAATGATAAAACCTCATTCTATATATAGGAGTCCATGGAGTCACAATATAATCCTAGCCGACTTAACAATAATAATGTAAGGCACAATAATAGCAATATTGGGGTTACAGGAGTAACCCAATAACAATAAGGGGGCTACACTAACAACAATAAGGGAGTACACTAATAATATAGGGACCTAACAGAATTAGGCTAGAAAGCAACAAAAAGCTAGGGTTTTTGGGAAAATAAGGAGATGAAAGGATTTTGATGAGGGGAATGATGGGGAATTGTCACTAAAGGATGATGGATGACTTCAAATGGAAATATGATAATCACACACCCAAATTAATGAGTATTATTACCAACTAGACCAACAAGACACTCATGACACTTTCATGATCAACCTTATGACACCATGAATCTTTCTTTTCTTATTTTTAATAATGACACTTAATGAAGGAAAAATTACCTTTGGTGACTCAATGACTCATGAAACTGATTTTGAATTGACCTTGATGACCATGACATATGATGTATTATGAGAGTAGCATTACACCTAGACAATGACTTAGGACCATTTGACAACCAAGAGAGATGTCAAATTTTATTTGAAAATATAGCAATTTAATCATAAGACTCTAACTACAGTGGAAAGAGTAATTTTGATCACTCTCGTCATCATGTCTTGTTAACCTATCACATTGTACCTTGCTACATCAAAAAACCTGGTCCCTTGCATAAGAAATTGTTTTGTTCGGTTGATGCTTCCTTCTTGTCAACTTCAACAACCCCTTTCTAAGGAGGTAGTACCTTGGATGAGTCCTCACAACAATAGGATCATCCTTGGACAGCACAATGAGAATTAACATTGCCCATTGATCTCATCAATCCTCTTGAAATTTGACATCAACATAAGTTTTCATGTCAAGGATGCTATTGTACTTCATAAGTGTTGCACTCTGTCAGAATTCATCTTAGACCTGTATATCAATAAGCATCTCTTTCAACCATGTTTACACAAGAAGGTCCCCAATAGTCAAAGACCCATGCATCCATTGAGAACTTTTATAAATATGTCATGCATGTGGGTATCACATTATGCCTTTTTTTTTTAAATAAAAGCGCACCCGAGGGCATCCGAAATCGTCGTCATCAACCAGCAGCAGGTCACCAGCTACAGAACATGACAGGACTGAACCAGTATATTTCATATTAGATTAACTAGTCAAATATCACGAGCATGGGACATGTCTGCCTCATAGAAATATTGCTTATTTTATCTCTTGCAGGTTTCCTACAAAGCATGATGTCTTTTTCTCTTAAGACAAGGGGTCTCCCAACTCAGTTCCAAAGCTAGTTACTCTCTCTCTCTCTCTCAAAATTATCACACATAAAAGAAAGCATAATGTATTTCGTTTATACAATCCTTCCTAAACATCATACATTAGGGGGGAATTGTTAACACCAGAAAATCGTACAGGAAAAATACATTAAAAATGCCAAGCAGAAGTTACATATGAATATTTTCAGAGAAGGAATACATTAGAGTAGACCAATTTAAATTTAATTGTTCCTAAGGTTAAGGGGAAATTTAATGGACAACACACTGGAAACAAAGGGATTTTGTGTGTCAGTGTGGCTATTCCTTCGATAGTCGCATGGTCCTGAGGATGGTGAAATGTCACCATCTGGGACCTCTTGGCACACTTGGTTAGGAATATTATCTACTTAGTACTTCCAAGTACAGTTGACATGGAGCCACCTTGAGGCTTAAATGCAGCACACAAAGGAATCCCTCCTCCACTCTTGTGTCACTATCCATCTTGGGCCAAGAGAAGGGGTAGGAATTCAAAAAATGTCTATATAAACTGGCCTTTGGAAGAAGAATTAGAGACACATTGTTATGCTGGCCAAATTTCTTCATATAAAACCAACTTTCATAGTCCAGCAGCAGAGGGATTGGAAGGACTGAGATGTTGGCCAACCAACATCTCAGTCCAAGAGAGAGAGGTCCACCATTCGATCTTGATCTACCATCCTTTGAGAGAGGTAAGAGACACTTGCAGGAACTCGAGGGAAGGAGACCTCCTTGTTTTGCGTATTTGAGCTCCATAGGTCAAAGGACCCTCTTCAAGTGTTTATAATTGCATCTTTTTACCACCAAAACCTAATAAAATGAAGTTTATCTGCTTGTGTAATTAGGTTTTTTTCTCCATCGATTTTTTGTGTTACACCATTTTTTGGTCATCTAACCCACTATCATTAGATGGACCCAAGTACACCATGTAAGACCAATTTTACCCTAAGTAAAATTGCCTTCACTATGTAAAATAACTTAATAAAACACATTTATTAGGTTGTTTATGGTCTAAACAGGAAACCCCAAAAGGAAATATTAAACAAACCTATATTTGTTTGATTTTCCTGGTCATGTTTAAACCAAAACAAAGAAATTAATTAGATAAATCTTTATTTATCTTATTATTTTCTAGGAATAATTATTTAAACCTTATTTAAATAATATTCCTTGTTAAATATGACTAAATCACCCATAAATAATTAACTAAATCATTATTTATTTGATTATCATCCAACCACTTCCTTAAAATGATAAATAAATCATTTATTTATTTATTACTTACAAATAAAAGGATTTGACCCAAGTCAAATACCTTTTCCCTCCAACAAATATAATAAAATATTCCATAAAAGGTGGATCTAGATTTGGTTAACATTATTTTAATCATGCACCAAGATCTAGAATGACCCAATATTTTGTTATAAATAGGAGGGTTTTCCTACCATTCTTCACCTTTTGTTGCCTATTAGATCACTCTGGATCTAAACTCTTGGTCTGACTTTGAGCCATTATCATTGTCATATTTTCCATCATTTGCTGTGTGAGCTCCCTTTGAGCTCTATCTTTGTCTGGGTTTTCTACACCAACAGGAGAGAGAAATGCTAGATCTGAAGTGCTGAGGACTTCCAAGAACCCATCCCATTGAGGAGAATTGGAAACATCATCTTGTTTTCCTCCCAGGTGCCCTTAATACAAAAAATTCTTTCAAAAATTGTTCTTGTCTTGTCTATTGGATATATGGAGCAAAACCTTCTTTTTACTACTTAATGTCTTTCTATACATAGATCTGGTTTTTGCAGCTCTTGTCTTGATCAACTAACTACAGATCTGAAGATATTGGCAGCCATATTTGATGTTAGGGCTATTAGTTATGCGTAGCTAAAGTGGTCTTTTTCCGTACACTTCGACAAAGGATTCATACTAACATTTTGTATTTTTCATCTTGTGTTTTGTTTTGTTCTTAGTGTCGTATGCTTAGTTTTCCCTCAAACCTAGTTTACATTATGTCAAATTTGTTCTGCTAACAGTAGACAATCATTTTTCTCTCTGACCTTCTGCAGGTAGCAGCCAGCTTGCTAAAGAAGTGTTTTTTGTACACCCTTGCGCCAAATACACTACCACAACTTGCAAGGTTGAAAATCGCATAAATTTTTGCAGTTTGACTAGTGTTGACCAGTGTTGACTTTGACTTATTAGCCACCTTTGATTATGATTTTTGGAGGATAATTTCTATATTTTTAGACTACATTTTTGGGAAAATAAATCAAGGTAATCTAGGCACTTTGATCAATGCTAACTTCAAGGTTGACTACAATTTTACCACAAAAACTTACAGCAGGTTTTCTCTCTCCTTTGACCAAATTTGATTGGACTGTTTTGGGATGATTTTGACCAACAAGGAAGGTCGAGTTTGACTGTGGTTCACCGAGATCATGGAGGCAAGTTTGACAGATGTGTTGACCATTTTTTACTTTTTGGTTAGGGTTGATTTGACTATAGTTGACTGCAGATTTTGACAGGGTTATTTTGACTTGAATTTGGCAAGTCAATTTTGACTTTTGTACTCTCTCTATCTAGTAAAAAAATTTATATAATAATAAGAAGAATTAATCAAAGGGTTTTCCCCACATTGGGGTTTTTCCCTATGATACACCAAATCTAGTGTCCTCTTGTCTTGGCTTTTCTTCTGCATTTTATTTTATGTTTTATCTACAGTTAATATCAATGTGATTTATGGTTAATGTGATTTATATTGGAAAAGTAAATTGAAATTGTCATTGGGCTTATAAAGGAACATTGAATTAATTGTGCTAAGCAAAATCCAGGTGAGATTTTCCTTCTCAAGGAAAATACATTATGAAGTTGCTTGAGAGATGTGGGATGGTGGATCCCAAGTCTATGTCTACTCCGATGGAACTTAACTTCAAGAAGATATGTGGAAATGCTCCTAGTCCCGCATTGGCAAATCCTTCTGAGTATCAGAAACTTATGGGGGCCTTGGTGTTCTTGGTAAAATCTCATCCAAACATATGCTTTGCTATGAATGCATTGAGTCAAGTTATGGTTGGGCCTCATCACATACATTGGATTGTTGCTAAAAATATCTTGATATATCTTTGTGGCACAGTCAACTATGGACTAAGATACACTGCCAATAATTTGAGGCTACATGGATATACTAATGTTGACTGGGCTAGAAGTGTGGTGGATCATAAAATCACGTCTAGATGTTGCTTCTCATTGGGGTCTGCTTCAATTTCTTGGATGAGAAGGAAGCAGAAATTGGTTGCTTTAAGCACCACCGAGGTCAAATAAATTGCTACAAGTATGGCCTGTTGTGAGGTTTTTTGGTTGAGGAAGCTCTTTAGTGAGCTACTTGAGCACCTGCTGGAAACCACTGTGATCTTTTGCAACAACTAGAGTGGGATTCTCCTTTCATAAAATCTCATGTTCCACGACTGCTCCAAGAACATTGATATCAAGTACCACTTTATCTGGTATATGGTACAACATGGAGAAATAAGGCCCCAACACATCAAAACTAATGAGCAAGTCACAAATATCCTTACAAAGCCCTTAGGGAAGGTCAAATTCTTATCCTTCCAAGATATAATTGGATTCATGGAAAAACCCTCCTATGAGGGTCCCGCTTGAGTTGGACATTGAGCTCTAGGAGCTCTTGGGGGATTGGGGTACTTCTTGGAGCTATGAGCGACCATAGGGTGAGTGGTTCACCTTCCCCAATTGGTGTGTTGTGTACAGGGTGAGTGGTTAACCTTCCCCAGTGTTACCCCATGATGGTAATTTGTGAGGGTGATTGGTTCACCTTCCCCTGTGATTGTGGACACATGTGTGTAGGGTGAGTGGTTCACCTTCCCCTACGATTATGGACACATGTGTGTAGGGTGAGTGGTCACCTTTCCCTATGATTGACATATGAATATGATGAGTGGTTCACCTTCTCCTGTTTATACCCCAACATACATCCTACCTATGCAGTGTCGGACTCATGGGAAGTACCTCTAAACTGGCCAATGAGTTGGGAAAAGTGGATAGAGACCATAGCACTACTAATGGACGCATCATGTACTATCGTACTCCCTATGTATAGGATGCATGGTGTTCAAAAACTTGATATGGGATTAAGTATGATTTAGGTTCTACTTCTGGACTGACTTTTGTCAATGGAGAGTAGTAATGTCTTGTGACTCACTCTCTATCGATTCTTCTTCATTATTCATATCAGTGTTCAGCAAAGCATAGATGAGATGTAATACAAATATGGTACATGATGACAGGATGGCATGATGATCGATGATGATGGATGGATTGGTAGGTGGAACTCTCCCTAGTTGAGAGGGAGTGTTAAAATTGGCATCTAAGGCCAAATTCCACCTTGGTACAACTCATTTGATGGAGATGATGATTGCATTAAATTCCTCTTTTAGAGAGGACACAGAGTGATATAAATATCATCCAATTTGGACAAGAAGAAGTGCATTTTTGAATTTATTCCCACACATGTGCAAATTGTTCACGTCGACCACATCATTATGTATGTTCATGAAGTCCAATGGACATGACTCTTCACCCTTAATGACTTGTATAAATATAAGTGACCTCTCACCTCATTTGGAATCATCATCACTTGAACATTCTCTCCCCTTCTTTCATTGGTTTTTACAGCATTGGGAATTCACTCTCTTTCCCACGCGTGGCATAAGGAGGTCGTATTACACAATAGAATTGCAGGGCCAAAAACTCAGAAATTTCTACGCTTTGACCAACGTTGACTTTGACTTTTTGGGCATCCTTTACCTTCAATTTTTAAAAGATAATTTCTATCTTTTTAGGTTTTATTTCTGAGCACGTAAATTGAGGGAATATGGGAACTTTGATCAATGTTAACTTCAGGGTTGACTGCAAATTTGACCGCATAAAATTAGAGCTAATTTTCTCTCTCCTTTGACAGAATTTGACTGGACTGTTTTGAGTTGATTTTGACCAAGAAGGAAGGTCGAGTTTGATTATGGTTGACGGAGCTCAAGAAGGAAAGTTTGACAGTTGTGTTGACCATCTTTGACTTTCTTGTTAGGGTTGATTTGACTGCAGTTGACTACATATTTTTATAGGGTTGTTTTGACTTGAATTTGGCAAGTCAATTTTGACTTTAACACTCTCTCTCTCTCTATTGAACATTTTGATATAATAATAAGAATAATTGATCAAAGGGTTTCCCCCACATTGGGTTTTTCCATGGCATCCACCAAATCTGGTGTCCCCTTATCTTGGATTGTCGTATGCATTTTATTTTATGTTCTATCTACAATTATTGTCAACATGATTGTTATTGGAAAAAAAAATTGAAATTTTCATTGGGTTGCTTAAGGAACATTGAAGTAATTGTGATAAGCATAGAACATACCATTGTTATCTAAATTTAACATAATGAATCCAGAATGGAAGGTATAGTCCTGGCGGCATTCAAATCTACTTTCATTGCCCTTATTCCCAAAGTGGATAAGCCTTCTTATTTATAGCAATTTCGTCCTATTTCACCCTAGAACTATATCTTTAAGATTATTTCCAAGGTCATTGCTATAAGGCTAAAGCCTATTTTGTCAAACTCTATTTCAAATGAACAATTTGGGTTCTTTGATGGTAGATAGAACCATGAGGCTATAGGGGTGGCTCAAGAATGGTTTCATAGTATAAAAGCCCTCAAAATAAAGGGATTTGTTATCAAAATTGATCACTCTAAGGCCTATGATCATGTTAGTTGGATGTACATCAGGTTGCTCTTGACTCATATGGGCTTCAAGATTGGTTTTGTGAATTGGATGATGGGATGCATTCAATCAGTATCATTTGTTGTTATTATAAATGGGTTTTCCTCTCCGTTCTTCCATGCACAACATGGGCTAAGACAAGGATGCCTCCTTGTCTCCTTTATTTTTTTTACTTGTAGCAAAGGGTCTAAGTCACCTTGTGGCAAAAACTAAGTGTAGACATGAATTTCAGGGTGTTGTTATTACTAATTCTCTAGTAATTACACATTTAATTTTTGTTTATGATATACTATTTTTTTGTAACTGTGCTTATATTGATGTAGCTAAGTTATCTCAAATCATTAAATTTTTTGGACTCGCTACATGTTGGTTAATGAAAAAAAATTCTTCTATTTCAGCTCAAAACTTGTTATATCATGAAGTGAGGAATCTCATGAATACGTTTCCATTTCCCTTTACTGAAATGGATGCAAATCTAAAATATTTTGGTTTCCATCTGAAACCAAACCAATACAAGAAAGATGATTGGTCTTGGTTAATATAAAAGTTGGAAAAAAGACTAAAAGGTTAGAGCCTAAGGTGGTTGTCAATGCAAGGGAGACTTCTTTTAGTTTTAGTTAAATCATTCCTACAAGCTATTCCTATGTTTTGGACACCAGTAGCTTGGATTCCTAGGGGAGGCTGAGAAAGATCTAGAAGTATCTATTTTAAATTATTGTGTGCTAGCTCTCAAGAAAAATTTTCCCTTGCATGTGTTAAGTGGAAATGGATTGTGATTCCTAAATTGCTTAGTGGTTGGGACCTTAAAAATATTTTTTGGTTCTCAAAACCCATGGCGACTAAATGTGGATGGAGATTATTGTCTACTTTCAACCTGTGGACTCTGGTAGTCTATCAAAAATATATTCATCCTTACTCTCTTGAAGACTGAATGTGGCTGATGGACAGGCCACGTGTTATTATTTCAGTAATGTGCCATGTTGTTATAAAATCTTTGCATCATATTACTTTGGGTTTGGTATAAAATATTGAAAATGGATCGAAGTTTTGATTAGGATAGGATCCCTAGCCCGGTAGTGATCAACCCCATCGCTTGCCTCGGGATTTTCTTGATTTTCTCAGAGATGGGGTTGTCTTAAGACCATCCCATATTAATTTCCCTAATCTAACCACTATATGGCATCAAGTTTGGGTTACAGCCAAATATTGGTAGATCGATCAGGATTTCAGGGAAATTTGGAGGGGCTATCTTGATGCTTTAGTTATGGCTCATATAAAAATATCTGAGAATGAAGACAAGATAGTTTTGGATCATTGACCAATTGGAATTTATATACCCAAGATGGGGTATCTTCACTTAAATATGTTTATAGAAAAGGAGGTTGGGGAATGGTGGTGGAGAGGATTTTGGAAGGTGAAGTGCCCGGTTAAATCTCGCTTATTCATATGGTGCACTCTTGCAAAAAAGGTCCCTACGTGAGATCTACTTCAAAGGTGACATAAGATTGGTCTTGGTAGGTGTTCACTTTATAAGTCAAATGTTGAATCCATACAACATATATTTGTAGAATTCCCTTTCTGTAGTCATATTTGGAATTTGTGTGTTGCAGATTTTTATCAGGAATATGTTTGGCAAGTCCCCTGTTTTGAAGAGAAATGAAAGTCTTGGCTCCAAAATAAGAATAATAAATATTTTAAGGGTTTCCTTTGATTATATGTTTGGGTGTGTGGCTAGCAAGAAACAATGAAATTTTCAAAACAAGCATTCCTCCTCGGATCAAGTGGTTGTTGAAGCTTTGGCCATCCTTTCTCATTTTCATCAACCTTCTCTCCCTTCCATGAACAGGCTCATGATTCTAGAGGATCCTGAAAAATCTCACCCATGGGGTTTCTTTGATGGCCCTGGGAAGGGGAGGAATTTCTCATCTGGTAGTGACTTTGACCTTTATTTATCAAATCAACAATATTTTAGAGTCAATACGGAACTTGGGAGGGGTTAAAAAAATTTGGCAAAGATATTATCTTGTCACTCATTAACGGATTTTTCTCCTAACAAGGGTTGTGATTAGCTACAAATGTTTTTGATTCCTTGTTGGTTATAAATTTGGTTAATAATATTCAACAATGTCACTTCTTGCATCTGCAACACCCTCATCCCACATCTATCTAAGTAACCAGACAACCGAGGTAAACATTTGACGAAGAGTTACTATGATCATATTCAACTTCCTAGGTGACCTTAAGGAAGTGGAATCGACGGGAACACATCACACAGGCCTTCCACATCAACAACAAGACTCCCAAAGGCA